>ML779425.1:127384-158651 GCA_009831015.1 Picea engelmannii
ACTCAATCCGGAGTCCAAGGGAGTTCCACCGATGCCTCTGCATCCTCAAGGTCCGAAACCCTGCACACTCAATGAAACTGAGTCAATAGCATCTGTATATAGCAATAGTAAAGCATCCTGTCATCAATCATGACACATCATCACCAAGGTTAAGTGGTTCATCATCATAAAAATCCCGATCACTTGCGAGCAAGTGTCCTCAAAGAATAAATTTTGTCAGTGCGCCAGAGCGGGATGTTACATGATAGATCAAAAGCTTCGGGTAAATTGCATTGGAGTTTCAGTTGAGAATTGAGATTCCCGAACCCCGAAGACCCGAAGTGAATCTGGACCGCCAGATCCAGAGGGACGCGTGGCGACAGATCGTGGACTCCGGAGAAATCTGTTCGAGAGTTTTCAGTTGATATTTGAGATTGCCAAAGTCTAGAGATCTGGAGAGTCGAAGTAAATCTCAACCGTCTGATCATCCGAAGTAGATCTCGGTCGTCAAATCATCTGAAGTAAATCGCAAGCGTCGAATCATCCGACGTGTCTGGACCGTCTGATCCAGAAGAGACGTGGCGTAGATCGGTGGATTCCAAGTAAAGTACCGAAGTAATTCATATCCATCAGATCAAGAGGATAGGTGGCATAAATTTGTAGATTTCAGGTAAAGACCCGAAGCAAGCCTCAACCGTTCGATTCAAGTGGAAATGCGGCAGGAATCCTCTTACTTCGAGGGGAAGTGAAGTTTGAGATTTGATATCTCAGAAGTCCGGAGACTTGAAGGAAATCTCGATCGTTGATCGAGAAAAGGGGCCGCAGGTCCGTTGATCTAGTTGAAAGGTCAAACCCCCGAAGCAGAGGCAAAGTCGTTGATTGATAAGGATAGGTGTCTGCAAATTGTCGACTTCGAAATATTGACATACGGAAGAAAGGAAAGTTTGAGACTTGAGAATTTCGAAGTCCAGAATTTTGAAACAAATAACAATCATTGATTTGCAAGAGGTCAGAACTGATCCACATATTTGAAAGGGATAGATCTAAACTGTCATTTCAGAGGCACCGTCAATATCGTGAGATCGATGGTCCCGTAGCATTGCGGGCATCGGAGATGCGCGAACTTTAAAAAGTTGAGGGTGGGCCGCAATCCAAACCATGGTTTTGAAGAAAGGACATGTGGAGGCTCGAGGAGAATTGCAGACCGAAAGGTAGTTTGGTTTCAAACCGCCTTTGTTCGTGCCCGCAATTGTGTGTTTTCATGAGGTTATTGCCAAGGTCACCTCAATGAGGGGCTTATCAGAAAAGGGGCTAGCGCCCAAACTCAGAGATTTCCCAAGCGTGAAGGGAAGGTTGTGGGTACCATTAGACCTGCACCTGGAAGTCGAAAGGGTCTGCGTTTAATTACAGAGCGAGACCATCAGGGTCTCAGAGAGTTGTTGGCTTCAGAGTCTGAGATCCTTGACCGAGAGGTTGGACTGGTTCCTCAACTTCCCAAATTAGAAACCATGAATGGAGAATATGTCCTTTAAGAAAAGAAAAAAAAATTATGCCTCGTCGTGGGTGTGTTACAAATTAGTATCAGAGCATGGTTACAATACTTGGCCTGCTTGGACTCATGTACGAGTCATGTAAGGAGGTATTTTTATCTGCATTTACTCCTTGAGGAGAAGGACTGCAAATTGAACCTATGATTTTGGGAATTCTTGTTGAATTTCAGCAAAAGAATTTCTTTATCCCTTTGTCAAAGTGATAACTACTCTTACTGGAGTAGAGATATGCTAATTAACATTTATAATAAGACTTGAATGTGGATAGCTGGAGGTGGCAGGGTTCTGTCAAGAGTAGTTGAAGCCTGAAGGATGGATGACCTGGTGTTCGTAACACTGCTTCTAAGCATGGGCAGTTGGAACTTCAGGCACTGATGATGGTAGATTATATAATGGTTAATGCCTTTGTGGGCTTAAAGGAATATGATAGGATCAGGTAGGATCCCTGACAGTTATATTTATTGCACTCTATTAAAATCGGAGTATATAACTCCTCATGACTAGATAAAAGTGAGATGGGTAAAACCCTATGAACATTAAGGCAAGAAAGTTTTCTTGCTAGACATTGTTGCATAAAGAGGAAAGTGACCCTGGTTGATTATTGCCTTGAGAAAAGACAACATCAATACGAGATATGACTGTGAGATTAGTCTTGTAAGTGACTGAAATCTCAAACTAAAGGACACTAATGATGATATTAAACGTGCATGTGATGCACAGGTATGATGTAAGTTAACAAAACCAGAATATGTATGGATACATAATTTGGGTACATGACAAAGATGCATGTTTATATTCCTTATGGGATATTTGGTAAATTGTTGAAACTAACTCACGGCTGAGGCCATCACAAATAGTGATGGATATTCAATAAGAAAGTTGCATGCTGGAGGAGTTCCCTGTGGAGGAATTGTGTGAAGACTCTGTCGGGAAAACAAAGTCACAACCTTAATGACTGTTGAGAATTAAGTAGTGAGCCACAATCTTATATATATATATATATACCAGAATCTTGGATTACATTTTGAAAAACATCATCTAATGAATAGAAGACTAATAATGAATCTTGACCATTCTGATAACCGAATGGTAACATGCATGATGCACAGGTTCATGATTCATTATGGGCAAAAGATTTTTCTATTAAAGCATGCTGATGTATCCTAAGAGTTAGGATGAGACTAACCCAGGGTTGCTCAAAAAAGATCAGAAAGATCACAATAAGAACTAGATTGCATAAGTAAAGGGGGAGAAAAGGAGGAACACTTTCCTCACCCTAAGAACCCTAAATTGTTTAACAGAGTCGTAGGATTAAAAGAGCAGTTGTGGAAACTGGTATAGTTGGTAAAAGTAAAGTAAACCCCTTGAGTATGATTAAATGAATAAATGAGTACGTTTAACCGAATAGGCTTTGTTGAAGCCATGATTAAGAAAAGGCAGTGAGGCCTTAGAGATAACTCGACTGGGCTGAAAAGTCTCAGGCAATGTAGAAAGAGTTGGAAGAAGGGGAGAGTCCTCAATTATTTCCTTGCTGAGTATTATGTTTTCTCTTGGATGAGAAAGTTGGTACACTAATGAAAGTAAAAAGGTTTTGACACCATAGTGATAAGGATTGTATTGTTAAAGATACAATTGAAATCTATCTGTGTTGCACTTGTGGAAACATTTGAGGATAATGTGATGAAGTGCATAAAGATATGCTAGGACATTTTGAAGATGTTTTATGAATTTGAATGTTATGATACATGCATTTGGTTTAATATTACAACTAATGTAATTGTGACTATGATGTTGCATGCTATGTATAGAAATGAATTGGAACTATTGAGGAAGACAATTGCCAATGATGGGCAACCTCGAACAGAGGATGACCAGGAGAAGGCTGTGGTTGAAAAATTGTTGACAAGGCTGTAAAAGTCCCCATAAAGCACCACTGATGAGGTAAAAATCAGAAAGAGGGTGCTAGCAGTCAAGAACCGGTATAAAGATATCCATGCCTATGTGGCACAAGGTATGAAGGGATTTGGTAAGAACCCCTTCTGAAATATTTTATTGTCTTAGTGTTATGCATGAACTTTTGAAAGGCAGTTGTATGCCTTGGGTACCCAAGTAAGGTATGATTCAGGAAGGAGAACCTGAATGATGGAGGTATGAACCTATGGTAAAAAACATTGTTTGTAACCCTTGGAAGAATTCATGAACTGATATGTCATGAATGCATTGACCAATCAAGGAATGCTTAAAGGAATTCATGTGAAACTTTTGAGTTCATGTGTATTGATTTGGGATCGTGATCGGCCTATAGCAGGTAGTATGGTCCAACTGTAAGAATGAAATAAAATGAATAAGCCATATGAGGAAAAGGTTGGTTAAATTCCAACACACCATGGCTAAGAATCAGTCATAAAGTGTGACGAACTTGAAAACAATGCAAAAGTGCATTGGATATGAATGTGGCCATGAATAATTGGCACATTTGTTAAAATCCTTTGAAATGTTGAATTACGTTTTGAAATTTGGTACGTTGAAATGAGGCATAAGAAAGGAATGGGATTCCCTTTTTATGTTTATATAGATGTGGTGAATTGTTAGTATGCATGGTTTTGAATATAGATATATATACATGGATGCATGAGAGACTAACAGTTTGTTTGGTTGTGTAAAGAATGAATTGCAGGGAGGAAATGGGTCTTGGATATGCGGTATTATAAGCCCATAAGGAAGACCCATTTCCTACTGAGCCAAACTGCAAGGAAAGGCATTTCCTTTTTGAGAAAGTGAATTTGATTGTTAGTATGCACAATTCTGAAATTGTTTGTGATGACGTTCTAAAGGTGCAATAAAAATGTATGTGCATGGAAAAGCTAACAATTTGTTTGGTTGATTGAAGTTGAAAGTGCAAGAAGCAAAGGGGTCTTGGATATGGAAGCATTGTAAGCCCATAAGGAAGACCAATTTCCTGCTAAGCCAAACCACTATGGGAAGGAAAGTCCCATAATTATGAATTTGGTTCCTATGCGGAACAAATATGGAAATAAAATGTGGAATTGGAAATTTGTAGGTGACATATTTACAAGGAAATTCTGAATTTAAAATTTATGATGATGTTGGCACAGGGGCAGACCCAGGGTTCAACGCTACAACAACGCACCAACAAAACCCTAACTACCAGCCATTTCAGCAACACCTGCGAAGCAGATGAAGTCTCACTCGAGGTAGAGGCAGTGGTGGTTGCAAGACTCAAGTGTCTTCAACATTATCTGGGACACAGATCTGTGATTATGATACTTAATAGAGAACTTAGCACGGTCAGTTCCTCAATATGAAATCAATATCCACTTCGCTTATAAAATAGAGCTTCACAACATTCACACTGATCTAACATATTTAAGCACTTAGCATTGGTAAATAGATCAGATCTATCAAATCAAGCACTAAGCATATTCATATAGATCAGATCTAACATTCTATGCATCATTAGCACTAAGCATAAGCAGATCTTATCTAATCATCTCAAATCACTTAGAAAAAGGAGACATAAACACATTAAGACAAGCACAAAGCAAGACAACACAATGTTTACGTGGTTCACCCCCACCCTGGGGCTACGTCCACCAACTCTTATTCTTTATTAGCTTCTTCAACAGGTTACAAGCACAGAGCCACCAAAACCCTTCTCTGCATAGGATAGAAGATCTGCGCAGCTCACTAGATCCTTCTTCCTTGTGTTACAACACAAAGACTTCCACCGCCTGTTACAACCACTTTCACTTAGCTCTGCAAGTCTCTTACAATCATGCACAAAGAACTCATAGACCCTACTTGTACTTAGCATACATTCACATCACATAGATCTCCCACATCACATTGATGCACCTAGATCCTCCTCCTTACATTGCCTAGACATCTATTTATACATACAAAATAGGCCTAAGCATGGGTAAACCCATGGGCCGGCATCCCAATCCCATTACATAATCCCAAAAACCCAAAAAGGGGCCTAGATCCCGTGATCTCCGCTTCGTCTTGCGCTCCTCCTTCGACAGGCTGTCGAAGTCCCAAAATAGGTCAATATGACCGATAATCTCCCAAAACTTGGTCAGGGGCCAACAGGCCCCCAATACTCACCTATGACTCATCTCAGTCACTCTGGTCTGACTAGTTTTTCATTGAACGCCTCAAGCTTGGATCGAGATGCTTCGACCTGCTGCTGTTCTATGACCTCTTGATCGACAAACTCCTGGATCACTGCCTCATTCATGGGCCCTTCTAGGCGTTGTTCTGCTGCAATGACAACCTGTTCTAGATCTACTCCTCGGTTTTCAACCTCTGTGAATAATTGGCATGCCTTATCTTTCACTAGTTGGAGTCGTTGAGTTACTTACATAACCTTGCTTTGAATCGTATGGATCTGTTGTTGGGAGGTGCATTTCTCTTGAGACCGCTTCATTCTTTACATGGGTGACAGGTCCTTCAACTGTGCCTGTAGTGTGTCTGCGTGTTGCTTCGCTTCTTTGAGTTGCACTCCAATTCCTGTAACTCTGGATTCTCGGCAAGGTTCTCATATGTTTGGGCGCTATGGTTACTCAGCTGCTTGCATTATAGGGCAAGAGATTTTAGTCTGTCAATTGTGTTGCGGGTAGTTGCTTCTCTTTAGTCTCTTATCTCCTGTGGAGTTTCAGGTACTGCACGGAGCTCTAAGTCTGCGATGTGTTGTTGTAGCTTCTGGATTACTTCTTCAAGTTGCGCCACCTATTGTGGAACTCTCTCTTCGGTCTTTACTTCGACGATTATCATAGAGTGAAGTTCTTTGTTTACCATTTCCTTAAATTCGAGCTGCTCTGCGAGAAACTATTCCTTTCTTTGTTGTAGTTGTGTTTTTTCTTCATCCCACTTCGCTTGGAGAGAAATATTTTCCCATTCTGCAGCACTGTGTTTCTCTAGAAGGACTCCATGTAGTTGTACCAAAGCCTGGGTGACTCGCGTTGTTTCTTCCTGTGCTCGTCGAAGGCAAGCTTCGACTGTATCAGTGATTCGGTGGAGTTGAGTTGGCTCATCTACCAGTTCTGGTGTTCCTACTGACAGAGGCGCAGTGGAGACTGCGCGGATGGACCGTAGTGCTTGTTTCACCCCTTGGAGCTCAACCTCAATTCGATTGTACATCTCCTCCTGCTTAGCCTCTTGCTTCTCTACTATCTCCACCGAAGCATCATTCAGGGCTACTACGATGAAATCAAAGTCATCTGGGGTGAGGACAGTCTGCAACTTGTTCATGGTTACTTTCACTTTCTTCTGGGAGGAAGGTTTCAGAGGGGAAACCTTCCTTTTCTTCGAGGGTTCCTCCTCGTCTCTAGGCGGTGTGACCTTGCCTTTCTTTTGTTCAGCTTCTATGCCATATACCTCTTCACCATCAACCCCTTTCTTTGGTGATATGGAAGCAGTCTTTACGGATGTACTGTCTAAATCCTGAACCTCTTCAGGCTTCTTTGTCTTCCTAGGTCCGGATGTATCCTACACAGTTTTTGGGTTGTCAATGTCAGATATCTCCGCAGGGTATGCTAGAATAAGGAGGTTCATCGACCATTTCTTGCTGACCTCCTCCAAGTCTTCCTCTCTCAGCTTGTAGTAGGACTACAGTTGTTGTTTATGCCCATCAGTGTGCGTTGTGATGTAAATAAAATGTCGATCAGCGTTGAACTTCATCAAAGGCCGAAACCTGTGGAGGGTATTCAGGGTCATACGAGGCTCAGAATGGATGGATACCTTCAGCTAGTTGTAGTATGTGTGGATGAAGCCTCATTAACTCTTTTTTTGTCTATTATGGCGCGGTCCAATGGCCTGGTGGTGAATCATAAATTCTTTCCAACCCGTTCGGAGCGGCTGTCGAATGGATATGTCGTTCCCAACTGATATATTGCTTCGCCATGGTGAAGTGCCATGTGTCGTTGTTCTGATATCCCGACGAAGCTCAAATTCTGTAAATTTTCTTTCTGCGAAGTTCCCTCAGGAACCTTCTGTAACTTTTCAATATTAGCCTTCTTCTTACTTAGCCTTCTAGCCTTCTTTCCAGTGAGCTTCATATCGGTTTTTCTTTTTCCATTTTGATTTTTATCTTGTTTGGACATAGTCACTTCACGTTGTTGAGATTCTTTCCTAGGACTCAAGGGTAACACCTCTTCTTTATCTGAGATAGGTACTTCAGTCTTCTATGAGTTCTCTAATGCTCTTGCAGCTTCGACATTTGTCCCTCTAGTGTTAATTAGCTTCGATCTGTTCTCTTGTTCTTCCATCAAATGTGCGATCCTTCCGGTCATGAAATCTTTTAAATCTTGTTTCTTCTACTCCAAAACTTCTTTTGTTTCCTTTCGTCTGGCTTGATCCCTATCAATCCAAGGTTTTCCTAGTAACATGGTAAACGGGGCGCTATCCTCAATAAATTTAATAATCTCAAAATCTTCTTCTGTCGAAGTTCCATTGGCATTCATAGATATCTGAGTGAGATTTCCAAATAGGTTTACCAGTTTTCCTCTGAATAACCCTATTCCTCCTAATGAAGGAATCATAGCAGGCCTCCCTAAAATTTCCCAAGTCCTTTCTGTCATGATATTCACCTATGTTTCCTCATCCAGAACACATTCAATGTCAAAGTCTCCTATTCTTGCTTCGATGCATTCTTTTTCTTTAAAGATCTTTGATAATCTAATATGTCGGTGGTCATTCAAGGTTTCTTTCATCTATAGCAATACTTTCTCTGATTCTTTCTGGGTTTCTTCCATTTTTGGATCTTCCTTAGGGTTTTCCTGGTTCAGGTTCATTCTTTCAAGCTTAGCAATCATTCTAGGGAAATCCAACACTTCGTGGTCCATAGCTTTGCAACAAAGACAACTAGGTCTTCTCCCAGGGCATTCCTTAGCAAGATGTCCTAGTTTTCTGCAATTGTAACAGAGGGTTAATCCTCTCTTTCTTTTAAATGATCCCCATCTTCTCCTGTACTGCGCGCTAGGATCATAGGAGCTAACCTGCAACAAATTCTTTCTAGGATCCTGCATCCATTTGTTAGTCCAAAAATTATTTCTATGCATAGGTATAACATATCTTTCACTATTCTTATCAAATCTATTCATATCAAATCTTCTTTCATCTATTAGTGCCCTAGTTTTCAAGCTAGGATGGAATCTATCAAACATACCTAGATTCATACTTTAGAAACAAAAAATTTTACTTATCTTACTTTTACAGAGCACAAAGCTTTTAGATCTAAAAAAATTCACTATTCTTACCTTTATCAGAGTACAAAGCTTACATAACTTACCTCTTTTCCTCATATTTGAGCTCTTTTCTTCAGATCTGACCTCTTTTCTTGGCACAAAGCTTCACAGGTCAAGTAAAATGTTGTGCACTAGGGAAACAGATCAACGCACAGAGCTTTCACAGTTTCAGGATGGATCTTTGCACAAAGCTTCTTCTTTCTTAGTTCCCAACAATCACAGTTTCAGGTCCCGGCAACGAAACCATTTGTTGCCACAAGGGCAGACCCAGGGTTCAACGCTACAACAGTGCACCAAAAAAACCCTAACTACCGGCCCTTTTGGCAACACCTGTGAAGCATATGAAGTCTCACCCAAGGTAGAGGCAGCGGTGGTTGCAAGACTCAAGTGTCTGCAACCTTAGCTGGGACACAAATATGTGATTATGATACTTAATAGAGCACTTAGCACGGTCAGTTCCTCAATATGCAATCAATATCCACTTCGCTTATAAAATAGAGCTTCGCAGCATTCACACTGATCTAACGTATTTAAGCACTTAGCATGGGTAAATAGATCAGATCTAGCAGATCAAGCAGTAAGCATATTCATATAGATCAGATCTAACATTCTACGCATCATTAGAACTAAGCATAAGCAGATCTTATTTAATCATCTCAAAGCACTTAGAAAAAGGAGACATAAACACATTAAGACAAGCACAAAGAAAGACAACACAGTGTTTACGCGATTCGCCCCCACCCTGGGGCTACGTCCACCAACTCTTTTTCTTTATTATCTTCTTCAACAGGTTACAAGCATAGAGACACCAAAACCCTTCTCCGTATAGGACAGAAGATCTACATAGCTCGCTATATCCTTCTTCCTTGCATTACATCACAAAGTC
Source organism: Picea engelmannii (assembly GCA_009831015.1). NCBI lineage: Eukaryota > Viridiplantae > Streptophyta > Pinopsida > Pinales > Pinaceae > Picea > Picea engelmannii. Next base: position 137,068 of record ML779425.1, read on the forward strand.
TTCCATCGTCTGTTACAACCACTTTCACTTAGCTCTGCAAGTCTCTTACAATCATGCACAGAGCACTCGCAGACCCTACTTTCACTTAGCATACATTCACATCACATAGATCTCCCACATCACATAGATGTGCCTAGATCCTCCTCCTTACATTGCTTAGACATCTATTTATGCATAAAAAATAGGCCTAAGCATGGGTAAACCCATGGGTCGACATCCCAATCCCATTACATAATCCCAAAAACCCAAAAAGGGGCTGAGATCTCGTGATCTCCGCTTCGTCTTGCGCTCCTCCTTCGACAGGTTGTCGAAGTCCCAAAATAGGTCAATATGACCGATAATCTCCCAAAACTTGGTCAAGGGCCAACAGATGATGTCTCATGAATTTGTGTACACCTATGATATAGGTGAAAGGAAAAGATCTTGAAGAGTGCAGAGACGAGAGACTAAACTCTCAGGTTCGAGGAAGAACTATGAAAAAGAGTATAATCTGATCGCATGAAATAGAGACTAACAGTTTGTTTGGCTGTGTAAAGAATGAATTACCGAGAGAAGGAAAGTTACCTTTGTCCCTATCTATTACGGTACCGGGAGAAGGAGGGTAACCTTCATCCCTATCTATTATGGTGTCGGGAGAAGGAGAGTAACCTTCGTCCCTATCTATTACGGTGTTGGGAGAAGGAGAGTAACCTTCCTCCCTATCTATTATGGTGCCAGGAGAAGGAGAGTAACCTTCATCCCTAATTTTAGCTGATCTAGAAGGTTTTCAAGTTGTAAAAGCATGAAAAATGACTACTGTTGAGCCATGAGAACCCCGTGGTAAGCCATGATCACCTAGAATATGTTTTGTTGAGGTAACACAAGCCGGAGGGACGCCTCGGCAGAGAAATTCTGAGGGACGCCTCAACTGTAAGACTCGATAGAGTCTCTATAATTCTTTCTGTGCGAGAAAACCTTGGCAAGGCAAGATGGATCACCCGAGGGATTATATAGCAGAGAAGGGGATGCTTGAGCTTAGGCCTGGAGGGTGACTGGCCACAAGGTAGAGGAGACCTTAATAGTTCTTGTAAACTATTAATTAGGATCATGCACATGATGGGTAGTTCGTCCTATGCGAGAAAACCTTGGCAAGGCAAGATGGATCACCCGAGGGACTGTATAGCAGAGAAGGGGATGCCTGAGCCTGGACCTGGAGGGTGAGTGACCGCAAGGAAGATGAAACCTTGATAGTTCTTGTAAACTATTGATGGGCATCATGCACCCAATGGATATGTCAAGGAAAAACAACGAGCCTAGATAAAAAAAAAAAAAAACATGTGGATACAAACCCACAAACTGCGCAGATAATTATTGTGCTAAGATTAGAAAAAAAATTCAGAGAAAATTTTATACAATGTTATCACATGAGACTATGATTAATATGCTTATTGTCCAAGAATTATTTAAAGCGGGTGACAAAGATTAAGGGTCTGAAACAGGACCTGACCGAGAAAGAAAGATCAAGATTTTTGAAACAGTTGAATGGGAAAGGCTTGAAAGGTGTTTTGAGGAAGAACACCGAGGACGGTGTTCCTTTAAGGGGGGGGGGGGGGTATTCTAACATCCATGTTTCCCCCAGCTTGTAATTAATCATAAAAGAGGATTACCATGCTAAGGCATGTGGACAGTGTAAATGTATTATTGTTTGAGTTGTCAATAACTGAATGTGGGGGTAAATCCTTGAAAGTACTAGCCATGATATCACTAGAGGAAAGAATGTGAAAACTATAAGAGAGGGCTCATTATATCAAATAACCCCAAATTTCCCTCGATGGGGGTAATAAATCTCCTTCGGATCCCAAGGAGAGAAACCACTTAATGAAGAAAAGACCAGTGGTTGAATTATCAACCACTCCCATGAATGGAAGCATGGTCTGACTACAAAATGTCAACCCGAAGTACCACTGGGTATGATAGACCAAGCTGACCCGAGTTCCCTTCTGAAAGAAGGAATATGATGGGTCGAGAACCATCCTAGGGAAAATATATAAGAAAATTGGTAAGGAGAATGTGGGAGATCTCTAGCAGATGAGGAACAAAAGGTCATGAGCTTGATGCCAAGTGAGCAACTGATAAACCTCACCTAGGCTATAACAGAGAAATAAATCTCTGAAAGTTTGCAGAGAAGACAACCCAAGCGGAAGCTGAAACAGTGAAAGAATCCTTGAGAACTGTGAGAGTTCCCTTGTGATATCATGGCTTGGCACGTGGGTGGCCAGAGTGCCAAGAATGAATGCCTCTGAGCCTATGGTCGGGTGGAAGGACGAACACCCACAATCAGTTAGTTGGCTACCACCTGTAATAGATAAGTAATCGCATATCTTGTGTATTTAAACGGTACTATGAATTAAAGTTGGATATCCTTTGAATGTTGCAGGGATGGATATGTTTGCTTAATAATTTATACTGTACCCTTTTTGTGTCTTCTTGATTGTGTAATTAGGCAAGTAGGAAATTCTATGAATTGGACATGCTTTTATACTCATAAATGCTTGCGTCCTGTGGTGGCTTAAGACAGAGCCACGAACTGCGAGTTCGTCGACCATGGGCATAGTTTCATGTATGCATGTCAACCCTCCTAATCGTTTCAAGTCCCTTGGAGGATGGAGTTTGTTAATATCAGGAGAGGTAGTGCAGATATGCACAGGCTCTCTGCGAGGCAAGCAAAGACCGAGAACCACTTAAGTTCTAGACTTAATGAAGGAGTGAAAGAGTTGTGCAGAAGACCCTTCTAAGTGTTAAGTTCAGGAGAAAGAGCGCAACGCTCTTAAATCCTTCATAAATGACGAAGCTCGGGAAGGATAGCAGGATTCAAATATCAAAAGGGAATATCCTTTCGTTTGGAAGATGAACAGACGAGACATTTCAGGAGGATCCAAGGCCTGTAGTGACCGCTAGATTGGAAGAAGGAGCGCAGGTGTTAACGCCTCGACTCCTTCACTATTCGCAAGATCAATGATTTTTGGTAATCATCATGAAGGGGATGGATCCTCTGAAACCCAAAGTCGTGATGTGATCTAGATCGTAGATCCAAGGATCTATCGGGACCCACCTTGACCGTCAGATCTGTGAGTTCGGAGTTCGTGCGATGGGAGAATCGTGCGTTGGTGTGACTAAACCTCTGAAACCCGAAGTCACGATGCAATTTGGACTGTAGATCCAAGGATCTATCGAGACCCACCTTGACCATCGGATCTATGAGTGTGGATTTCGCGCGACGGGAGAATCGCGCGTTGGTGCGATTAAACTTCTGAAACCCGAAGTTGTGATGTGATCTGGACCGTTGGATCGAGGAAGGTCATGGACCGTCCATCCAACCCAAGCAAATTAACGCAAGGAGTACATAGGAATTTGAAATTCCCTAAGGACCAAGCTCAGAAGAGACTAGCGCTTTTCAGAAGCACAGATGAGGTCCAAGAGGAAAACTTGTTTCAAGTTCGTAAGCTCAGGAGGGAAGCTGAAGTCGAGACCCATACATCAGGGCTCGCAAGAAGTAAATCAAAGGTTGAGACCTTCGAAACATTTGAAATACTCCAATTTAGGGAAGAAAGTGAAATCTCGGGAGGAGGAGCAATAGTGACCATTGGATCGAGCACTGTGAAAGATCTGGACCACTAGGATTCACGTCCAGACAATTAGAAGAGCGCACAAAAGAAGATCAGATCTGGCTCGTCAGATCTGAGCACAAGGACCAACAGTCGTTGGATCCCAAGGAATGTGCACGAGGCCTAACCCTTTAAAAGTGCATAGGAGAGTGGACTTGAGAAGTCCCGAAGTTCTGAATTCAGTCGAAACCATCCAACATCAGGGTTGATACGTGGCGTAAGATCCACAACTTCAGAGGTTTGTGGACGAGGAGGAAAAACAACCGAAGTAAATCATGTTCATTGATCACTAGTGGGATACATGTTAGGAGATCGTGTATTTTGGGTAAAATCACTACGGAGAAATGGGTGCATAAGATTTGAAACTCCTGAAGCCCGGAGAGATGGAGAGCCAAAGCGTCGAAGTGTCGAAGAGTCAAAGCATCGAAGGGTTGAAGAGCTAAAGAGTCGAAGGTCTCTAAACCGTTAGATCCAGAGAGACACATGGCGATAGATCGCAAGCTTCAGGTAAATTGCATTGGAGTTTCAATTGAGAATTGAGATTCCCGAACCTTGAAGACTCGAAGTGAATCTGGACTGCCAAACCCAGAGGGACACATGGCGATGGATCGTGGACTCCAGAGAAATCTGTTCGAGAGTTTTCAGTTGAGATTTGAGACTCCCGAAGTCCAGAGAGCCGGAGAGCCGAAGTAAATCTCAACTATTTGATCATCTGAAGTAGATCTCATTCGTCAGATCATCCGAAGTAAATCACAAGCGTCAGATTGTCTAAGGTGAATCTGGACCATTTGATCGAGAAGAGACATGGAATAGATCAGTGGATTTTGGGTAAAGTCCCGAAATAATTCATAACCATCATCTTAAGAGGAAAGGTGGCATAAATATGTAGATTTCGGGTAAAGACCCGAAGCAAGCCTCAACCATCCGATTCAAGTGGATGCGCGGCAGGAATCCTCTTACTTAGAGGATAAGTGAAGTTTGAGATTTGAGATCTCAGAAGTCCGGAGACCTGAAGGAAATCTTGTTCGTTGATCGAGCAAAGAGGTCGCAGGACCGTTGATCTAGTTGAAAGGACAAACCCCCAAAGCAGAGGTAGATCCATTGATTGAAAAGGACAGGTGTCCGCAAATCATCGACTCCGGAATATTGACGTACGAAAGAAAGGAAAGTTTGAGACTTGATATTTTTGAAGTCTGGAATTCTGAATCAAATCACAGTCGTTGATTTGTAAGAGGTCATATTTGATCTGTAGCTTTAACAAGGATAGATCTGAGTCGTCAGTTCGGAGGCACCATCAATATCGTGATATTGGCGGTCTCGTAGCATTGCGGGGATCGGAGATGCGCAAAATTTAAAAAGTTGAGGGCAGGTCGCAATCCAAACCACAGTTTTGAAGAAAGGACACATGGAGGCTCGAGGAGAATTGCGGGCCAAAAGGTAGTTTGGTTTCAAACCACCTTTGGTTGCACCCACAATTGTGTGGTTGCATGAGATTATCGCCCAAGGTCACCTCAAGGAGGGGCTTATCAAAAAATGGGCTAGCGCCCAAACTCAGATATTTCCCAAGCACAAAGGGAAGGTCACGGGTACCATTAGACCTGCACCCGGAAGTTGAAAGGGTGTGTGTTTAATTACAGAGCGAGACCATCAGGGTCTCAGAGAGTCGTTGGCTTTAGAATCGGAGATCCTTAACCGAGAGGTCGGACTGGTTCCCCGAATTCCCAAATTAGAAACCATGGATGGATAATTTGTCCTTTAAGAAAAGCGAAAATTTGTATGCCCCGACGTGGGTGTGTTACAATGAACGACAAAGCTTACTAGTTCTGAAGGTGCATTAGAACTTAGTACATCAAAGATTTCAACTTTCACCTGGTGACTCCATTGATGCGACTCCACTTTTTCAGTTGTGGCTTCCAGAGGCAAACACGTGAGGTATACTCCACAGCTGCCTATAACAACACCTGAAGCTTACCCGGAGAAAATTATCAGAAAGGGAAATGCCCCTTGAGAAGGAGCTTCAGCTACTATACCTGGTGATTCTGGAAATTTTCATAATCCTTCTTTGACAACTCCAGTAGTTGTTTCTCATTTTCCTATTACACTATCTTCTGGAGCTTCTAGAATTTTAAATTTTGGGAGTTTTCTTGTTTTTTTCTCCCCTTCTAGTCTCGGTTTGGAAAGATTTGGCACTCATGTTTCCCCTGAATTTGTACCATGGTTGAGACCCAGGACCTTGGAAAACTTTCCCACTCCAGTCTTTACTACTACTCCTATAAAAATTGCATCATTTAAAGAAGGATAAAACTACGTCCCCTCAAGCCCTGTAGCATTTTCCCCAACATTTAGTGGTTTCCCTTTTCTCCCAGAAACGCAGTCCCAGTCTCACATGTCCGAACTACATCCCCTCCTCGTTCTCCTCCAGTTTACAATCCAATGGCAGGTGCTAACCCTCCTAGAAATAGGATGGATGCCATAGTGGCTGCAAGATATGCCCCTCTAATCTTACCTTAGCTAATGAATGCTATCCCTGTTGGATATTACCTGTAATACATGCCCAAATTCACAGGAGAAGAAGACATAACTGATGAAGAACACCTTGTTGTCTTCTATAGTTATGCAGACTAAACGTTGAAAATGAGGATGTGTGGATGAGAGTCTTTATCTAGAGCCTTGATGGTGAGGCGAGGAAATGGTTTAGGGGTCTGACCCCCGGATCCATTGCTAGGATTGAGGCTTTAGATGATGCCTTCTTGAGATAGTGGGAGGATAAAAAGGATTTTTTGTATTATATCACAGAATTTGGATCCCTAAAGAGGAAAGAGAGAGAGATTGTCTCTGACTTCTCTAAAAGATTCAACAAAATGTACAATAAGATCCTTGCCAAGATAAAGCCTACAAAAACCTCTGCCAAAATTACCTATGCCAATGCCTTCAACCCTGAGTTTTGTCTTTTGCTGAGAGAAAGAAGATCTTTCTCCTTAGCTCATATGCAAGATGCAGCCTTAGAGGTAGAATCTAACATAGTAGCATCTGACAAAGTTAGGGGGAAATATGATAGGGACAGGAGGAAAAATAGAGATGAAGCCTCAACCTTCGACTCTTCTATTGTCCATCCTCAAGTTGATGAGCTTACCAAATTAGTAAAATCTCTTTTTCCTGATATGGAGAAGATAAAACTTGAAGGAAAACAGACCTATAGAAACACTCAAAATGTTGATAACAGAGGTAACTTTAGAAGACCCAATAATACTCCTCAGATTATCCAAAGAGATCAAAGAAACATGGATAGGGATGATCAGAGGATTCAGGCCCCTATCCAAAATAACCTGGTTACTGATGAAGAAGGAGAGAAAGAAGAGGTTGATCCTAAAATCCATTGTCTTGGAGACACCTCCCCATTTCCCCATTTAACCCAATCTGCATACGAGGAGTCTCTCATGGAAAACCAACTAAATGAGCTGAGTAAGGGGGAGAATACCAATAGTAGTCCAAATAAATACAACCTCGGGTCCAAAAAGAAAGAAGGGAAGCCTGACATTCCTAACCAGCCTACCAGAGAAGAGAAGATTTCTAAAAATGTAGTAGACAACAGCAAGGAAAAGAAGACACAAAACCCCTCACCAGTAGCCAAAGGTATTGTCCCAGAAGTGAGAGAAATTATGAAGCCCTCCTCTTCTTTCATCTTTGAGCACGAAATTCAAAAAATTAGAATCTGTTTACCCCTTTCAGAGCTGGTCAAGCATGAAGACTTCAAAAGGTGCATTTCTAAATTGTTGCAGCCTGAGCCGTCATCTCATGCCACTAACTCGATAAATGTCCAAGACGAAAAACAAACAGTCATATTAGATCCTTTGATAGAAGATATAGATGATTCATTCCCTCCTTTCTATACATCACAGAACATACACGATAAGGTGTTGCATAACTATTTGATGGACTCAGGGAAATCTCATAATCTCATGACCAAAACTATCATGGATGAACTTGGATTAGAAATCACAAAAGTTTACCATGACTTATATTCTTTTAACTCTAGGAAAGTGAAGTGTCTTGGGGTCATTAAAGATCTGGTTGTGACCTTGTTTCAGTTGCCCATGAAAAGTGTGGTCATGGACATCATGGTGGTTGATGTTCCCCCCAAGTTTGGTATGCTCTTGTCAAGAACTTGGATAAAAATACTTGGGGGAACATTGCAGATGGACCTCACATATGCTACCATTCCTGTGTTTGGGGGGGAACATAGAAGACTGTACAGGGAAGCTCAGTTGTCCTATATTATTAGTGATGAAGAAAACCCCACTAATCACCCTCTCTTTGCACTTGACACTGATTTGGGATCCAGTTTATTGCAGCTCATTGATGTCCCTGAACCTCCTCTTGAGATCAGAAAACAGTCCATTGTTTTTTATGAAAATTCTCCTCCAATCAACTTTGTTTGGAAGTTGTTCTTTGATAGAGCCTCTTCTAGGGAAGGTGTTGGTGTCGGAGTGGTCTTTGTTTCACCTGCTCAAGAGACTATATATTTGTCCTACAAATTAGAATTTCAAGCTACCAATAATGTGGCAGAGTGTGAAGCTATTGTTTTGGGTTTGAGGGTTGCAAAAGACATGAGAATTGAAGAGATATTGGTGTTTGGGGATGTTGAATTAATTGTCCATCAGATCAAAAATATTTACCAAGCTAAGCACCCTAAGCTAAGAGCTTATAGAAATGAGGTGTGGGACCTAATTGACAGTTTTTTCTCAACTTTCAACATTTCATTTATTCCAAGAGAAGAGAATACCATGGTTGATTCTTTGGTTGTTTCAACAAGTAGTTTCAGAGTCCCCGTGCCACCCAAAATCAGGTATGATGTAGAAGTGAAATATAGACCCTCTATACCTAACAATGTCAAGCATTGGAAAGTATTTGAGGATGATCTTGAGATCAAAAGATTCCTTGAGACTTTTGATGAATTTGTTGCACTACATATTGATCAAGATCATAATTCTGAAAGTAATCCTCATGCTGATGTTTTTCTAAACAAAATTGCTAATCATCATATTATTCAATTGCCTAGGAATCATATTCCAGAGAGACTAGTTCCTTTGGAAAGACTATTTGATAGGAATGATGTGGTAGTGAAAGTTAAGGGTTCAATTGATAATGCTGACGTAATTGAGTGCAACATTGGTATAGAGAAGGATCCAAAATTTGTCAAGGTGTCAAACATCTTTTCAAGGGAACAAAGGGATGAATATGCTAAGTTGTTAAAAGAGTTTGTTGATGCGTTTGCCTGGACATATGAAGATCTCAGAACATATGACACAAGTATCGGTGAACACAAAATTCCCTTGAAAGAAGAGGCAAAACCTTTCAGGAAGAAACTCAGACAGATAAACCCCATGATGTTGCCTATTATGGAAAGGGAAGTAAAGAAGTTGTTGGATGCCCAGATCATTATCCCCTTTGGATATTCTGAGTGGGTGGCCAACTTAGTTTCAGTGAGAAAGAAGAATGGAATCAGACTTTGTGTTGATTTCCGGAACCTGGACAGAAGCTCAAAGAAGGATAATTACCCCCTGCCAAAGATGGAGCACATATTACAGAGGGTGACAGGTGCATCTAGGATGTCCATGATTGATGGCATTTCTGAATACAATCAGATTTTTGTCTTGCCTGAAAACAGAGAGAAAACAACATTCACCACTCCTTGGGGTACATTCATGTACGCTAAGATGCCCTTTGGATTAATGAACGCAGGGGAAACCTTCCAACGAGCTATGGACATCACCTTCATTGGAGAAAGGGATAAATTTTTGGTCATCTATCTGGATGACATTATAGTTTTCTCCAGGCTTGACAAAGAACATTGTTATCATCTGAGAAAGGTTTTCCTGAAATGTAGAAAATTTGGTCTCTCCCTAAATCCTAAAAATTCATTGTTTGCAATGAAGGAAGGAAAATTGTTGGGGCACATTTGGTCGGCTTAAGGGGTGAATATTGATCCAAACAGAGTGGAGGCCACCCAGTCCTTGTCTTTTCCTAGATCTAAGAAAGAGGTTCATTCTTTCTTGGGTAAAACAAATTTTTTGAGGAGGTTTATTTCAAATTTTGTTGAATTAGTTAAATACATTACAACCATGCTCAGAAAGGGGAATGAAGTGAAATGGACTATTGAGTCCAAAGATTATTTCAACCAGATCAAGAAGGCCTTGACTGAAGCACCTATGCTCATCAGTCCTGATTACTCCAAGGATTTTCTGATTTTTCCTTTGCTTCTTTTGATACAGTAGAATTTATTTTATTGCAGAAGAATGTTGAAGGTTAGGAGCAGTCTATTTCCTTTTTCTACAGAGCACTGAGGGACGCTGAAATAAAATATGATATCATGGAAAAACAGGCCTACCCTTTGGTGAAAGCTCTCAAAGCTTTCAGTATCTATGTTCTGCATTCAAAAGTCATTGCATATGTCCCTTCAGCCTCTATGAAAGAGATGTTCATTCAGCCTGACATAGATGGAAGAAGGAGCAAGTGGATTGCCAAAATCCTTGAATTTGATCTGGAAATAAAGCCCACAAAATTGGTAAAAAGCCAAGGATTAGCCAGGTTGTTGGTTGAATCTAATTGCAAATATTTGGGGGTTAATTTTATCAACACTTGCTCATAAAATCAGTAGGTTGAGTTGTATGATAAATATCCTCAAGTCAGCCCTCCATTGGCATAATGTACCTGGTACAAAGACATTATATTTTTTCTGCAAGAGTTGAGACCTCCTGATGGTATGGAGAAGAACAAGATAAGAGCTTTAAAGCTTTAAGCTATTAAATACTGCCTCATTGACCAAGCCTTGTACTGGAAGGACCCTCTGGGAGTGATTTTGAGATGTCTAGACCCACAGGAGGCCCAAAAGATTATGTTTGATTTTCATGACACTCTATGTGTGGGGCATCACTTCTGGAGAACCACAGCCTATAAGATTCTCAAGGCTGAGTATTTTTGGCCTAGTCTATTCACTGACGTTTGTGCAAATATCAAAGCTTGTGTTAAGTGTAAAAAATTCTCTGGAAAGAAGCAGCTCAAGTCTTTTCCATTAAAGCATGTGGTAGCTTCAGGGCCCTTTCAGCAGTGGGGCCTAGATTTTATTGGGGAAATTCATCCTGCTTCAAGTGGTCATCACAGGTGGATCTTGACTGCCACAGATTACTTGTGGATAGAAGCCATCCCCACAAGGAGTGTTTCTCACAAGGTAATCATTGGTTTCCTTGAGGATATTATGGCAAGGTTTGGTTGTCCGAACAGGATTTTCATTGATAATGTTGCATCTTTCAAAGCTGAACCATTGATCTAGTTTTGTGAGCAGTTTGGAATTACACTGATTCACTCTACTCCTTACTACCCCCAAGGGAATGGACTAGCAGAGTCCTCTAACAAAAGCCTTATCAAGATCATCAAAAGACTGATGGAGGACAATAAGAAAGCGTGGGATTTGAAGCTCAAATTTTCTCTGTGGGTTGATAGAGTGACAGCAAAGAGGTCTCTTGGTGTCTCTCATTTTCAGCTTGTGTATGGAGTTGAGGCTATTTTTCCTTCTCATATTTCCTTTCTTGTAGCAAAATTCTTCCAAGACTACCAAGGAGAACTCGATGACATGATCAGAAGAATACAGCAGCTGGTAGAAGTGCAGCAGACTAGAGAGAAGTTGTTGGAAAAATCACATGAACATCAACAGAAGATCAAGCAGGCTTTTGACAAGAAGATAAGAAAAGAAGATTTCCAGCTGGGAGATCTAGTAATCAAATGGGATGCACCCAAACAGGATAGAGGCAAACATGGTAAATTTGAAGCCTTGTGGATTAGACCCTTGAAAGTTTCTAAGGTGTTTTCAAATAATACTTACAGGTTGAAAAGTTTGGAGGATACTGAAGTTTTTGGTGGCTCTGTAAATGGGCATTTTCTGAAAATTTTCTTTGTTTGAGCCATGAATGGCTTCTTCATGTCATTGTAAATATCATTCTTCTTTTGTTTGTAATAGCTGACTCCACAACCCAAACTAAGGCACTGAAACTACTGAGATTCTTAGAGCCTCGTAGGGAGATCTCTATCCCCCATGGAGCCTAATGTTAGCACATATGTTTGTAAATGAGTGTTTTCCCTTAGGAATTAACCCCTTGGAAAAATAATGAAGGAAAGCAGGCTAAAAACCCACAAAATGTGTTATATCCAAGGTCAGAAGGAGTGATTTGACATCTTGCCGCATTTTGGTAAGGAGCATGCATATCTCAGTGGTTGAGATCTACGTGCTCAGATCAACGGTCTGTGTTCCATATCGAACCCCCCCCCCCCGGCCTTCTAAATTTANGGGGTCTGAGCAGGTGGTTTTAAAGTCCATAATCCAGTTATATGCATAGGAGTAGTAAAATAAAAAATGTTCAATAGCGATAGACAATTGATTGTATGTGGATTCTATAACTACATCCATAGGACATTGAACAAACTTTGACAAAGAACATGGCTTTCTGTCAAGTCTATTACCACACCCAGAAGTAGCTTAGAAAAATTTGAAACAGAAACTTCTGTAATTTTAGTATGTCGTTTTATCCACCCATACAGTTTCTCTTACCCGCTTCTGGGTACATTCGCAAATGGAGTAATATTTCGCGTCATTTTTGAATATTATAGACCATTTTCCAAGCCACGGTAAGTGTGACTCCTCTGACGAAGAAAAATTCTTGTGTGCTCTGCAGAATTCGATACACTTGCCAAATCCGTGTTGTTGGAAGAGACTATATACTTCAACGAAGGAGCATTTTGCAGGTGACCTGAAAATCCCTTCCAACTCCCAGCAAGAAAGCAAAGAAAGTCAACAAACAAATCTCCAGGCAGGCTTTTCAACCAACCAAAGCATTGAATACAGGGAGAACACCAACCAGAAGATACTTTTTTTTTTTTTTTCCTTGTCTGAGTTTCTGTTGGATAACAGAGTTTTGTTTTGGCTCAAATCTCACGTCACATAAAACCATTCTCTCTTCTTTAATTTGGGCCTCAATGGCATCTCTAAGTTGTCTTACATGTCCATGACCAGGAACATTAGAACAAAGGAACCCTAAATCCCAACTCTTTGATGATAGAGAGAAATGGAAATAAGTATTTAAAAGCAACGTTGGAGGATGACAGTATGATCTTCCGTACATTTTGGTTTAATTTGTCTTAATGACAGATGCCCTTGATCTTTTCTCTTATTAATGCCAATCTTTTCAAATATGTGCACTGAATAGTGACTAATAGCACGTAATAACATTCCCATATCTGAGCAGATTCTCAAATCTGAAAACATCTAACATATGCACAGTATTAAAGAGGGACATAATGTCAAGGCATCTGTGGATGACACGTTCGTGGTGTTAGAATATAGAAGATGGTGTGTTTGTTTTACCATTGACGATACCCTCGTCACCCAACCATAGGACGAAGCCACCCTCCGAGCACCTTAACCTTGCCTGAGAATTACTCTGGAAGCAAACCCTAGGCTAGATAGCCAAACAAGGTGTAGCGCATCTTCCTCCAAGGATAGCGCACCAACAATAGCTGATCAGATAGTCCAAACCCTCGCCAAGAGATAGTCCAGGCTCATATTGAAAACTAGTTGTTGCTGCAACTGCACCTGCAGTCCTCCTCCACATGTGCGCACCAGACTGGGAACTGCAGTGCGCACCAAACTGGGAACTGCAATTCTAAGATGCTGTCAAATGAGAACTGGCGCCCTGTATTTATAGTGGTTCTACCAGTTTTGTTGGGGCTGACTTCTCCTTCTGGATATGTGTCTATTCAGTATATTATTATTATTTCTGGCCGACTTCTTCTCTTGGAGACTAATAACCTAATATAAATTATCTTCTTGAGTCGACAAGACTTCTAGGGTTATTACCCAACTCATTAGGGTTTTCTCTTGCTTTCTGGAGTCTTCTATTCTCGTCAGGTTCACACGTGGAGGTAAATACCTCCCGCAACTACCATAATATTAACACTCCCTCCTAGCTAGGGAGGTATTTACAGGTAATGGACTTGAGCACAAAACATACCATTTACCCGGTAGCATCAATATATTCATCTAGACTATTTCATGACTAGATCATGAGCATCACCATCACCATCAACTTCATCATCTCTCGAAACCATACTTCATCTGAGTAATTAGACATGATTTTGGATAAGTCACTCACACCATAGAGTGATACAAGAGCCACTCTTATAATCTAGAGTAAATGCTCTGAACCAATTTCCTGTTTGGAAAATCTATGTTCATCATTTGTCTGGATGGTGATTATTTCCAATAAACTGTTGATAGTCTTCAAGGTAGTTAGAACAGAAATAGAACACAATTGTGTCTATCCATAGTAGTGCATAACTACAATCCAGTGGTTCACTACCACACCAAGTAACTCACAAGTACTTGATGAGCAACATATAGTCACAAATAGTGGAACATATCCACCACAGTAGTCTTCATCTACTGTCATACAGTCTTCATAACAAACATCTAGTAGCAACCTGCATAGAAACAATGTTATGATATATACTGAATTATTTGGGCCAATCTTTCACTCACATTTGTGAGTTCTGAAAGAATATTTGCCTCACGAATAGTGGAACATATCCACCATAGTAGTCTATATCTACTGTCTTCATAACAAACATCTGATAACAACCTGCACAGAAACAATGTTATGATATAAATTGATTTGTTTGGGCCAATCTTTCACTCACATCTGTGAGCTATGAAAGAATATCTGCCTCAAAATAGTGGAACATATCCACCACAGCAGTATATCTCTACTGTCTAGAGATAATTAGTCTCCATAACAATCATCTAATGCCATCCTGCACAGAAAAATATTGTTAAAGATAAACTGAATCATCTAGGCCAATCTTTCACTCACGTTTATGAGATTTGAAAGAATATATGCCCTCATCAACAATGGGCTATCTGCTCTTTTCTTCTCAACCAAGGAAGAAGGATTGTTTCTGATTTCTGAGCCTGGACCATTCCTCACCCTGGGCCATTCTTCCTACACTAATCAAAGTGCACCATGGACAGAATGTATAAACCCTAAGGAATGTTTGGACCATTCCCCACCCTGGGCCATTCCTCCTGCACTAATCAAAGTACGCCCTGGAGAGAATGTATAAACCCTAAGGAATGACTATCCTGGACCATTCCCCACCCTGGACCATTCCTCCTACACTAATCAAAGTGCGCCCTGGAGAGAATGTATAACCCTAAGGAATGTTTGTCCCTAATTGCTGAGTCTGGACCATTCCCCACCCTAGGCCATTCCTCCTACACTAATCAAAGTGCACCCTGGAGAGAATGTATAAACCCTAAGGAATGATTGTCTGGACCATTTCCTCTATTAACCACAAGAGGAAAAGATTGTCCTGCATCAACCTCCAAAATGGACCATTCCTCGTGTTAACCACAATGAGAAATCGTTGTCCGACGAGGTGGGCCAGTCTTCTTGAGTAACCCTCAAGAAGAGAGACTTCCCTAGACCACTCCCCATGTTAACCACAATGGGAAGTCGTTGTCTATAATACATCAGCAATCATACTACTTCCCATGTTAACCACAATGGAAAGTCACTGTCCGTCAGAAATCTCAATCCACTTTCCGAACAGGAAAGCATCTGTCCAAGATGGACTAATTTTCAAATTTAAGGATGAATGTATTCAATAATGTTTTCAATGCTCCCTCCTAACTTGGAGAGTCATTTCTTCCTTTTTCAATAGGAAGTTGTTTCCACAAGCTCTAGCTTGAGTACGCAAACTCTTTCATCTTGGATAGAAGCTTTATCAAAATGTCTGCTTATCTACTTATCTGTGGAGATATGTATTGGAGAATCATTTTCTCCTTTCTGGACTTCATCATGGATAATGTAATGCTTGATTTCAAATGTACTTTAGTCTGGAACACTGTGAAGGCTTCATGTAGATCTGAACAATAGAGTATATCATAGTTGGAAAGCTAGAACATATCTATGTGGCACTTCTTCTGTCATCATGAGATATGATCTACTAAGTAGTCATCTTTATAGGAAATCTTCACCACGCTTCTGTTGTGCACTGGAGGTTCTCCACCAAGTTATCTTCTTCTTATCTTCATACAGGAGTCTCTTTCTGGTATGCCTCAAAGTCTTGAGATTGCTCTTCATACGCTCTTTATTCAATTTCTCTGGAGAACATTCTTTGCATTCATCTAATGTAGAATTCTGACTCATGGATGTTGCGGATGAACAAGTAGTCATCATAGTCTTCTCCCTCCATCTGGGAGAATCTCTGGTTCTAGATCTTGCAATTCTTTTATTCATAAGTCTTCCATACACTATTCTTCATCACAACTTTCAGTTATTTTGCTTGATTGCTTCTAGTGAGTTCATATCAGGCTGGTAATCTTGTGATTCTTGATACAATGACTGGTTGTTCTAGTTCCTCTTGGAATATTCATGTTTTTCTTTTGCTTTTGGGTCCATGGAGTTTCTTATAGATTCCATGCCCTAGAGATTCCACTTCTTCCCTTCATCATAGGATCACGGATTTGGATGGATAACCAGGAATACTTTTAAGGCTTGTCTTTGAAGAAGTCTTCTTCTGCGGTTGAACTGAACACGTACTAACTTTCATGGTTGCTACCATGGATATATATATATATTTCATCATCTTCAATGGATCATAGGATTAGCTCCCTCCTAACCCTTGCTTCGTGTAAGAGTGCATATAATCGACTCCCTTGTCTGACAGAGTCCATGCTTCCATCTACATCCTTATTGTCTTCTGCAATAGAGTCCATGCTTGCATCTGCATCCTTATTATTTTCTGCCATGTATAATTGTCTTTCTTGCTTTTGTCTTGTTGTCTTTCTACAATATGTCATAAGTCTTTTTCTAATTTTCTCTCGATTGCTGACTTCTTTCTGTCTTTGCTTCTTCTAAGTCTCTTCATGATTGATTTGGCTTATCTTTCAATAGCTCATGATTTGTATTTCATTCTTTTATGTGTATTATCTAATGATATTTCTTTTTCATCTTTCCATAGGTATAGTTCTTCTTGGAACACATTATAGATATGCAAGATATGTACAGAGACGATGTAAACAAGATATGTACAAGAAATAAGAAGAGTGTTGTTAACTTTTTAGAAGAAGAAGTCTCTTCCATCCTGCTTAGTCTTCTTTGTAGGTTCCTTTTCTTCGCCAATCGATGCTTCATCTTTCTCTTTCCTTTTCTTTAGCTCGGGACACTGATTCTTGTAGTGACCATACTTTTGACAATTGAAGCATTGTACTTTTGAAATGTCTTTCTCTTGATTTGGCTTCCTCCTTGAACCAAACTTCCTTTTGTTCCTGAAGTTATTGAATCTTGCTTTGAAGGCTTGATCACCGTACTTCTTTAGGGGTTTCTCTTTTGCATTGATCCTTGATTCTTCTTGAGCACAACAAGTCCAAAGTTCTTCAAATGTCGAATACTCCCTCCTTGTGTTCATGCTTGCAGCAAATGCATCCCACGTCTTGGGAAGACCATTGAGTACTATGTTCACCAATTTCTTCTCTGAAGTGATCTCTTCAATAGCTTGTAGTTGATCTCTTGTAGTTGTGCAAAGAATATAACACATACCCAACAATCATCATTCATCTTCATGTCACGGAGCTCATTCTTCAGACTCATAACGTGTCCAATGTTTCTAACTGAGAAGATATTTGTTAGGGCATCGTACATCTTCATCGATGAGTCAAGATGGGAGATGTAGAGTATCAAGTGGTATTTTATAGAATCCACTATGATACTCATGGCATTGATGTCAACATCTTTGAACTTCTCCATAGCTGCAACGTTTTGTGGTTCCTTCTCTTTTCCTTCTTCAAATTTTGGCTTCACGATCTTTCCTTTCACGATATCCAACACTTTATTCTTGGCAAGGATGAGGTCAACCCTTGTCTTCCACGCTCTGAAGTTAGAGGCTCCATCTAACTTGTTCTCAAACTTCATAGAGTTCGTCATGGCTTGCTTGACTTGGTCAAACCCTAGATTTGACCAAAAATTCAAACTTCACGTCTTGGCTTTCTGAGAGTACCAGAAGGTGCGTTGAGCTAGGGTGCACTGATCTATCCGAAGATTAGGTCAATCCATTCACTTAAGGTGCCACAACAAGAGGTTTAGGGTTTATGCAACTGCACCTGCTAGTAACCCTAGCTGTAGTGTCTTGGAAGTTGCTTCTGCTAGTAACCCTAGCGACAATTCCTCAACGAGCTCAATATCTAGCGGCTATGCTTCCTTCCAGCATTTTAGGCTGACTGAAGGGGGTGTGGGCCCATAACCTGTTAGAATATAGAAGATGGTGTGTTTGTTTTACCATTGACGATACCCTCGTCACCCAACCATAGGCCGAAGCCACCCTTCGAGCACCTTAACCTTGCCTGAGAATTACTCTGGAAGCAAACCTTAGGCTAGATAGCCAAACAAGGTGTAGCGCATCTTCCTCCAAGGATAGCGCACCAACAATAGCTGATCAGATAGTCCAAACCCTTGCCAAGAGATAGTCCAAGCTCATACTGAAAACTAGTTGTTGTTGCAACTGCACCTGCAGTCCTCCTCCACATGTGCGCACCAGACTTGGAACTACAGTGTGCACCAAACTGGGAACTGCAATTCTGAGATGTTGTCAAATGAGAACTGGCGCCCTGTATTTATAGTGGTTATGCTAGTGGTTAACATGTGGATGACAGCGAGGTAGTACAGTATTGCACTGTTACTATGATGAAGCCTTTAAAAAACTAAAAGAGCCAATATTTTCTTTTGCAAATTCAAAATGCAGGCAAAAAAAATTATCAGATCCCATAATATTCGTCTGTTTATGCATTTTAATGGGAGAGGTCCTCGAGCTTTCCACTTATTAAATCCAATCTTTTCGAACCTGTCTGGTCGGTTGTCACTTTTGAAAGAATAATTAATGTCCATTGGGAAGGGCGGAAGGTAGCGGGGATGGAGGGGAGTGACAAAATGTTTTTAAACTTTTCTGAAATCGGGAATGTGTGAACCCATGAAACTTTGAAAACTCGACTAAGTATGGAAAGGCAGGTCGGACAGACAAACTCATTGTAGGCAGAGGTAGGGTTGTGAGTTTGAGGAGTGCAGGATCGAATTGTAGAGCACGAAAGTTCTGAGTGCAAGATGTACACACCGAACACGAGTTACCATAGTTCGATAGCACCTATCCACGAAGCCGCGTTCATAAAATTGGCTAACTATGCAACCAAACGACGGTCGATCAAAATCATGATGTGAAGATATAGATGGAGATAACGATTTGTCAGTTCACCACACCGGGAACCCGTGAGCATAGAAACGTGAGAAAGTATAGAACCAGAAACGTATAATAGAGCGGAAGAACAAAAGGTAAAAAACGGGAAAGTTTACAAGAGGAAAAAAAAAGGGAGAGAATAACTATATCGCTCAGACAACAACACTTACTCTCATAACTATGAAACCATAGTAAGACAAAATGGAAAAAAGCATCATCGACTATGAAATATAGTTGGAGCCTGACAAACTCTGGTTGAAGCCGTAAGAGATGCAATTTACTTCGACTGCAAAATTTTGCATGTTTTTTTATCTTAATAGTATTTTATGGGGAGCCAACTGCAAAACAATGTAACAACAGATCCAACTGCAGATGCAACACCCCAACATTGCAAAGCTTAGGCAAACAAGAGCAAGCAGCAAATAACAACCCAGTTAAGAAGCACCAAAAGGCCCAACTGCAGTCGTAGGACCCGAACCCGAACCCGGCAAAGTTGAATCAAACAACAATAAGCAGCATCTAGCGAACAAAGAGGCAAGCGCCAACTAGTCAACCAGGAATGCCACAGTTCCAATCACGGTTGCAAAACCCCAAACGTGCAAACTGCAACAAGACGAACAGGCAAACAAGAACAACAGCAACAGACAAATAAGAAATCAAGAAGCAAGCATATAAAAAAAAAGGTAACAAGCCCAAACCAGTGAACCAGAAATCAAGATGCAAGAAGCAAGCATGAACCAGTGAACCAACAATGTCGCTGAAGTACAATATTTCCCAAATTGACTGCAGAGAACATTGCATATAAAAAAAAACCGGAAGAAAATGTATTGTAACAAGCCTGCTAAGTAA
This sequence comes from Picea engelmannii, assembly GCA_009831015.1. Taxonomy (NCBI): domain Eukaryota; kingdom Viridiplantae; phylum Streptophyta; class Pinopsida; order Pinales; family Pinaceae; genus Picea; species Picea engelmannii. Next base: position 156,894 of record ML779425.1, read on the forward strand.
ACATTTAACGCTGCGAAGCCTATTAGGTAAACATTTAAGTCTGTCAGAAATGCTCTGTAAACATTTAAGAAAGAATGCAGTGTGGCAAGTCTCTTATGTACCAAAAAAACATTTATTATAATTTATTATAAAATAAAATTAGTAACAATAGTTCGAACAGTAGAGAATGTATTCGAAGGACAAACTTTGGATATGCTAGCATATCAAACATTGGGATAAATTTAGCTAGCAAAAAATGCTAAGACAAGCATTCGAACTAATGCTAGCATTAATCCACCTTCAAGCAATGCATAAGAAAAATATATGATTCAAAAAGACTGTATACGATCAAAAAGTTTGGATATGCTAACATATAAAACATTGGGAATAACGAAGCCGGCAATAAGACCTCCAATCTGTTATCCAATCAGATCATTACATATATGGTACTTTTTATTATATAAAAATCAATGTTTTTAATTCCCTAGCTCCAACAATAGATATTATGTAAATATTTGTAGTCAAAGAACAAACTAATATGAAGTCAACGAATTATCAATCGCTATAGTCTCTCTATGCCTACGGCAGAGACTAATAAGAATAAACTTATTGCGACAAAGAAGTGTTTATCATCATTTTGGACTTTTTAATCAATGTAATAAAATATTATAAAAATAATAAAACTGGACACATATACTCTATAGATTGTTTTACTACATTCTTATTGTCCAATTGGTACTTAACATCGGAATATTGGTGTTGTATAGGTTATTATTAATTATCAGGAAAATTTCCAATAAAAAACATAGGTTTGATTTATTAAATGTTCATAACAAAAATTCAAAGAATGCGTTATGTTTTGTAAAAGTAAAATGAAATATTATAAACTAGATATAAGTTATGATCATTTGAAATTGAAAATATATGAAAATTTAATTTTTCATTATACAACAAAACAAAAATGTAACGAAGATTTATGGATTCACCTTTTAATACCACAACTTCGTTAAATCCTTAAAGCTAGGCTTCTCTACTGGCCTTTGTATGAGTATGGCCGTGGGAACTCAAAACTTCATATACAAAATTGCAATAATTATACAATAAAAGAATAATAGCACAATCAACCGAGGGGGATAGATCAGAAAATCTCCAAAGCCCAGCAAATCATGTCGGCCTTAAAATCAAAAGACTAATACACACCTCAAATATAGAAAAAAATATTACAAACTTATGAGAAGACAGTCACTTCGCTGAGAATCCACATTACCAAAGAGAATTCAAAGGCAAAGAGTGTATATAAAAAACCACGATCCAATACAAATCCGAACATTGTGATGCCTCCGTTGTTGTGCTGTAAATATGTTACTGCACATGATACAAACAGTTATATCTTCATCAAGTTAGAGAACTGAAATGGGCAATGGTTCTTCCTATTCATAATTTACATTACAACATATCTTCATCAAGCTAGAGAGCTGAAATGGGCAATGGTTCTTCCTATTCATAATTTACATTACAACAGACCATAATGAAGCTGCAACAGCTTTCTCTCCTTCGGTAAAGGGCCAGATATAGACATTAATTTTTGCTCTATTACAAGAAAAACAGCTGTCTGGAGCAAAGACTAAAGAAAATGAGCTTTGATCGTTTGTTTGCTGAAAAAGGGAAACTTTTTAATTTTTTGGTCTATTACAAGAAAAGCAGCTATCTGGAGCAAAGACTAAAGAAAATGAGCTTTGACCGTTTGTTTGCTGAAAAAGGGAAAGTTTTTAATGGTTC
>ML779425.1:182030-217718 GCA_009831015.1 Picea engelmannii
TGATTGGTGAAGATAGTCATGGTCCAAATATTATGATCCAAATTTAGTTGTCTTTTAACTAATTTAGTTGTCTTTTAACAATGGATTAGTGCTATGGATATTGTAGCCAATAATTTTCTCAATGAAAATATATTAATGTTTTATTAATATTTAGTTATTTAGTTGTCTTTTAAATAATTAAGCTTGCTATATCCCGCACTCTATTTATTTGGCACTTAAAATCAACACTAGTTATTAGGTATTTTCTTAAAATACCTTTTTAAACTGAGCAACACTCATTCTTTGCAAGCAGACACATGACAAAACCTAAACATGTGTCTTCTCAAGGGCTCATGCAGGCAATGAGGTGTTGTAACAGCCCTATTGCAAGTTCGAAGCTCAGGGCAGAACTAAAAACTTCTATCAGTGAGGGCGCCCACTCTTTTCTAAGGAAAGAGAATTGGGGGGTAAGGGAAGAGTTTGTTGTGAATATAATCTGATAAACAGGTACGATGTTAAGATGAATCCGTTGTCTCATACTTACAAGAACGTTCTTGTAACTATTAAGATGAGATACCAGAATCATATTTATGGTCAGAGGAAGATCGTCCCATCGAACAGCCAGGAGACTGCGGAGAAAACGACAATGTGTCGGTTATCGACTTGCAGCTGGAACAAATTACTCAAGAAGCTCAAATCATTCACCAAATCGCACGTGCTTGTGAGAAGGGCTACTTCTTAGTAGTCAATCATGGCATATCACATAAATTACTGGATGGTATGGAGAATTATGGACGCCGACTATTTTCCCTGCCGCTAGAGCAAAATCTCAAATTCACAACGAACCCCAGATGGAATTTTGGGTTATGGTGTTGCAAGAATCACATCGTTCTTTAATAAATCAATGTGGTCTGGGGGTTTTACATGGGTGAGATCCACAAAGGAAGATGAAAGACAGTGTTAACTCGATCGGGAATGGGTTCCAATTAATGCTTGAACAATTTCCCTATTACTACATAAATCGACTCGACTTCAACATTTGGAAATTCACACTACGAATCAGATGAAAGTTTCATCAAGAAATAGCAAAGATGTGATGAAATCTTCAACAAGAAATAGCAAAGATGTGAATTTCAGCTGGCAATAGAAAAAATGTGTAAGATTTCGATCTTATAACACTAAAAATTCGTAATTTGAACAATAATTTAACTGTTCCTTTTCTTTTCATGGACCTTCACCAAACACAGATACCTTCACATTCCATTCTCCAAAACCCATCAAATCTCAAAGAATAAAAATCGGATCGAAGCCATCACAATCCTCAACATCTGAATCTGTAGAATGCAACTCCACGACACACAAAAAAAAATCTGCAAAGAAAGAAGCGGAGAAAATCTTCACCTCTGCGGCTGCAAAATGTATGAGAACGTAGCTTAGAATCCCGCAAAACTGACCCGTTCTCCTCTGCGGATGTCCTTGCATGCAATTTTCAGGACTTGCGGTCGATTTGCACAATGGCCGCAAATTTAAATTAAAAGGTTCTGTTGTCGACCAGATTTCCAAAATCGACATGATGCCAAAGTTATACACTGTTTCCATGCTCTTGATCCAGTCGTCCAACCCTAAATAAAAGGGCATGGAAATGAGGTAAGTACTCTGTAAAAATAAATTGTTATAGGCAAGAAAAAAAAATTATGTGCAAGTGCATTTATGTTTTCTGCCATGGAGAGATGTTTTATGCAGATGAACAACAAGATTTACTGAGCTCGTGGGGATGATGAAGCCGATTGATGGAAGGGATGATGAAGCCGATTGATGGATCCAAAACTTGTGGGGGAAAGGAAGGTGCAGTGTTGTAGGAGCCAAAGCTCGTGGGGGAAAGGAAGGTGTAGTGTTGTAGCCAAAGCTCAAGGAAGGTGTTGTGTCCAAGTATGGCTTTCATGAACAACAGATAAGGATTGTGGATTGTTCATACATTTTACAACTTTCTTCCCCCGAGATACAATAGATTGAGAGAAGATCGAGACCCAAAAGATACAGTAGATTGAGAGAAGATACAACATATTGACTACTAGATTGGATTCTTTTTTTTCCCTGCTTGGAAAGGGTAGGAGGTTCCTGCTGAGACACACACAGAAGACTGAAATACGAGCAGAATACTGCAAGGAACTTGCATGAAATCTACCAAGTGGATGCAAGGAACTTGGTGGTCACATGCAAATGACCAAGTGGAGGGCAGGTGGCCGCTCATCAACTGCATAGCCACTACACATGACCACCACCGACCTTGAACATTGTTATGAGTTATGAACTATGAATGACAAAAATTAAATGTTTTGAATTAATGCTAACTTAAAAGTTAGAATTAATCCAATTGTTATGTATCTATCATAAATACATATATGGTTTCCTAAGTTTGAAGGCTTTTGGTTCATCTCTGCCTCAATATGAGGCCAAATAAGATGAACAAATTTCTCATTGGTTTAGGTAAAGCGTGTACAGAATTCTTGCCGAACTTATTGGTCAATGAAAAATACTCAATATATCTTCCAGTTAAAACTTAGGATAACTATGCATAGGTTTGCGAACAAACTAATACAAGTGGGAAAATCGTTTACTAATAGTCCTATTGCTTTAAGGCAGGGACTAATAAAAGATATAAAAGGAAAAATAGAGAAAACCTAGCTAAAGAGAGAAGAGAAGGCTTTCACGAGATGGGAAAAATTGAGACGGAAGAAACCAAGAGAATGCTAAATAAGCTTGGCTTAGTCACACTAACATAGGAAATGTTGTGTAGATTAGTACATAAAGATATGTTGATGATATTATGTGATGGTGTAGATATAGATATTATTTTCATTTTTACACTAACTTCATTATAATCATTATTAATTTTTCCACATTATCATATTATAATATTATAATATTATTTTCATTTCTTAATGTACTAATTTACACAATATTTTCCTCCTTAGTTTGAATTTACACAATATTTTCCTCCTTAGTTTGACTAATTCAGGTTCATCATTACCTTCTTATCTTTTATTTTACTAATTTATTATTATTATTAATTCATCTCTACCTCTTCTTTGCTTTTCATTCTTAATGCCCCTAATTATTTTTTCACCTTTTATTAATCACAAAGGCCATTTTATTCTTTATTTAAACTCCATAGACATTTTGACTTTATCTTATTAATTCTTCTCCTAACTCCTTTCCAACAGTCACATTCCTATCCAATTCTTTAAATACAAAACCTTGGCACTCTTTTCCTACACGTGATCTTTTTGTTATCCTTGATGATGGGTGGAGTGTCCACTCGAAACCTTGGATCTTTTTGTTGTCCTTGATGATGGGTGGAGTGTCCACTCGAAACCTTGGATCTTTTTGTTGTCCTTGATGATGGGTGGAGTGTCCACTCGAAACCTTGGACATTTCAAAAACCATGTATATAGTGTTTATCCATAAATACATTCTACATTATGTCTAACTGTGAAAACTTGCACTCTCAAATGTTTTTCTTTTTTTAACTTACGATTTTTCATAGTAATAAATTTCTATTTATTTTAATCATTTTTTTCATGGGCATTTGTAAGTGTGTTGAAAATTATATGTGCAATTTGATTTTTTTGTTTTTTATACAAGTTGATAAGAATAATTTTTATAAATTAAAATATATTTTTAAAAAGGAATTTAATATTTTTTTGTAGGAAATTTAAGAGACACTTCCTCATATTCATGAATGATATTGCTAAAAACTCGTCGATATAGATTAGTGCATCTAATCTAGGGGTTTTGAATCGATCAGTTATTAGCATGAAACTAGCCAAATGCCTCACAACATTAACGACAACCACTTGAGGCAACCCCCTATGCTAAAAAAACAATTTGGAATATCTTGTTCCACCCTCAAGTATTTAGGTGAAAGGGAGATTTTTGACACCTGGAATTTGAACTTGGGTGCAAAGGATAACAACTTCTCCTTTTAACCACTTAAGTTAAATGCAATTGAAAACACACTTATATAAATTTAATCATCAACAATAATTATTTTCAAGCAATTAACTTAACGAACAAATTTGAGACATATTTAGCCTAAAGTTAAAATATAGATATTTATATTTATTAGGAATACTTGGAATAAAATAAAAGCTCGCCAACTTGTTCAATTCTCTTATTTCCTTTCCCTTTCTTATCTAAATAACCTTCCTTTTGCAAGTTATCTAACTAGCTCATACAAAGCTTAAAAACCAACTTTTCTAGTCTAGACACCCTATACAGTATTGAACTAAATCACAACTGCCTAGATCACATATCACTCGTCGTGGTATAACACCTTCGTAGGATGGAGTACAACTCAAATGGAATTCATTATGTCATCATGGCCTATGATAGGGATCTCAATGATCTACCACATTCGTCTAGGGAAAAGTATATCTACTTACGTAATCTCATAATCCTGGGGTTGTTGGAGGATATAGTTGATGGGAATTGCCTCTAACCCCCTTGGTATTTTTGTCCCTACCCACATTGGAAATCCCTTATCATCCATTATCCATTATCATCCTAGATCCATGTATCGAGTTGTGTTTAAAAAAAAGTTTATTTATCAATCATATAAGCAACCCAAATTGTACATGCACGAGAAAATTTAAACAACTCAACATCAATAATCTATAACAACATAAGCATATATAATCAACTGCCTAACCTTACATCACAATCTAATTCCAACATGAATACATATATAAGGTGTCGCATAACTTACATATATAGTACTGGGTTCAATCAATTATCGGTTAATGAGTAGTTGATGTGAACCTCAATAACAAGTTTTAAATTTGGATTAGACATCATTTTAAAATGAGGGACACTACATACACCCACCCTTCAAAAACCTTCATCATAGTAAACAAAGTGAAAAGTTAATCTTAACTCACAGTATTTGGGTCCTCTAAAGTAAAAAACCCAATGATGATGTCAATAGACACGTCAAACATGAATCATCTCAAGACTAAAAGGAAAATGACATTGTCCATCCAAGGTAAGTTGGGTACTAGAGTGAGTCGTTGACCTCTGAATACCAGTTATTTAGTGGTTATTCCTCCATGCCTAACTCAAAATCCACCCTCTCAACCTCACTTTAAAAAGGAAACAAAGATAAGTATGGGTCGTCGACTTCCTTTGCTTACCACACAGTTCTTCTCCCTTTGATATCTAAACTCTAAATCATCCATGCTCAAAATTCAACCCATCACCTGATCCAGATTTTATGAGTAGAACGAAATGAATATAGATTATTAAAAGATGCTTAACATAGAATAACAAAGATACAATAAAATTGGTTTTCTATTCAGTAAGGAAATAAGTTGAAACTGTAAAATGCAATGGAAAACAAGTTTGTTGGAATGGCGGTGGCTTATCTCTGAGAAGAGATGTGATGGTTGCACTCATTCGCAAGAAGATGATTAAAATTAGGCTATGAAGGAATTTTTTTACAATAAACCAGAATTTCACAAACCCTAGACGTCCAAAAAACCTAACCCTGGGAGATGAAGCGCCAAAACTCATGTGGGCCTCGTTTGGGTAAGTTAGTACATCAACTTCTCAGGGTCGTAACTTTTGCATACGATCTTTGTTTGGGGAACACGATAGCTTGTTGGAAAGGTATCATCGAGGAGATTCATTTTGGGGGATCAATCAAAGCCTTCAATTTTCTTTGAGAAGCTCGATCCTGAAAAACCTTCATTTAGGCCCTCAAAATGGCCCTGGAAGTTAAAAACTGCTAAAAATAGTAAATTACCAAAATTGCAGGAAAATTGTTTTGAGTCAGTTGGAAAAGGTGGATAGCCACCGATATCCACCTAGATCAATCATCCCTCCTTAGGAAGCAATGGTATCCATTGCATTGAGTTCCCCCATCAGATGAGGAAATTTCTTCTGAATTTGGCCCCGGGTGAGCCACTTGCCTTGGTGTAGGAGTTGCCCTGCTTTGACAACTCGATAAAGATGTATCCTTTGTTGTCGAGTGCCCTTGATATGTGTGTCCATAATATCATTACTAGATTCCTATTGCATGCAGTCAGGGTTGAGCTCTGTTGGTGTCAACTTCTCTGCTATCTCTGAGGTGTCCAATAATGGTGGGAAATATGGTCGAAGGAGAGCCGCGTTGAAGACTGGGTGCAGGCCAAGGAAAGGGGGAATGTTGAGCTCAAAAGCATTGTCACCCACAACCTTGGTGATGGTGTACAACCCATAATGGAGTGGGTGAAGCTTTCGATGCGGCCTTGTAATGCGTTATTTCTGCAAGTGCAACCAAACTTTGTCGCCCACCTGAAACTTATGTGGCACCCGATGTTGATCATGGCACTGCTTGTACTTGGCATTAGACTTTTATAGAATATCCTGAACCTGTTGGTGGATGTGTTGGATCCAATCAATGAACTAGGTGGTTTTTTCAGGTTCTGGTGGAGTAGGGGACGAGTCGACCGAGGTGGTCGCCAGGGGTAGTGCAACATCCATGGGGCCCAATGGTTGGAATCCCAACCCCACCTGAAAGGGGTTGTGGCGAGTTGAGCTATGTAGGGATCGGTTATAGCTATGTTGGACATAGGGAAGACTCTCATCCCATGTGCAGGGGTTTTTGAATTGTACATGTGTAGGATACGTACGTTGATCCGATTGACTACCTCAGTTTGGCCATCTGTCTAGGGGTGGAAGGCAATGGATTTGGTTAGCTTGGTATTCAGCAGTGACCAGAGGCTCAACCAGAATGTGTTGAGGAATCGACTGTCACGATATGAGATAATGGTTTCTGGGATCCCAACATGTACCCATACTCGTTCAAAGAAGAGCTTGGCAGTGGCTTCTGTTATGATGTTCTTCTTGCAGGCGGCTAGAATCGCCATCTTGGAAAAGCGATCAACAACCACAAAAACATAGTCATTTCCCCTCTTGGTGGACGAGAGGCCCTACATGCAGTCCATTGAAATGGATTCCCACGACCTATCAGAATTAGGTAGAGGGTTGTACATGACATGTTTCTTTTTGGTCAGTTAGGCAATAGTGCAGGCGGTGCAAGACCTGATATACTAACTGACATCTTGTTGAAATTTCAGCCAGTAGAAATGTTTTTGCAGCACTGTCACTGTCTTTTCGATGCCAAAGTGTCTTTCCACCCGACTGTAGTGAGCTTCCCAAATCACCTTCGCGCCCTAGCTTGATGGAACGCGGAGATGGCCCAAACGACACAACATCTCGTCCTGAAGATGGAAATTTGTGACCACTGAGTTGGCGCCTAACATTTGGTAGGTGGTGGAGAATTCTGGGTCTATCTCATAGATGTGGGGCCATCCGGAGGTCTCATGGCCACAAAATTTTAGCACGGTCATGAGTGTCGTGACTGGAGGTCGGCTTAGGAAATCAACAACTCAGTTGGTACTTCTTCTTTTATACTTGATGTTGAGGTGGAATTGTTGTAAGTATGTGGACCAATTCTGATGGCAATCATTCTGCAATATTCCTTGGGTCTGCATGAACTATAGTGGCTTGTGATCAGTGTGGATGAATGTCTCCTTCCCAAGAATGTAATGTCTCCACTAGCAGCAAGCTTTCACAATGGAGTAAATTTATTTGTCGTAAGTAGGGTACTTACGAACAACATCTAATAGTGTCTCACTATGATATTCCATGGGGTGGTCGTGTTGTGTGAGAATGGCGCACACAACATAGTCTGAAGCATCTGTCTTGGTCACAAAGGGATGTTGCAAGTCTGGTAATGAAAGTATTGGGGATGAGCACAAATGATTCTTCAATTCCTCGAAGGATTATTGTTGGGACATGCCCCACACAAATTTTTCCTTACCGCCACCCCTGGTTACTTGGTTGAGGGCCCATGCGATATGAGAGAATCCCAACATGAACCTACGATAGAAATTGGCCAGGCCGAAGAAGCTATGAAGTTCAGTGAGTGTGGTTGGGGCTGGCCAGTCATGGATGACTTGGATCTTGGTTGGATCCACATGCACACCATGTTGATCAATGATGTAGCCTAAGTAATGGACCATGTCCATGCCGAAGGATCATTTTTTCAAGTTTGCATATAGTTTGTTTTGTCGCAGGGTGTACAAAACATGTTGAATATGTTGCAAGTGTTCCGCCCAATTCTTGTTGTAGATGAGGATGTCATCCAGATACACCTCTACAAAAGTATTGGTGAAAGGTCGTAGGATATCATCCATCATCCTCATAAAAGTTGTTGGAGCATTTGTCAAACCAAAGGGCATGACCAACCATTCAAAAAGACCTTCTTTTGACTGAAGGCGGTCTTCCATACATTTGTATGTTCTATTGGGACCTGGTGGTATCCAGACTTCAGATCATTCTTACTAAAGTATTTGGCTCGTGTGAGCTGATCAAGGAGGTCATCGATTCGAGGAATCGAGTACCGGTTTCAGATTGTGATTTTATTCAGGGCTTGGCAATCAATGCAGAGTCGTGAGGTCCCATCTTTCTTCTGCACCAACACAATTGGGCTCCCACAAGGCAATGAGCTGGGACGGATGTTCCCCTTGTTGAGTAGTTCTTGGATATGCCTCTTGATCTCCTCGTTTTCTAATAGAGAGTGGAAATAGACTGTCCCATTGGGTAGCGGTGCGCCTGGGGTCAGATCGATGGGTACCCTAGTCGGAGAAGAGAAGATATCTGAGTATTCTTCCACGAACTTATCCACTTGCTTCTGTTGTGTGGAGAGATCAGTCATGGACGCCTACGATATTTCGCTCACTCTAAGAGAGAATCACAAAGAAGAAAAATTTCTTGGTCTGAGAAATGACCTTCCTACATTGCTTGGAAGAGATCAAGGAAATAGCAGTAGGAGGGACTGCCTCGGGTATCCTGTACAATTTCCTGTTCAAAGTAATAATAACACTACAAGGCCTAGACTCATATACAACATGAATTTTCCATAAATAAGGTTGGTCCAAAATAACATTACAAACTTCGAGAGGAGCAACATCACATAATACCTTGTCTTTGAAGGGCTTGACGTCGTACAACAGTCGACACTGTTGGCTCACGAGGAGATTGCTTCCTTGGTAGAGCCATCCAATGTTATAGGGTTGTGGGTGCGACGTTGTCAGCAGGGCCAATCACTTGATGACCTCTGCTGATATGAGGTTCTTCTCGCTACCACTATCAATGATGAAGTGCAACGGGGTGCATTTCACCCACTTATGTGAATGGAAGAGGCACTCACCTTCTTCTGGCTCGTCTAGTTCACCAGGATGGAGCTTGGTGGTAGAAACAGTGGCATTGGGTTCCACGTCAATGATCCATATTCCCCTTTCTGGTTCTGACTCAGAGTCAGAACCCGCATCTAATTCAGAGGCTTTCACTTCATCCACCAGCGACTTCTTTGAGCGACAATCAATAGTGTTATGCCAAAGGCTCTTATGGAAGTCACACCACTTCCCAATATCTTTCTTTATCTTTTTGGTGTCCTTCTTTGCTTGTGGCTTGGACTGGTTGTCTTGATACTGTCCATATTTTCTATTTCCTTTGTTATGTGGGTTGGGGCCGCCCTTTCCTAGATTTTGTTGTGATGGGTTCCCAGGCCCAAATTGTCGCATATTTTGTTTGAGCTTCTGCTAGATTTTGACGGCATATCGGTAGGCCGTGCCCAAGGACGAGGAGTCCAGAAATTCCATTCGTATTTATGTATCTATGCAGAGCACCGCGATACTTGAGCATCAGATATCACTCTGTATCTTTGATACCCAGCTTGGTGCGCAAGGTATGGAATATATTTATGAACTTTGGCACTGCTTGGTCTCTTTCTTGCTGCAGTGTGGTCCATTTGGTATACAAGTCATCATAACTTCTGATAGGGTGGTATTGTTTCTTAATAACATCCCTGAAGGATTCCCAGGTGGCCGTGACTGTAAATAATGAGGATTCCTTTGTTTCATTTTTCTCACAAAAATTTTCCCACCAATATTTGAAATGGGGAATGGCTTTGAGGAGCGCAAAAGTAATATTTTCTCTATTCGAAAAGTTATGGACAGAAAAATACCCTTCTAGTAGATTCAACCACTTTTCTACAACATCTGTGTCTATATGATCTTCAAATATAGGAATATTGAAGTTTATTTGTACCTTGAAGGGGGCGACGCCTCTGCTCGAGAAAGATGTGTCACCTGTTTGTAATCGTCGAAGGATTTGCGTGAAACTATCCATCATCTCGTTCCTCTATTGCGTGAGGGATTCCTTAAGATTTTTTTTGAGAGGATCTCATGTCCCGTCATCTTTCTTTTTTCCTTCCATGAGAGGTCGCTTGGGCGTGTGAGAGATTTTTTCCTCAAGAGAAACAAGCTCGAGACCCAATTCATTGCACCCTGACCTCATTGGGGACATGCATTAAGACGACAAGGAGCAAACCGCTCTAATACCACTGATCTGGATTTTATGAGCATAACGAAATGAATACAGATTATTAAAAGATGATTAACACAGAATAACATAGATACCTTAAAACTGGTTTTCTATTCAATAAGGAAATAAGTTGAAACTGTAAAATGCAGCGGAAAACAAGCTTGTTGGAATGGTGGCGGCTTATCTCTAAGAAGAGATGTGACGGTTGCGCTCATTCGCAAGAAGATGATTACAATGAGGCTCTGAAGGCATTTTTTTAAAATAAACTGGAATTTCACAAACCCTAGACATCCAAAAACTCTAACCATGGGAGATGAAGCGCCAAAAGTCATGTGGGCCTCATTTGGGTAAGTTAGTACATCAACTTCCCGGGGTCATAACTTTTGCATACGATCTTCGTTTGGGGCGCACGATAGCTCGTTGGAAAGGTATCGTCGAGGAGATTCATTTTGGTGGCCCAATAAGAGCCTTTTTTTCCATCATGTAGAATCTCAATCTCGAAAAACCTTCATTTAGGCCCTCAAAATGGCCCTGGAAGTTAAAAACTGTTAAAAATAGTAAATTACCAAAATTGCCAAAAAAATGTTTTGAGCGAGTTGGAAAAGGTGGATGGCCACCAATATCCACCTAGATCATCACCTCTTTGTGGAAACTAACATCAACATAAGATAAAAATCTAAAGGCTCCAATGTTCAATGTTACATTCAAACCTTTCACGCATTTGTTGTGGGTGGGAAAACCCCCTACTGACTAGCACTAAGGGTTATGTAATGCATGCAGAAATGACCATCTAAAGTCTCCTACTTTTTAATATCATCCCAGCATAGACCCCACATTCAAGCATAAAACACAAGGATAAAAGGATCTGGTAACTCTACCTTGAACTTTTGCGTTTGGTGTCGATCCTTTCGCATTCGGTAGCTTCTTGACTGCAAGTTTCCTCCCAAAGCCAACCTGCATTCATAAACAAAAAAACAAAGAACTCCAAACATGCATCTTATATATGAATTAGTGGGTTAGAGGTTCTAATAAAATATAATCAAAATTGAATATTTGAACACCTCATATGGCGGGACAAGAAAAATACTTCTTTCTTATTAACCTCACAAAAGTAACTTACAATGGTGAGATCGACCATTGCTCCTCGAACCTCGTCCTGGGCTCCTCTTCAAATTTTCACCAATCACTTCCACATATGCTTCTCCTCAAAAAATGGTTTCAAAAGATTGGGGCAAGGGGAATACAAAAATTGGCAGAGTTTCTTTGCTCTTCTTTTTCTTTCTTTCTTTTGGGACCACTACCTCTTCTTTTATAGGCTAGAAGAGGGTAGTTATATGGTTGAGTGACCGGCTATGGATGGTTAAACGGTTTCGGCAATTACCTGGAAATTTGTGTTCCGTCTGCAACTTTCTATTTTTTGTGCTTTTGTCAATATACACGGGTTGTAATGGGTTAGCCAACATATACACGCAAACAACAGTGATGTAGGGCATGTATGCCTTCAAAAGGATGGCTTTTTAGAAGAGTTGTTCAATGGTGGCTTGGAAAAAATGGCAAGTGAGATGGCCTGATGCCAGGTATGCATGTCTAGTGAAAATTAGGGTTATAACAGATGCCACCTAATGTGTGAGGTCAGAAGAGCATCTGATGGACAAAATACATTACCAATCTTCACCAACATACGAAGCGAGTGAGCCCAGGGACCAAATTTTAGGAGGTGCCATCTTCAAAATAACAATTGTCTCATTGAGGCGGGCATACCCATGCTCGAAATTAAATAAAATCATGGTTTCCAATTAAATACACTGCGGATCCATGTCATATAACTATATAAAGTGTAGTCGTGAGCAATACACAACAGATCTACATCTCGAAATAAAAAAGATATACATGTAGAGTATCCATCTTCAAGAAGAAAATGATGCCTGATGGCTAGAGATGAGGCCTTCAGAGCTCAAGCAACAACTTCAAAATCTTCATAACTCAGGTAGGAGTGTAGTATGGGTGTATGAATTCACTACCCAGAGGTCTTCGACAGCTCATCAGGAACGGAGTAGAGGATCTTGATGATCAGGCTTAGAGCTTCATTGATTTTGAACAAAGACTTGATTGGGCTTTTGGAATGGTCGGGAATTAGGTCAAGAGACAAACTACAGAAGGGCCGACTCAAGCTTGGTAAAAAATTCCCTTGGACAATGGCACGACAAATGATGAGACTCAGGCATCATGGTATTGACATAAGTTCACGATGCAGGAGGCATCGCAAACTCTCCATATGTTTGGAAGAATAACCAAACGGAGGAGGACACATCTCTACGTAGCAAGAAAATCTTCCTAAGGTCACATTATTTCCCTAAGCTTGACGAACAAATGAAAGGATGTGCTTTGTCAAATGGTGACTCATTGCGCTGCCAAAAAAGAAAATACTTTTCCCTTCATGTTTTTGGGGTATATTTGATTTCTTTTGTCTTTTTCAATAATTTTTTGGGAAGCTTGAAAAAGAATAAAAGAATGAAACGTTACAAAGGAGGAACAAGTGTCACTAACATACTAGTTCCAAGCACAAGGAACATACTAATGTTCAGAGAAAGAAAACATATGCAGGAAAAGGACACTCAGGAAAATCCCTCCATGGGTCAAGGTGTCAAGACGCAGAGGCAAAAAGTGCTACAAGGCTTGCGTATAAGGCATGCTTCAAATGGTTCAGTTGAGGGAAACATGGAGCCGGCATTAGGCCAAAGACAAAGGAATGCAAATAAGATTAACAAGATACAATGATAACGTCCTTCGATGTAATTTTAACGAGCCCAGAGAAGGTAAGCTCGGCGGTTTTTCATTTCTAGAGAGTCTGAAAAAACGTAAAAGGAGACTCCACTGGGGTACCTTTTTCGAAGGTATTCTAGTCGGTTCGAAAAAGGGGTAAACTAACACCGAAAAGACGTCCATTCAAAACCATTTAAACGAGTGTGATAAAGACAAGATCACTAGGCAATCTTTTCACTTTTAAGGAGTCTAAAAAGAGCTTAACTATGGACTTTGTATGGGTTGTTCTTCTGGACCATTTTAACGAGTGTGAAGGAACAAGGTCACTCGACGATCTTTTCAATTTTAGGGAGTCTGAAAAGAGATTAAATATGGACTCTGTGTGGGTTCCTTTTTCGTAAATTTAGTCCCTCAGGCCCGAAAAAGGGTTAAAATTATACCTGAGAATACTCTTCTAGAGAACCGAGGCTCCTAGAGTATACCTTTGTTCGTACAGTTGACCATCCAGACCGAAAAAGGAGTAAACTACCGTTGGACAGATGTGCCTTCAAATTTCAGTTTAGCAAGCATGAAGGGCGACAAGATCGCTCGACAATCTTCTCATGTTTAGAGGGTCTGAAAGGGGCTTAAAAGGAGACTTGTTGTGTTTTGGGAGTCCCGAGGGTGAGTTCAAGAGTGATAATGAATCATGCAAATGAGGCTCATCCTCGTAATCAGGAAAAACTGATAAGGACTCTCGAGCCTATAGTCGTTAGTGACGACATGGATACCAAAAATGCAACTAGGATCTACCTAGGGAATCCATGAAAGGGGGAGGCTCTACCACTAAATTACGACACTTCTAAAGCAGCAATGATGGTTCTGTGTCGCAACTCGATGGGGTTGATCCTATGGCAAAGCGACAAAGACAACGAGATATAGAAAGTGGAGGTGGAATCCTAACTTAGTTGCAACAAGTTGGAAAAATGACTTTTTACCAAAGGACCTTAAAAATGACCCAAATATCCAAAAAAAATCCCAATACCCAAAGCAACACTTATCGTAACATGCCCTAAGAAACTCTTGAACCATATTACATGATTTTCAAGCTAGAAAAAATGACAAAGGGGTCCAAAAAATGACAAAAAGGATCCAAAAAGTCTATAAATAGAAGTCGGCAGCTCATTATTACCATTGCTAATTGAGAAATTGACTAAAAATCCAAAAACACCCATTTGTCAAAAGAGTTGATTCCAGGAGCTTAAGTGGACGAAACGAACTTTCGCTTGGACCAAGTAAGTACATACTAGCCCCTCTTGCATTTCAATTAGTCGTTTGTGCATTTCTTTTTATTTTTGGGGGGGGCGCTGACCTTTAAAAGGGTCGGCCCTACGTATACGCTGGTTGTCCTCTGACAGCCAGCGTATGCCCATGTGCAGAGGAAATACTGCATGCGGGCATACACGACTGTGTATACTACAACCCACGTATACCCTCCAACATGTTGAACAATTTAAAAGATGCAAGAGTTAACCCCCCCCTAAACTTGTCAAATGCAAGATATATGTTCATTAGAAGGAGAGGGAGAATGAGGACATTAGTAATTTGGTCGGAGAGGACCCTAATGCTACCGCCGCATTGGCACAGTGTGGTTTGCTAAAATTCTTCCAATGTCTATTTACGCGGGCACAACCTAGGCTGTTGAATGCCTTGGTAGATTATTGGCACCTGGATGCAGAGGCATTCATGCTTGAGGGACAGTCGTTGACTCCAACAACTAAAGATATCTACTTTCTGACTGGCCTCTCAAGGATATGGGAACCAGTCAACTTTCGCACATTTCCCTCTGGGCCTCACAATATAGAGGAGTTGATTGGACTCCATTGTGAGGCTGGCACAGACAAAGTGGGCACACAGGTGCCGATAAACAAGATTTCTAACCTATCGTTGAAAGCGATAGTTCTACTCATTGGGCGGATCAATGGATCTGCATCTTTACATCAAGCTTCCCGAGCGCACATGAATTGTGCGGTTCAGTGCTTAAATGCACAAAGTTTTGATTGGAGCACCACCTTACTAGATTGTATGAAGAGGGAGCTGACAGAGTGTCGTATGCGGAGACACAAAAACTTTGGGTTTGGAACTATTTTGTGTTCCTTTTTCTTTGAGAGGGTACCAAGTCTTAGCCCTAGAGAGACGATACGAGGGCATGAGCCCTCTCTCCCAGCATTATGCAAATGGGTGGCGTTGTTGCTGCAACAGGGTGGGGGGAGGACTATTAAGGCCTTCGACGACAATTTTTTTGCTTGGTGGGTACGATAGATTCCGGCCATAGAGGACTACCCCTATGTCGGGATCAACTATTCTAGAGATCCTGACATGCCTGTACCTCCCGGAGAGGAGTGAGGAGAGATGGGTAAGTTTGTTTTTTGTTTTCAAAGTTATTTAATTTTTATGTTTTTATTCATATATATCATGTTTTTTGTATACCAGAGTATCTGACACATATGTATATGTTATGTTCAGATGTGGGGCCGGTGCTTCCAGCAGACTTCGTGAGGACTAGGCGGCATCCTCGACCAGAGGCGGGACCATCCATAGCTGGTGGACAAGCAGCAGTAGGGGGACCTCCAGCCGGAAAGGCTGAGAGATTTTTGAGGCAGGTGGAGCGGAACCTCAACGCTCTTACTTGTACATTTCCTATGGCAGAGATCGAGGATCTCCCACCGTACATGCAGACTCACGTTGTCGG
This sequence comes from Picea engelmannii, assembly GCA_009831015.1. Classification (NCBI taxonomy): domain Eukaryota; kingdom Viridiplantae; phylum Streptophyta; class Pinopsida; order Pinales; family Pinaceae; genus Picea; species Picea engelmannii. Next base: position 197,935 of record ML779425.1, read on the forward strand.
GGTACCACAGACCTGGGTCTAGCTTTTTTGACTTTTGGCCAATGTTGTTTTTCACTATGGCAGGGCCAATAGGCCCCATCCTTAGTTAGGCTAGACTTCTTATGTGTCGAGGGCACCTTTTGTATATTTTTTAGGGCATAAGCCCCGTGACTCTTTACTGGACACATATTTTTTGAGGTGCTCGCACCCACCTATGTACTCTGATACTTTGCGATATATATATATATATATTTACATATTTTGTGTATTATGGATTGCATTTATTTACAAATGTATTTACATGTGCATGTGTGTGTGTTTTCTTACATTTGTGCAATATGCCAATCTAATATATGATTAGCTAAAGTATCAGTGATTTGATTCAATCTCCTAGGAACATGGATATACGTAATGTAATCAAAGCTTCGCTCTAAGATACGTACCCTAAGTAATCGTTGGTGCAGAGTAGGATCATAAACGCGGTAAACTCCATTTAATTGAGACACAATAAGTTGAGTGTCTAAGTAGACTCGGAGGTAAGAGATACCATGCGACAAAACGTCACGAAGCAACTCTAAGACTACGTTGTATTTGACAACATTGTTTGTGGTGTCACCTAAATAGATACCTCATGAATATAGCAACTGGCCTTGAGGTGTGAAAATCACCCAAGCTGCGGAAGAAAGACTCTGAGTGTGCCGGCTAGCACCGTCCGTGAACCCAATGAACACCTCTAATTCACCTGACATTTGCCACAGTGAAAAATATGACATCAAAAATGACACTTCCACAAAACTAAAAAGATAAAAACTACAAAAACAAATGTACAAGAACTATACATATGTTACAAGAAGTCACCTGAGGTGACCCACCTATGAGTAATACTTCTTGAGGTAGAGCCCATTTCTAGGCTCTGCCAAAGAATTTCCCTCAAATTCCACCAGACGATAAGCGCCCTTCTTTAGAACCTCTTTCACGATGAAGGATTCGAACCACATGGGTTTGAACTTGCCTGCCCCCAGGGGCTCCTTATCTTGGTCATAAACCAGGACAAGGTCGCCTTTAGAGAAACTCCGAGGGCGAACAGACCGATCATACTGACACTTGAATTTTTTCTTGTGAGCCTCGTTAGCCAAAGTCGCATCACGATGCTACTCATTGAGCTACTCGAGGTATAATAAACGCTCTTCAAGCGGTGAAGTGTCTGGCAATAACTGTACTACCAACTTTAGAGATGGGATCTGTCACTCTATGTGAAACACTGCTTCCAGCCCGTAAACAAGTTGAAAAGGTGAGAAACCGGTTGTAGTCTTAACAGACGTTCGGTAGGCCCATAATGCCGAGTATAACATCAAATGCAAATTTCACTTGGCCGAATTGATCGTTCGCTGCAGAATGGTCTTAAGAGATTTATTTACATCTTCCGCCTAACCATTCACTTGTGGGTAGTAGGGTGATGAATGTTCTTTCCTCAACCCAATATTTCATGTTAACTCAGACATCATTTTGTTCTGAAAGTGACTGCCATGGTCAGTGACAATCTCTCTCGAGACGTCGAACCTTGCTATTATATGGTTGAACAAAAAGAGAGTTGCAGTCTTGCCATCCTCTTTGAACATTGGCATAGCTTCAACCCACTTGGTGAAGTACTCTATTTCTACGATGATATAACAGTGCCCCCTTGCTGAAGGGGGGTTTCATGTAGTGTAATCAATTCCCCACTTGGTGAAGGGACCAATGGTAATGATGGGAAACATGGGAGTAGGGTGTGCCCTCATCTTCCAAGAGAAGATCTGACACTGGTGGCACTTCTTGACCGTTTCAACACAATCTTTGATTAATGTCGGCCAAAAGTAACCATCTCGTTGAATCTTTTGGGTTGTTTCCAACCCAGACAAATGACCACCACATGCTCCAATGTGGCAATCATTAAGCACGATTTATTCTTCTTCATGAGTGAGACATCGGCGAAGGATGAAATCTACACCTCAACAATATAAAGTGTCCTCAAGTATGAGATAGTTCTTGGTCTGATGGCGTATACGGTGACGCTCATCATGAGAAGCAGAGGCAGGGCACTTCAAAGTCTGGATATAGACAAGTACATCTCCATACCAGGGATCTGAAGACGCAATAAAAAACATGTCTCTTTTAATAAGCGACTCTTCAGGCATAACATCACCTGACTCGACCAGAATTTTCGAGATGAGTTCCACAAAGACCAGTGACTTTTTGGATTTCTCCGAAACAAAATCTAAGTCAAATTCCTGGAGGAAAACTATCCATCTACTGATATTTCCGCCAATTACTCGTTGTGTCAACACGTACTGAAACAGATTCACAATGGCAATGATGGTGGTCTTGCGAAACATGATATAATGACGGAACGCTTGGACAGCATGAACTGCTGCCAATGCAAGTTTTTCAACGTGGGAATAATTAAGTTCTGGTCCAACCAGGCCTCAACTCAGGTAATAAATCACATATTCTGAGAGGAAATGATCCTTCTGAACCAAGACCATACCGATGGTCGACTCTGCCGCAGCCAAGTACAATAAGAAATATTTATTATAATTGGGTGGCCGAAGTAGAGGGTTAGTCGTAAGGGCACTTCGAAAGAGCGTTGAGCGGCTTCGTCCCAATGAAAAGGAACATCCTTCTTTAGTAAACGCATAAATCCCTTCATGATCTCGGAGTAGTTTGTGATGAAACGCCGTAAAAAGTTCGCTTTTCACTGTAAAATCTGAAGCTGAAGGATTGTGCTCGGTGGAGGCAACTGGACTATTGCCTCAACTTTGAGAGGATCGACCATCATCCCTATTGTCCAAACTATGAAACCTAGCAGACGACCCAATGTCACACAAAAACTGCATTGTTTGGATTCAAGCGAATCTGATAATAGCGACATCTCTCAAAGATAAGTCGGAGGTGTGTGGGATGATCATCTCTCTTATGAGATCATGATGCTAAATCATCAAGGTAGGCCTCGACTATATGCTTGAGATCATGGAAAGAGAAATACATGGCTCATTGAAAGGTAGCTCCAACATTTTTTAGACCAAAAGGCGTCTTCCAATAAGCGAATGTACCCCACGGACAAATGAAAGCCATTTTGTGTTGGTCTTCGGGTTTGATCTGTATCTGATTTTATCCTGAAAAACCATCCATGAAAGAAAAGGCCTCGCAACCTGTGCATTCATCGACTATCTGGTCAATAAATGGTGTGGGGAAATTATCCTTTGGACAGGCTTTGTTCAAATCATGGAAGTCCGTACATACGTGAATTGTACCCTATTTTTTGTCAACCAGAATGGGATTTGACACCCATTGAGTCAAATGAACGGGGTAAATAAAACCTGCTTTGAGCAGTTTGTCTACTTCAGCCTTAATAGTTGTTGTTTTCTTAGGATTGACCGGACGAAGCTTCTGCTGGACCGACTTAGCGTCAGGATAAGTCATGATTTCGTGTTCGACAATTCTTGGATCAATGCCTGGCATTTCCTCATAAGACCAGGCAAAAACGTCGTGGAATTCTTTAAATAAATCCGTGTATATTTGAATCTCCTTAGGGGAATAGTCAGCTCCGACAAGAATATTCTCCACGATGTCAGGGGTTCTGGAGATATCAATAGGTATCATTTCAGCGATGATTTCCATATTACCTTCGGCGTAAACAATGTGTGTAGAGAAGGGATTGATAGGACAAGACCTATCTCTAGTCATAGTCAAAGTGAAATCTCCTGCTTCAATTCTTCTTAACTCTAGGAGGAAATAATATCTGTGATGGAGATCATCCCAGGGTCTGTCCGAACTAGTCATTGCTTCAATAATTGCTTCGTCTAAAGGCAAGACTAAGTCTAAAGAATCAATATCGACAAGGGAACCTTGAGCCCAAGTAGGCTCGAGAATCGTATCTAACTCTTATGCGGGAGTCGAATCAGGGTCAACGGAAGCTTGCTGGATTATTGAGTATGCAAATTTTTTCGCGAACAAGGGCATGGTTATACCATGGTGCCCTGTCCCTTCCATCGTGGCCGATGGGGAAGGAAGAGTCCACGGATTATTGAAGTAGGTCATACGAAACGACGAGACTTGAAAAATCTCAAGCTTAGGCTGGTCTGAAACGAACTTAACATCATTGAAAGGAGGTGGGTAATCGAAAGTACCCATCAAAGGTGGTCACAAACCAACCCCTATGTTGATGATGTCGAATTGACGGTTATCAATCATTGGGACAGTGGATGCCCCCGATGAAGGGTCGGGACGGGAGAAAGACAATTGATCAATGGTCACGATCTGGCCCTCGTGTGGAAACAACAAGACCCGGAAAACTGTAGCGACCACTGCTTGCATAGCATAGGTCCAACTCCTTCCTAACAAGAGATTGTAGTCAAGAGACGCATCGACCACTTCAACCTCGACGCACACGGTCTTTCCCCCTAACTGCACGGGAAAAGAGGGGATGATGCCATGTGGTCGGAATGAACGACTATCGAAAGAGGTAAGAAGAGTCGATGACGGAGATAAAATAGGTTGGCCCATGGCCTTCCAACACGCCAATGACATCACGCATGTCGAGGCACCCTCATCAACCACCGTGCAGAAAATGTTTCGGGTAAAAATTTTTGTGGTGTAAGCCACTACTATATGAAACGCCACGTGGTAAGGGAGACGAGGTTTTAAGTCGGTCGTATCAAGAATGATTGTACCCAGATTACAAGTCTCAGCAGATCCTAAGGTGGCTAACAGAGCCTTTCTCTGGGAAGGGAAGCTCTGGAGGACCTCCAAAGTAGACATCGCACAAGGGGTTTGAGACAAATCCTCCACCACAGAGTAGTTCTGGGCGGCCCTTGCATTTGGATTGTGAGAAGCTTTCCTGAACACACCTTTTGGGATGCGTGTCATTGTTTCACCCAATGTCTTCTCAATTTGGAGAGGAAGAGGTGGGTTTTTGGCTTCTTTACTCTTCTCAGAGGTGTTTGGCATTCCGTAATCATGCGCTCTAGTCGATATATAGGTATCACCTTTCATAATATACACATTTGCGGATGAAGAATTACTCGAAGACAAAGGGGGTCCTTGACTGCCCCCATCCGTGCTCAGAGAGGCTTGAGTTAAATTTTTCCCATGTTGAAATGAATTCGTTAACACAGTAGGTTGTTGTTGTGCCAATAACTTTTGGGCCTCTGCAAGCCGAGGGCACTGGTGAGTCGGGTGGTTTTCCGTGCATAGGTTACACAGATACTTCGACTTCTTCTTTTCTGTGTTTCCTCTACCAGCATTATCGATAGGTTTCTTATCCCCCTTACCCTTCTTTCATTGATTTTTCTTTCCATCAGGTTGTTGGGTGGCCTTCGGGTTTGTCGATTGCACACTGTGTAAATCTAACGTTTGGGTAGGGGGGCATCCATACTAGTGGTCTGGCTGGCCACTTTCTGCTGTATCGACAATTGTTGCAATTGTTTTAACAGTTGTTCAGTGAGCTTTGTTTGTGTTGAACCGACAATACCATTGGCATGTGGTCAAGCTCTTTGTCTGGTTTTTTCAAGTATTGACCACGGTGCATCTAGAAAAATTTCGTAAAGTAAACCAGACTAAGAGTAAATCAACTCTAGTTGTTGTGCTCTCATTATTGCATCTTCTTCAGAAAACACACCCGACATTGCGACGTCTTTGGATAACTGGGGTACCAAAGACTTAAGGAACCACTACAGCAGGAATGTTGGTGGGACTGGCACTTTTATCAAACTCTTTCAGCATCTCCATTCTCGGATGTGATCAGAGATATGGTCCACCTTTGTCTGCTCAAAGTTGGTCAGCAATTCGGTGCTGGCATCGTATCTCACAGGTAATTGGAAATGGTTTAAGAAAACCATTGCCAATTCACCAAAGGAAGAGTATCTCGAGAGATCGAGCTCAATGTACCATTTCGCAGCACTCCCTATGAGAGTGCATTGAAACAAACGAAATTGGATGGAGTCGTCTTTCAACGAATTGGACGAGCACTATAGATGAAAGGTAGTCACATGATCGCCTGGATCTTCATTAGGCTTAGCTTCTAACTTTGGAATGTCTGAAGGCAACTTGGTCGGCATATGAGGCCAACGCGGATTGTGACATATGGGGTCATTCAATAAACTTGTCAAGTCTGGCAAGTGCAGAGTTTCTAGAAACAATAGTTTGGGTTGTTGATTGTAACCAGGGAAAAAGGGGCTTGGAGTTTGGTTGGCACTAGGTTGTCAAGAAAAGTTAGGTTGTTGGCCAGGGTTCTGATAATAACCATGGCCTTGACTAGCGTAAGGATTCTGCGCTTGTTGATATGTCATCGGCTGACTCTCGTAATAGGACATGAAGGGTTGGGCTTGCGTTTCATTCAAGGATTTTGGGAAGGGTTTCCCCCTGTCGATCCGTCGGGCATAGGTGTTGAGCCTTGCCCAAGGTTCCATTGGCTATGGAAGGGGTTGCCTCCGATTGGCATCCCTGACAAGGGAAATGATCCTTGCCATGGATTCCATGGTCCTTGTGAGGAAGGAATTCCTAAGTTTTCCCCCTGTGCAGGAATAATACCCTGTACAGGATTTTGTTGTCCATAATCGGGGTTTCCCCCAGCCAAGAAGGCAATCAACAAGAAATCATTATTACCAAACGCGTCGAACAAAGAGAATAGTGTCGAACCAACTGGCATGTTATAAGAAGGAAGTCCTTGACTACCTGCTCCAAACAAACTAAAATTTATGTTCGGCCTAGCGGAATGATGGTGAGCACCGTCGAGCGAAGGGGACGAAGGAGTTATATGACCCCCTCTGTAAGGGAAAGCGTTATAGGAAGCTGAAGTGCCCCCCATGGATCCTTGCAGAGGAGCGTTGGAGCTCCCTACCCCAAGACCTAAAGTCTATAGAGTGGAGTAGGAAAGTATAGGGCTTGTACCGAAGCCAAGCATCCTGTATGAGAACGGAGGGCCTGTCACATTTTGGGTAAACATAACAGTGATCGTCGCCATAGACGGAATAAGACCATCGCTCGAGGTAGATGCAGTCGAGACCATAGTGGTCTAGACCAACGATGGTTGGTTAGGAGTTGGAACACCCTCTATAGTGACAACCGTAGAGGGAATATGAGTATTCCCTAAAGAAGTCACAACATTTGCTTCCATCGCTACTTGTGACACTATCAGACGCTCGTAAGGATAAACCTGTACAACGATGGGCGTCGATAGATCAATGTTCGTAGGTTCGTACGGACCAAGAGCTTCCACTCCATGGTCTAAAATGGTTGATTCCTCTGGAATCAAATGTTCTTCTCTCAGAGATGGGTCAGACACAGTTTCCTATGACCCGATCACCTCAAAAGACCCTTCCTGTTCTAGTCTTTGCCTTAGCGGTGGCGGGGGTGGCTCCAGATTGACAGGTGGCAGGCCAAGAAGCCTTCGTGACCGACGGAGCTCTTGATCCTCCACTGTGTGAGAATATCAATGACACACTAGGGATTTCTATTAACATTCAAGAACCAACACACATTAGAAAATGTCCCTATGAGATCAGACAAACAAATCACTAGCTAGTTGGAAAAACAGTTACATCAGCCAACACTAGAGCAACTTATCGGGGCAAGTGCAACTCGAATACGGAAGCACCCTCCAAGTATACTCTGCAAAGCATGGCCCGATGTATGTCCTAGGTACCGTGGTATACCCCTGCAGTCACCTGTGTAAGTCCCTAAAATAAAGGCAACTAGGTTGCTAGCGCGCGAACAGTCACTAGGCGAGTACAGTCAATAGTTGGGTGGACTGCAATGAGAAGGGTATCAAGCCAAAAACCTATCAAAGGTATCGAAAGCAAGTGTTCTGGAAGACAAATGAGAACCTTGAACAAATTCAAGACCCACGAAGCTCCGTGGCAAATGCGATCAATGGAATCCCAAGATAATCCCTCTATATGTGTTCCCCACTACGCTTGGTCCAGCTTTGGAGGGTTTATCTCCGCTACCTTTCCAAACGCGACCTCATGTTTAGCCCCTGTGTTAGAGGGGGGTCTCAGATAAATTTCATGATACTAGACTTTTAGCACTCCCTGGCACAAACTCTTATGTTTGTTTTTGTAGCCTTGAAGAGTTTCCTCTCCAATCTTAAATCAAGGCTCTAGCCTAGACTAGTTGATGGACCCTACAATCATAAAGTATAGTTGATTTTAATTAATCGGTAATTTTAGAGGTTGTCTTAAGTCAAAGGGAATGAAAATGAAACCAGTGATGTTTTTAAGAGATGAAAGAGAAGAGAATATACTGAAGCTGAAAACAAACTACTTCCTCTTCATAAATTCAGATTTGCACATTTTAAACTCTTTAACCAACTTTTCAAACTACTTCTTTTTTCTAAGATCTTTTAACAGAAAACTCAAAACAAGCTTGCGCTCGACTACAAGCTACTTATTGTCCTAATTCAATCAACCAAGAACTTATTAAAGCATGTTTTTTCCTGATTGCTAATGTAAACAACCAACTACTTGACCAAACAAAGAAAGTGAAATCTATATTATTTTTTTATGCCTCCAAAAACAAGAAATTTTAAAATGTATTATTTTCTTCTTTTCAAAAGAAAAAAGGGAAAAATAAAGACAAGACAAAACCAAGAAATGACTTTTGGCTCTCCTACAGATCGCAGGGAGTCACTGACCCAACCCAAAAAGGCAGATCAGAACAGACTCACAATCTCATCCAAAAACCTAATAAAGAAAAACAAGAAATCTTTCGAAGAAAAAGAAAGCTACACTGAAGTCAAACCTAGGCTACGGACTACTATGAAAGAGACTAGGGATAGATCAAGAAAACCCCTGAGAAGTGTGACTCATGACAGGGAAGAGGATGATTGCCTCTAAAAAAAAAAAATCTCAACAAGCACGCTACTGACACTTAAACAACAAGCATATGTACACGAGCTGTCCAAGGGCAGGGTGCGTATGCACGCGTGCAGGCCCACTACAGGCCATGTGCACCTCTGCAACTCCTCAAAAACTGAAAAACAAGCATTCAAGCACAGGCATGGAGTACTGGTATTGAAAACCAGAATCCCTTAAAGACACAGAAACTTACTTTTATAAAGAAGATGCAAGGAAACTTTGACAAAACAAAGCTAATCTAAGATCATATCTAAACTACAGACTGCAACAACAGAGACCAAGAATGGATCAAAAAACCCCTGAGAAGGATGAATTCTGACAGGGGAGAGGATGAATGCCTCTTCTTTAAAAAATATTTTCTAAACCCAAGCACGCTACTGACCCTTCAACAGCCAGCATATGTACGCGGGATGTCCAAAGGTAGGGCTCGTATATACGTGCTCAGGCCTTGTACAGGCCGTGTATACCTTTGTGACTTCCCAAAAAAGAAAAACCAATCTAGCGATCAAAGCAAGGAGTACTGGTATGGAAGACTAGAATCCCTACAAACTCATACTCTTGTAGAAACTCATAAAAAAGGTCATCAACCAATTTAAAACACCAAAAAAGTATCCCCAAAAACCCTAGAGATCTTCCCCAGTATGGTCACCAATTCTGTTGTGGGTGGGAAAACCCCCTACGGACTAGCACTAAGGGTTATATAATGCATGCATAAATGACCATCTAAAGTCTCCTACTTTTTACTATCATCCCAGCATAGACCCCACATTCAAGCATAAAACACAAGGATAAAAGGATCTGGTAATTCTACCTTGAACTTTCGCATTTGGTGTCGATCCTTTCATGTTCGGTAGCTTCTTGACTGCAAGTTTCCTCTCAAAGCCAACCTGCATTCATAAACAGACAAACAAAGAACTCCAAACATGCATCTTATATATGAATTAGTGGGTTAGGGGTTCTAATAAAATATAATCAAAACTGAATATTTGAACACCTCATATGGCAAGATGGGAAAAGTACTTCTTTCTTATTAACCTCACAAATGTAACTTACAATGGTGAGATCGACCACTGCTCCTCAAACTTGGTCCTGGGCTCCTCTTCAACTGTGCACCAACCGCTTCCACATATGATTCTCCTCACAAAATGGTTGCAAAAGATTGGGGCTAGGGGAATACAAAAATTGGCAGAGTTTCTTTGCTCTTCTTTTTCTCTCTTTCTTTTGGGACCCCTACCTCTTCTTTTATAGGCTAGAAGAGGGTAGTTATCTGTTTGAGTGATCGGCTATGGATGGTCAAACGGTTTAGAAAATTACCCATAAACATGTATTTTTTCTGCAACTTTCTATTTTTTGTGCTTTTGTCAGTCTACACGGGTTGTAATGGGTTAGCCACCGTATACACGTGTGCAACAGTGGTGCAGGGCGCGTATGCCTTCAAAAGGTTAGATTTTTAGAAGAGTTGTTCAATGGTGGCTTGGAAAAAATGGCAAGTGAGATGGCCTGATGCCAGGTATGCATGTTTGGTGAAAATTAGGGTTATAAAAACATTAGATATTGCCTCCATAAGTTAACGACAAGCTTGATTATGTTATCCCTATATTATGGGTAGCACAACCATTTCATGGTGCATAAGTTTATGACAAGCTTGATTATACTATCTCTAGATCACGGGTAGCACAACTATTTCATGGTGCATACTTCTCTAGAGGAGTATGATATTATTCCTCCATCTGGCATTACTACTATACTTATTCCATCTAAACATGTCACTATGTGAACTGCATTACCATTATCAAGATCTAGCACACTTATGATAAGTGCACTTGTACGTGGGTGATTTCTTCTTTGTAAATGCCTCCTCAAATCATACTCATCTAATAAATTTCATCTCCCTTCTTGACAAAGTTAGTAATGGGATTCACATTCTAGGGTGACCCTCTAATGAACTAGTGGTGTGGGGGCTATCTGGGTTAGTCCCCACTCTTGTCAAAACAAGATATCCTGACAATTCTTAGTTACTCAACTATTCCTATAGAAATATACACTCACACACACAAGGTTAATATCAACCAATGCCTTAGTTCTTCCACCATTGTGCCCATGTCATGATCCATTTCAGTGACTATCATGGAGGGTCTAACATGACTCCCTAAGGTATCATTACCCTGTAATATTCACACAACTTAACTAGCAATCACCCCATATGTATACACCTCGGGTCATAATCTATCCCTCCTTTCTCATATGATGATCCATACTTTTGAGTGATTATGGCCTCTTCAACCCTCCTAACAAATCGATTTTTTCCTTCAATTAATATAGGAACTTTGACCAAGGGACCCATTTCCCCTTGATACGAATTCCATTGTGTACAAAACATCGTATTGAATAAGCAATCACTCTAGACTCATCTTATTGTTCTAGTTAGTGCAACCATAATAACACATCATCACTTATGAACATTCACCAATACAAAACTAACCTCATAATTTATGAACACCCAATAAGTTGCAAGTTTATTATTAACTTTGCCATGCCTCCGCTTTCTCATTCTAGTTTAGTTTTCATTACCCATTAATAGTTTATTAAACTTGGAATCCCATGCGATGCTATGTAATTATAGATTTGTTTCCTTGAAAATGCCCCCTAATGAGGTTATCATTGGAGAGAAAAACCTTTCAACAAGCATGATATTATAACTAAACAACCTTCTTGCAAAGGATAGTATACAATGGTGCTCCACTGTGACTAATCATCAAACAAAAAATATCAACAATAAAGTCATGCATGTTGATGAGCCTTGAAATTGTCATCTTTTTCTCATCTTTTTCCTCTTCATTTACCCACCATAAGCCCCAAACACTCCATTTGGGTACATTATCCATTGCGAATATAATATACTGGAATTATAGTTATTTTAGCTTATCTAGTTATTACTTGTGAATTGATTTGTTTTGACATATTTATGAAGAATTGTGATGGAATTTTTGGGTTCCATGTGTCATTTGATTTGAATGTGTTAAGTAGATATGCTACATAATGATTTACCAATATTGTTCATTGTATTTGTTCATTATCTTTGTGAGAACTTATGTTTTGTTGTAAAGTCCTCCTCATGAGGATTATAAAATTTCCATTGCTCAAAATAATGGTTAAATGTTATTAAAACAACATTCATCTTAACTAGTATAGGCTATAGAGTTCTCCCGAACTCTACAACCCAAGAAGAAAGGTGTAAAAGTGTGTCAAACTCTATAATGCATCATAAAAGCTTAGCAAATTGTTAAGGGGATATGATTTGTAAGAGAAATCAAAGAAGGAAGATAAATATGGATTTCAAGAATTGGTTAATCAACAACTAACCATACACCTCTTGTAACTACCAAGAAATATTCTAGAATTATTGAGGGAAAGATAGTTAAAGGGAGTCTTGAAATTCCCTCGGATCCATTTTGAGAGATCCAAGAAATCCCCAATGTTTATATGTATCTTATTAACTCAATTTAGGTTAGCTTTTATTTTAGTAAAGTAGTATTCAATCCATAAGTTACACAGTATTTGTAATTCCATTTTTTTAATTAATGAAGAAACTATTATATTGGAATTCAGTTACTATTTTGATGAGTTATTGTTTCAATTTAGGGATTCATCACTCCTTTTAAGAAAGGACCCACTCAAGGAGGTGAGCCATTAAATGTATGACTATTATGTATGTTTTTATGTTGCAATGTGTTGTGTGATTGTATTTTCCAACACTATAGTTTCTTTTATTGTTTACTTTCAACAACACATATTTTCCTTTCATTCTTGTTATCATTCTACTTTCCCAACATTACTCAGTTTCAATGATGTGAAACAAATGATTATGGTTTAGATTATAATGTTATTTTAAATACCTGCACTATATAGTTTTAACAATAATTGAAGGAATGGTTAGGGTTTAATTGTGATTTTTCTTTGAATGGTTTGTTATGGAATGAATTATTTAGCCAACATGAAATTAATAATTGTGTTAGTTTTGTCAAATCCTTCTAGTGCGATTGGTTTCGATGGGCCTTGTTGTAGTCTAAGAGAAAGTATGAGATAGTTATCAATAGTTCCTTACATAGAGCAACACATACTATAACATCATATAGAAGAGCACATGGTCATATAGATAGACATACACAAGAGGTGAGAGAACCAACAAAGATTTTTATTGTACTTATAATAGTCACTTATCCGTACATTCCATTACATAGCCATGTATGTGTGTGTGTGTGTGTGTGTGTGTGATATTATGTTAACAGTCGGTAACATTCTTTAATTGTCAAGTCAGTCGGCTCTAACTATCTATTCGACTAACTTCCTAACCAACGGCTCCAGTTAACTTGGTTAGTTGACTGGCAGGTCTAATCAACAGAGCCGACTAGCCCCTACAACATCTCTCCCCTCCTTAATTTCTTGTTCGTCCTGAGCAAGAGGGAAGTGTGGAAAAATACAAAAAAAATCTACTATGTGTTTTTTTTGCAGTTATTACAAAATGAGAATGAGAGAGAGAGAGAGAGAGAGAGAGAGAGAGAATGAAAGAAGATGCTGGTGTTGAATCATGTTGGGATTTTTGTGCTTCATGGCTTTTCTAATGGTTTCACTGGTGTCAAATCTTGAGGAATCTCCCATTCATATATTCTTACATCAGTCGGTAGAGGTGTTAATTTTGATGGAACATGCGATTCCTCAGACCCTTCAATGACTATCTCTAGGGTTTTGGATTAATGACATATAGTTGGCATGTTCGATTCGAAAGGTGCAGGGTTGAAAAACTGAAAGTTTTATCGGTAAGTTGATGGTACCTCCAACTGCTCAGCAGGTGACTGTGGTAACCTTTCAAATGTTGTTTGATAAATGGTCGGAGCCAAATGCAATAAGTACTTGGAGAACATTCACCATTCCTCAACTGAATGTTGTGCTTCCATCTCCACTTTCTTCATTTGCCCAAAAATTTCTAACTTATCTGTTAAGGAGGCTTCATGTACCAAGGTTGACTCTGGGTCAAGAGTTTTCTTCTTTTCTTTAGTTTTCTCTTTTATTTTGTCAAGGTGCCTAGTTGCTTGATATGTTACCATCCGAGCTTTGCTTTCTTCTTTCAGCCATTCTCTTTCTTGTCATATTAGGTCTACCTTGACTACTTTTTATTTTTCTAGCTGGTTGGATATAACCTGTTTGGATTTTGCATCGGTAGCAAGAAGTCGGGTTGTTCTCAAGTTGATGATTACATTTTTCTATCCTTTGAGTTTTTTGTATGTGGTATAAAATATGTTGGCTAGTTGTTGAGTATTGTGCTTAGAGTGGCTTCATGTGAGTTGGCTAGTTCGACTTGTTCTTGGACCACCTTAAATTTATCCTGTTCAAACTACAAGATTGTTTTTGTTTGTTGAACTAACCCAGACTGATTATCTATTATTACCCTATTGTGCATCTACTTGAGATATTTATTTTCTTGCTTCAGGTGCCAAAAAATTTCTTGGTTATTTGCCCCTATATATACCACTGCTTCAATCAGAGTTCTCATTGCAACAAGAGGATCGACTCATTCTGTCGAATGATCGATGCCCAAGTTTTTCTTTACAAGCATAACACAGTTTTTTAATATCTTTTTCTACTTGTTTCTCCTTGCCCTCATTCACATTCGTTCACTCAGAGCCTTCTTCCACCTATTTGCTTCTTCTTTAGATACCTCATTGTATAAATCCATTATTTATTCATTTGACATGATTGTTGGGTCGAATTTTGTCTCTGCCGGTGGTTTTGTCTATGTTGGCATGTGTGTGCTTCATTGATGATGTCTTCATGTTCTTTCTCTAATGCACATCGTTGAAAAATGTTGTTGATTTATAGCTTGTAAAGATATCCATTCATGAGAGTGAATGTTGCAGCTTTCATGGCTAGGATTTTTCGTTTATTGGCTGGGGGATTTTTAGGTGCTTTCCCTTCTTCCAAAAAATTTGCAAATTCTTCTAGTTCTTTGGGAACTGCTTCAACCTTGAATAAATTTGCATCTGGTAATTCATCATCTATCCCTATAGAATCTTCCCCCGTTTCAAGTCGAGACAGATGATCTAGGTCGACATTCTTCTTTCCCGATCAGACTACTACTTAAAAGTCAAATTCTTAAAAGAGTAGCCATCGAAATTTTTTCCCTTGATAGGTTGGTTTATTGACTAGATATTCTAGCGTTTGATGGTTTGTGAAAAATGTAAAGGGATTCGCCAACAGATAGTGTCGAAATTTTTGCAAGGAAAAAATAATTGCTAAAGCTTCACGTTCAGTTGTCAAATAATTCATTTCTGCTTTATTTAGTTTTCAATTGGCATATGCATTCGGGTTGTCGATGATGTCATCATACGACTGGGCTAAGACCGTGCCAACAACGACATTTGAGGCATCGACATGAACATGCAATTTCCTTGACCAGTCCAGAAATCGAAGGATGGGTGCTTCTACCAATTTTCTTTTGAATAGTTCAAAATATTTTTCACATTCCTGGATCCACTGGAAATCGTCTTCTTTCATTAAAATCTCATTGATTGGGAACGTGATGTCGGAGTAGTGTCAGATGAATTTTTTGTAATACCCCATGTGACCAAGGAATATTTTGATCTGTTTTTGGTTGACTGATGGTTTCAAGTCGAGGGTGATTTTAATTTTTCCATGTCGACTTTTATCCCATCCTTGCATACAATATAGCCGAACAATATACCTATAGGCATGGCAAAGATGCAATTTTTTATGTTTAAAGATAATTGGATTTTCCTGCATCTTTCCAACATCATTCTTAACCATTAGATGTGGTATTTTAGTAGGTTATAGATAGTCCATTCATTGAAGTACATGGCCATTGTTTTATAAATATATTCTTGAAATGCCTTTACCACTATCCTAGAGAAGATTGTTGGGGAGTTTTTTAGGCCAAACGACATGACTTTGTATGCGAATGATTTGAATTCGGAGATAAATGTAGTTTTTTCTTGATCTTCCTTTGCTATAAGTACTTTATTGTATCTGGAAAATCCGTCGGTGAACGAGTAACATTCATATCCTGCTACCTCTGTGATAATCTCATCACCAAATGGCGTTGGGAATGGATCGGTCACTGTGAGTTTATTCAATCCTCGGAAGTCGACACAGATTCTCAATTTCTTTGGGTCATGCTTCTTTGGTTGCAAAACCATGGGGATTTCCCATTCCGACTTTTCAATTGGATATATAATGCCAGTATATAGAATTGATTACTTCAATTTCTTTTTGGACAATGGGCTTGTATTTGTGTGCTAGCTTATATGGTTGTTTTTTAACAGGCTTGGCGCCAAGGGTGAGTTCAATTTTCATTTCACCCATCTCTTGTACCAATCCTTTGAGATATTTGTAGTCACGTGTGAAGACGTCTTGTTATTGTTTTAGTATGTCGACTATTTCCATAGTTTGCTTGTCAAACCAATAGTCACCTATTCTAGCCATTTTTGGTCGATCATCTATTGAAATGCTGAATTCTTTGGTTTTCATTTCTGCATCCATACATTCAGGCACTTTGACTCGTCCAATTGGTGTTATCCTTCCACAACTTTATTTTAACTTGACGGAAAGTCGATTTTTTCAGTATCATCTTTATCTTCCTTTTCTTCCTTAGTTATGAAGTAGACAAATCTTTTTCCTAGAAAACTTATGTTTTCCATGTCCATTTGACGAGCTATGATATTATTTGAATTATGCATCGATCTTAAGTTACAAGTCGAAGTCGATCCCATATCGACTTGAGTTTTTCCTTTTTTCTGAGTTTCCCGGGAACTTGGTTGTTCTAAGAATTTTTTTATCTCTCTTGTTGCATCCTGCAACAATGTCTCTTCAAGTCTGAATTCAAAGTCTTTAAGGAAGTTATTTTTTATTTCATTCCAATAGACTATGCATTCAAACACTTCCTCAATTTTATACCATTTGTGGGGTATGTCATCCAACGTGATTGGAAACATGTGAGGTTGTACCCTTTCGTCTCTACAACCTGATTTCCTCCATTCCTTCTCGCATTGTTAGATGTGAGCGACTGGGTTGAACCTAGGCTTGAACATCGAGATGTCAATATTGGCTGATATTATTTTCCCACCTAATATTTCGATAAAGTAAAGAGTGGAAGTGGTCCATGTTTGCAGTCAAGGTGAATGTATCTCCTACCATCGGGTTGCTTGGCCTGTAAATGATTCGACTAGACTTTTCACTCTTCCCTAGTCTTTGACTGACTTGGAAACCTCATCGACATGCATTGATGGAGAGTTTATTTCTCTAAACCATAGAGGTTTCTTCATGTGTGACTGTGTCATAATAAGTGTTGGTGTTTGCTTGAGCTTTCTTTCGGTGACAATAGGTACTACTTGTACTAAGAATCATGATTTGGATCGTCTTATTGGTATTGCTTCTATAAACCAACATTATTTTTCTTTTCATTCATAGTTTTCCATTTTCCAATTCTATAGTTTTGTATCTGAGCTTTGGCCTATTGAAAATGGAGACCCAAGTAATATTTATCCTTTTTATTTGGGTTCTATGTTATCCTTCTGCTCATTCATGACGTGATATAGTCAACGGGCTTCATGTGCGTCATCCCATGTCTTGACCCAAAGTTTTCCTTCCTTTAGATCCAGAAGGATTATTATTTTTCTACCATTTTCTTTCAATTTGATTTTGTCTCTTTCAAGAGAGATTGTGGACCTCGTGTTCCTGCCCCATGGTTGTCCAACTAATGCAAGGTAGGCGGGGATGCCTTCGACTAGGTTGATTACTTCTAATTAGACTCTCGTCGGGATTCCCATTATAGATATTATTACACTTTTCAGTGTACTAATTGGCTCAATAAACCTGTAATCTGCTAACTTCAAAAAATTCATTGTAAGCTGCAGAGGTGGTTTCCCAAGACAAACCCATGTTTCTCTTGGAAGAATATTTACTTGGGACTCGAAGTTGACTACGACTTGTTTAATAAATTTTTCGTCAATTTCAAGGTCAACTTGAGCGTCAAATTCATTTGTTTGTGCTTTCTGTGATAACTGGAATAGACTTTTGATTGGTATTTTTTCTTCTTTATATTCCCTCAATATGCTGAGTAGATCAATCAATCGACTGACTGATTATTTCTCTTTCGATAGTTGTAGAAATTATTCTAGCATAGTTTCTGAGATGTTGTCATGTCTTCCTTTGTTATTTTTGTCTTGGTCAATGTTTCTACAGAATTCCATTGCTTCCCTCATTAGTTTGTCTTCATATTATGCGTCAAGATATGTAGTTCAACCACCCTTATGTCAATTTGGTGGTTCTGGAAAAATATCCTCGCCAGCTCCCGAGGGTGTCAACGCACACATTGTGAGGGAAGCCTACAAAGAGGAATGAGATGCATTTACAACCCCAGGTATCATTGGAACCATTTAACAAGTGGGGCATGGACTTCATAGGCCTAATTGATCCTCCAATAGGAAAAAAAAGGCATATATTAGTATGCATTGATTATCTGACCAAATGAGTTGAAGTAAAAGCCATGAAGGATGTCACAGAACAAAATGTAGTTGCATTCCTCCAAGAATGCATATTCTAAAGGTTTGGTTATCCAAGAGAGATAGTCACAGACCAAGGACCTCAATTTACATCTAGACTTATTGAACAAATTATGAAGGAACAAAAAATCCGTCATAGGAAGTCAACACCCTACCATCCACAAGAAAATGGGTAGGCCAATGTCACCAACCGAGAACTGGAGAACATCCTCACCAAAACAATGATCATGAACAAGAAAAATTGGTCAAAGAAATTCATAGAAGCAACATGGGAATACAACATCACATGGAAAACTGCCACTGGGCTCACACCCTTTGAGTTATTCTATGGTAAGAAATCCATGCTCCCTATTGAATTTGAATACCATACATTAAGGACAACAACTGAACTAGACATGGGTTTACCATCAACACAAAGAGAAAGATTGAGTCAACTAAATTCCTTAGATGAGTTCAAGATGCAAGTACTCTCTAACACTAAAGTAGTGCAACAATAGAGAAAATATCGGCATGACAAGAAAATGAATGATTACAAGTTCAAGGAAGGGGACTGGGCCCTCTTACATAATTCAAGATTCAAAGACCTTAAGGGGAAACTGATGACCAGATGGTTAGGGCCTTACACCATTGAAAAATGTTATGATAATGGTTCAGTACAGATCAAAACCATTGATGAAGAAATAATTCCTTTGTTAGTAAATGTATTCAGGCTAAAAGTTTACAACAAGCAATTGACAAGAGAAGAATTCACAACAACAGTAAAGACACATAATATGGATGTGATTGATAGCAGAGATGCTCTCAATCCATCCAAATGATGAGAAAAAAAAAAAACAGGAATAAAACTCCTGGATGAAAACCTCTATGAGGCATCTAAGACAGATCTGTGGGTGAAAAACTCCATTGGAGGTGTTAGCGATCAAAAACACACCGACATTTTTGAAAGAACGATGCCTAATCTTGTAGGGAAAATTTTGATAGCTTCCTAAGATCCAAATGCAGATCTGAAAGCACCATTGGAAATTTTAGGATTTGTAGATGTCGATCGATTATTTAAGCATGCAAAACGGACTCTCCATGACTGAGAAATTTGATTTTGAAAAAATCTGCGCTTTCACCAGCGCAGAAGGCAGAATTATAACTAGTTAGCTGGTGAAAGCTCCGCCTTTCACCAGCTAAGGAGCAGATTTTCTGGTAAGTTAGCTGGTGAAAGCCTGTCACGGCCAGAATAGCCAAATTTTCGCCCAGATCAGGATTTTTTGGGTTTGAATGGTTTGAAATCTTCTTCAATAAGCTGGTTATGAATTATCAAATCAAAATCTGAAGGCCATTCTTG
>ML779425.1:232584-243683 GCA_009831015.1 Picea engelmannii
GTTTCATTCGATTGCATTGTGAGTTGTCTTCCCATTAGCTATTATCAGTTATCCCATTGATCCACACTTTCATTATTCATGATTTCTTAAGTTACCAAGCATCCTTAGCCTACAACCCTAAGGAGTTTCTTGGAGTGATAACAGGAGGCAGTCTTAGATTTGAGGAATAAAAGAAGAAAAAGAAGAGACAAAAAAAAAGATATTTAAAAAAAAAAAATACTGATGTTTTGTTTTGCAAGTATCCAACACTTCATTTGTTGCAACCATCTGCACAAGAATGAAATCAACAAATAGTCAGCAACAACTCAATAAGGATAGTAAGCATTTTCAATTTTCTTTCATGATCTATACATAACAATTTCCATCATTTTTTATTCCTAGTTCTTATTCTTCAATACCACTTTTTATATCCAATATTTTACATTCTACTCCTTTATTTCAATAAAAGCAACCTACGGGGTTATCCTACATATTTCTATAGGATCATCCTACATGATTCTACATGATCAATCTACAGGGCCATTTCTACAAATAATGGAAAGCATTAAAGGGTCAAGACTAACATCAACAATCCAGTTGTTAATATCAACAACACAACAACCTCCTCCAACCATTTCTACATCAGATGCAACCACTGGGACAACAAAAATCTATGTATACATGATACTTTGTATCATGTAGAAAATTTTCGACACAAAAAAAAAACTACAGTTCTACATGATGCTTTGTATCTTGTAGAATGCTTGGAATCCATGATATTCCAAATCTCTCTATGAAAGAGCATTGCAACACCCATCTCGACGAAGAAATATTAAACACCAATATCAAGCAAGGGACCTGAACATCATCAAGCAACCACTCAACCACTAAATGATGAACAACAAGACAACTTGTCATTACTCCAACCACCTACAAACATCAAAATTAGATGCATGCAAAGGTAATCAAGGTAACACAATTATCTCCCCTCTCAACATTCATCTAAGCCTCATACAACGTTATGCATGCTTATTTAATATGTTCTTCAAAACATCTATAAATTCTAATATGGTGGTGAAAACGAGGATGTTTCTTTGTTTCATCGGTTGAGGGGGGGGGGGGCATAATTCGTGCTCAATTTTAATTGACATGTGGATTTAAGTGATTTTAGTGAAGGATCGTTCCATGAAGTATTAAATATTACAAGACACAAAATTAAGAAATGCTTGAGACTTCAATACAACAGTCTAATCTGAAAATTGGGGATAACTTGGAGTAAAAGGAATTTGAATCACCATTTCGAAATTATGAAGAGTCGGTTCGAGCTGAGTTCGACCTGTGAGATGTGATAAACAAGAAAATGAGCTCACAGGTGTGGAAGAGAAGCAAAGAACTCAACCAAGGAATTAGAAGACGCTCCAGGAACAAAATCGCTACAGGTAGCCATGAAACCCTCATAGACAAAAGAGATAGCTCTACAGTTGTAAAAATATTCTCAGCACTTGCTTCAATTTATACGGTTCACAAACTCATGGTCGAATACACTGTTGCTAAGTATTTGTATGAGTTTTTGATAATAAAAAAAGTGTTTCATGTGGAAACCTGATTTTTACAGTCCTATAGAATACAGTTCCTATAGAATTTTCTTACACAATTCCTATAGGGACCGTTGTAGAGAGACCATCTTATCCTGAAATTGTTAAAGAACCCTCAAATTTTATTTTCCTTCTCTCCCAAGTCAATTATTGTTGCAATCTCCTAATCACCATGTTTATCTAAGAGCAAACCTTAGTTGTTATACCCTCTACAGGAAACTAGTAACCAATTTGTTTCTCCCTCTGATTTCCTTCCTTCAAAGACTCAACTCACCATCCTTGAGAAGTGAACTAATCATCATCAACTATGGGTGTTGGGTTCAAAAGGAGAGATCCAACAAAACCTTCTAGAGTTTATGATAATCCTAAGATATTGGAAATTTTTCAGAACTGTAACTCGCTGGGATATTTTGAAAGACTTGGACGTTATAATGATGAGGTAGCTATAGAATTTGCTTAGAATTTCCATAATATACAAGAACAGGAATATGTAACCACATTGAGGAGGCTAACAATCATAATCAATGAAGCCTCCATCAACAAAGTATCTAGTCTGCCCATGGGTCTCCCTTGGGATAAGGAGGAGAGGAAAGAAACCATTAATGCCAAGAAGGAATTCTTCCTCCCAAATGAAAAACTTGATGATGAAAAAAATGACATTAAAAGGGAAAGCCTCCCTCATCCTTGGCCAAAAGTCGTCTATCACATCATCAAATACATCACATGTGAGCGAAGAATGAGTTTGGTATATGCTTACCACTTCAGACTATTACACCAACTCGGACATCTTCCAAATCAGGAACCACACCAGAACTTGAGAATCCCTTACTTCCACCTCCAATCATTAAGGGAAAACAAGAGTTTTTAGCACATCATGGGCTCATAAAATTGATAGTTGCATATGCCCTCAGACAATTAAAGCACACAATTTTGTGGGCATATTTAATAAATATGGATATGCAAGCATTTGAAGAGGCACAAGCATGAATGAGTGAGGAGGAGAGGAAAAAGAGATAAGAACCTAAGAGAATCACCATGCCCAAAAGATCAAAACAACAAAAGAAGGAGAAAAAGCATAAAATAGATGAAAAATACATGGAAGTGGTTGATGCTTTAACTGCTCTAGGGACCCCCAATGCCAGTCCCTTAAAAATATCTAGTGCATGATTGGTTAATCCCAGGAGAAGAAGATCCAATAGAATTAGGAAGAGTCAAAAGAAGCAAATCCCAATACCAACTACTCTAGTCACCATTACATCCCAAGTGGAAGAGGTCAAGGATTCTCCTAGTTGAGAATTTCCAAAAGAAACAAAAGGGAAGGAACCCCAAGAGGAGACAATGGTAAAATAAAAAAAACTACTTGAAGGGACCTCTAAGACAAAGACCCATGTAGAGAAGCTTCTCTTTGAAACCTGATTAGAGTTAGAGAAGGTCAAGGTTGATGTCATCAAATCGACAAGAGTGGTAGAAGACAACAAAGGAAAACAGAAAGAAGAGGCTTCTCAAGAGTTGGAGAAGCACTCCAACTCATGCAGGAAATTTTTTAGATCATGCAATGCAAAAAGTGGAACGTAGCTAGAAGTTGAAGGTGGAAAACTAGAAGCTTCAACAACAACTAAACAAGGCAAAAATAGAACGGCATGACAAGAATGAATATGTGGAAATTATGGAAGTTGCAGTCAAGACAATAACTAAAGTGTCTGTAGAAATGTTGGAATGCAAACCACCAGCTAGGACATACACACAATTCCTAAAAGAACAGTGGCATAAAAATCAGATTGCACACTTGGCTAAATCGGTGAAATTCAACCTTGATACCCCCAAGGATTTCTTGGATGGATTAGGGCTATAACATGGAGGAAAGAGCTAAAATGTGTGAATTCTACCTACATAACCTCATCTTACCACACCCCTACAATTGGAATCTAATCCATATGTGAGGGGTGTCTAATTGATGGCCTTTGCATCATGGCTTAAGCATGAAGAAATGAGGGCAGAAGAATTCAAAAAGTACAAGGAAGAGCAACTCCAAACACCTTTGTGGATTAGAGTTGAGGCAGTTAGGCCTGGGGATTTCATAACCAACCATCACCACCTCTCTTTGAATAAAGATGTGGCCCCAGGTTGGAAAACCAAGAAAAGGGAAGCAATGGCCCATCTAGATGACTCATTAAGATTATTCGAAGAATAGGCAACAGAAGCTTGCCACAGGAGGTGGCACTCCTTGCCTCGTGGCTTGCAAATCAAAGAGCCTCACTCTCTCAATACCGCACAACTTTTCCTCCTAAGGACACCTTGGTACAAAGAAGCTTTAAATAAGATGAAGACTAAATGGATTAGGATGAAGATGAATCCCCCACTCCTCCTTCCTGTGGAAATTGTGGTTGACATCAACATAGGAAAAGAAGAAGAAGAGTGGGCCAAGATTGTGAAAAACAAGGGATATCATGAGTAACAAGTCATCACAAGGTATGTGGCCCAGGATATGAGGCAAGATTTCAATGATCAGTAGCAGGCTAATGAACAACAACAGGTTAATAAACAACAACAAGGTAAAGGGAAGCACCAACAATAGCAAGAGTAGATGAACAAAATTTTGTTTCACAAAGGGTGTGCAAAGTTTCAGTTGGGGGGTGATGATGAGCCCAATTATTGCCTATTCCAAAGGCTCATCTTTGGCACATTTTTCCACCATAATATGACTTAATATTTGTTTTTGACCATATTTAATAGTAAGTCATGGATAGTTTTGCATGTTGCTTTGTAAATCTATTTTGAGGTAGTTTTTTGTGTATAATGTGCCTTTTTGCTCTATTGTGTATGCCAAAAGATGTGTGTAGCTCCAAACAGGTCAAACCTCTTGAGTAAAGGGTGCCAACCTCTTAAAAACATGGGATTTTGTCTCCCTCAAGGAGCTTCTAGCCAAGAATTAAGGGACATTGTCCCCACCTACCTCCAAAGCACTCCTTTTTCATTAATGAACACTCCTAATAAAAAAAAGTTGGAGATACAAATGTAATGGGTTGAGATCCCTCATTTACTCACTTCTCTCCTCGATTTAGGAAGGGAGGTCGAACTCTCAAGCTATATATAGAC
The DNA here is from genome assembly GCA_009831015.1 of Picea engelmannii. Taxonomy (NCBI): domain Eukaryota; kingdom Viridiplantae; phylum Streptophyta; class Pinopsida; order Pinales; family Pinaceae; genus Picea; species Picea engelmannii. The sequence continues at coordinate 237,255 of ML779425.1, forward strand.
CTCTAGTCTAGGAGAGAAAGGGGAGAGATGGAATTTTTGGAGAGCACTGTATTGAGACTTTCTGAAGACTTTTGTTGAAAACTTAGAGCCTTTTTTCTCTTTATGTATTCATGTTGTTAATAAAATAAAGATGGTTTTTTCTTCAGTTCATTAGAGTTTTTTTCAAGGCTCCTTGTGCTTCTTAGGTAGGGCCCACTCAAGAGGGCTCAAGGACCCTATTGCAATTTATGTAGTTTTCATGCATGTTAATTAGTGATTAGATAATATTTCATTCTCTTTTGAAGCTTAATATAGTTTTGCGTGATCAATTCTAGTTTCTGTCAAGATTATCACTAATTGGTTAGTTACAACAAACATCTTGTAGAAATGTTCAATAGCCTTTTGGAGCACTCTTAGGTGCCTCCCAAGGCCAAGAACCTCATATTCACTTCATTTATTTATAGTCTAGCTTTGTTGATGCTTCTAAGGACTTACACTACCTTTCTAAGCCTCATTTTTGCTTCCTGTAGAAACTGCACAATTCCTATAGAAACTGTACAGTTCCTGTAGAAACTTCTTGTAGGACAGTTTTAGCTTTAGATTTCATTTAATCTTAGTCTTCTTTTCAGGAAAATATTAATAAACAATAAAAACACATATGGTTGTCATTGATCAAAGGATTATACATAAAGTAGTTTGTTTTATTCATGCATCAGTTCAACATCTCTTTAATTACAGTTTTGTTATGCACTAGAACACATTCATAATTTTCTTTGATATTCATGGTTTAACATGTTATATTTCTCGTCATTAGATTTTATTTCCTTTCTGCATTCTAGAATTAATTGTGCTTTCATATTGGTTTGTTCTCCTTCAAGCAATGGTTTAGAATTTCTTTTTTCTAGCTAAAATTATGCACCATTTCATGCATTTCAACCTTTGATCAGTCTTAGACCTTTACTACCGACAAGTGCATACTGCATACATACTGCATACACATTGCATAGCACCTCTTAAGTTTGTACGAACCCTAGGTTGACAGAGTAAAATAAGAAGCAAATGATACAACAACAATATTGCTGCTATTTTGAGGGCCATCAAAAACAATTTTACATGCAATAAAAAATGGCAACAATATCTCATTGGGAGGCATTTTAAATTCAAGATAGACCATGATAGCTTAAATTACTTTTTGGAGAAAATATTGTCATCATAAGAGCAACAAAAATGGGTAGCAAAAATGCAAAAAATTGATTTTGAAATAATCTACAAAAGGGGGAAGGACAATGTGGTCGCAAATGTCCTTTCCATAATATAAGAAGTCTCAAGTTTATATTCCATTACATCTTCCATTCCTATGTGGTTGGAAGAATCTCACAATGAATGGAAAAATGACAATACTACGAGATATAAAATACAATTTATAAAGGAAGGGATGAACTTTATGGAACATTGGGAGTGGAAGAGAGATATTCTTTGGTACAAGGGTAGAATTTGTTATGCCCTCAATCAAAGTTGAAGCAACAAATATTAAGGGAGTCTCATGACTCTCTGATGGTAGGACATTCATGGTTCCTTCAAACATATCAAAGGATAAAAAAGATATTGTTTTGGGGAAGGAATGAAGTAAGACATTCAAAAATTTGTAAGAGAATGTCAATTTTTCCAAAGAAATAAAGGAGAAACAGTAAAATATCCAGGGTTACTTTAGCCTTTACACGTAACTAATCAAAGATGGAAAGATATATCAATAGATTTCATTACAGGTTTACCTAAACCGAAAGGTAAGGATGCCATTTTTGTGGTCGTGGATAGACTCACAAAATATGCATATTTTTGTGGAATTCAAAGTAAATATACGAGAAGTCAAGTGGCGGAAGTGTTCGTGAAAGAAATTCATAGACTTCATGGATTTCCTAAAGTAATAGTAAGTGACATAGATTCAAAATTCACAGGAAATTTTTGGAAAGAATTATGGAAGATAAGTGGAACAACACTAGCTATGAGCTCAGCATATCATCCACAAATAGATGGTCAAATAGAAATAGTTAACAAATGTTTAGAGGGTTATCTATGTTGTTATTCTTCAGACAATAAATCTCAATGGGTGAAGTGGCTTCCCCTATTAGAATGGTGGTATAATATCACCTATCACACATATACTAAAATGTCCCCATTTGAAGCCCTTTATGGATATCAAACTCCTAGTATCTCATACTTTTTGCAGGACCATTCCAAAGTGGAGGCTCTCTAATCACATATGGAAAGACTAAAGAAACTTTGTCAATTCTTAAGGAAAACCTTCAAATGGCACAAAATGGGATGAAGCAACAAGCAGATCAACATTGAAGTGAAAGAAAATTTGAGGAGGGTGATTGGGTATTTTTGAGACTACAACCTTATAAGTAATCTACTCTCAAACAAAAGAAGAATAAAAAATTAGCTCCAAAATTTTATGGACCTTACAAGATTATTCACAAGATTGGACAAGCAAAGTATGAGTTAGATTTGCCTTCTTCTCTCATTCATAAGGTTTTTCGTGTATCTTTCCTAAAAAAGGTTTTGGGTCGAACTATGCCAATGCAAACAAAACTTCCAGAATCAGATGAAGAAGGGAAGTTGATTCTTGAACCGGAAAAAGTTATAGATAGGTGTTCCATATCTCTGTGGAATAGAACCATTGTGGAGTACCTAATCAAGTGGAAGAATATGCTTCTAGAAGAAGCTACATGGGAAAATGAGTAGCTCATGAAGAAACACCCTGAATTACAAGCTTTGAGGGAAAAGCTTTTTTTTAAAAGAGAGATGCTATGTTAAAGCCCTAACACTCATTTATTATTAGCTTATTAGTTATGATTAGGTCGACTTAGTTTGCATCATGCTCACTTTACCTCCTATTTGTAATAAAGGAGAATCATTTGTATAAGTATCTCATCTTGTCTTGTGCATTGAATATATTGTAAAAGGAGGTTTCCCCCTTGAAGCATATTATTCATGTGTTGTTTTTGGGATTTGGTTCATAGCAATGTTAATGCATGTCTTCTTTGGAATTGATAACCTCTGGAACATAGCCAAGTTTTTCCCATATAGATTCCCATCCTACTTTTTTTATGTCCTTACTTTGAGACATGCAATACTGAATCCATTGGTATTTGGTGTTTTTGGTGCCTAGAGTATTGAGAGTATCCATAACACAGAGCTCTCTTGGCCCTACCATGGCAAATAACATGACAATATGCTATGAAAATTTTAAGTTGATACACTTCCACAATCCCTTGAATTTTTCTTAAGGCTTCTCAATAATGTTCATTTTAGTAGGTGAGAAATGGAAAAGACTTGTGAGGATCCTGAGAGTTTAAATAGGCATGCATACAACCCATGGCATTGATATTTCATAAATATTGTATGCGTTGGATCAATCACACTACCTTGTAATAATACATCCACATTAAGAAAACATTCAAATTTAATCCTGAACATTTATGCAAAGTGTGTTTTTTCATGGATTTTCCTTGGGACCAATACTATGTAACTCTTTAGGTTCATGGTACCATTAATGCCAAGTTTCAACCTTTGATTAGATCATGATTGCAATGTAGTAGCTCCAATTCATTTACAGGAAATTTCTTGCCTCTCCCTATCTCTAAAAGGTTTTTGTTTGGTTGTTGGGCCTTCTTTAGAGGTCCACAAAAATTATGGCGGGGAAACCCCACAACATTAGTCATGAGAGGATGAGTTGCAAGTATAAATCATGGCCAAGATATCCTTGGAGACTTTGCAAAGTAGACTTGGGGAAACCCTAGAATTTCACTAGGAGTGAAAGCTTGGAAAAGTTTAATGCAATACCATTGAGACTTTTTCTAGGAGTTTCCCAATAGAGAAGTGGGACTATCCCAAGGTTTCCCTCAGACAAAAACCTGGGTCTTTTCTTGCATAATTTATGACTCCTTTGTTCTAGGCTATCACTGGGAATCTCCCACACCATGTCCTGGGACATCTCCAAAACATATCTCAGAGCACTTCAAAAATATTAACAATGTAACACACCCAACCCCCTAAGTAGCTCTTAAGGGAATGGGGTATTAAAATTTTGTTTCCCTTAGCCAACTCAAAAACTTCCTTTCATTGGCACCATCGTCTTCTGCTCGTCGGGAGCTTTCCAACAACTGTAATTTTTCTCAAACTGAGCTCCAGATCAAAAGTTATGGCTTCTCAAAGTTATGTTCACCTCATTTCCACGTGGCACTCTATCACACGTGTCCTCCTATGTGGTACTGACATGGATTTCCTGGTACACAGGCCATACTTCATGGTTTGGGCATGTCACACCTCGACCAATTTTTATCAGACATTTTTTGTTTTCTTTCGTAGCTATCGAGATCCTCCCATCGAAGTGTTCCCACGATGGTTTATTCTGCACCCTCTGACTACCAAGTCTGAAGGTATCCCTCCTCCGACAGATTAGATGATTCTAGGGACTTGGCGATAGATGGCTAGGATTTTGTTGGAGATCTTCGACTATGCCTCATACTCTTGACACGTAACACCATCCCTACAAGATACGTGGCACTCATAATTTCAACATAATTTCACCTACAGGTGCTAAATCGACATGCCATATGGCACCTTCTATGCTCGACACATGGCACTACCTGTGTCATGACATGTGGCACCATACACGTCACTTGCTTAAACCTTCAAGTGAAATTTGATGATCCAGGTCGACTGCAGGCTTTCTTAGAGCTTGGCAGATCAACGGTTTGGATTTCATCTCCGAGCTTTCCTGTCGGAGTATAACTCCCTGATCCATTTCGGGAAGTTCCTTGGGAGGGATGGACAAGATCTTCTTTTAGAGATCCTTCTATTTTGACAGATCAATGGCCAGGATCTCCTCTCAGAGCTCCTCCATCGGGGTGTATCCTTGCAATTCACTCTGAAAGGCTCCTTACGATGGACAACCAGGATTTCATCCCCCGAGATCTAACATCCATGATTCATGTGAGTTTATAAGGTTTCCTAGTACTCTTCTCGTACAACCATTGATAGTGACCACTCCTAGGGAGACACCTGTCACCCCCAAGACACGCCAGCGAGACACATGGCACACGCAATAGGTTACATGTTGGTTGTGGAACCTGATTATCTTCCTGATTCAGAGGTCTTTTACTTTCATCTGTGTTTATACCCCATGAAGTATTTACACCCCAGAAGTATGTACACTCTTCCATGCGAGGGAGTGCAGAGGGGGGGTACCCCCTCTGCGGGGTTTGGGGGGGCTATCCCCCCGGCTGGGGTGTCTGAGGGCAAGTGGGCCCCCAGCGGGGGTTCGGGGGCGAAGCCCCCGAAGGAAAAATTGCCTTGTAAATGTATATTGTAATTTCATTGTAAATCTAGACCGTTCATTATAATGTCACAGATCTAACGAGAGAGATTATGTCAGGGTTTTTTTCCCTAGAAGGCAACCCTCTTTTATGAGGGAAATGTATTGCAGCTATGGTTGATGGCGAATATTGTATTCTAAGATAGGAGACTGTGAGAGAAAGAAGAGGAAGTTACAATGGGTTTGCTATAGGTTGTATCCCTTCATATGATGGATAATAATAAAGGAAGGACCTGGCAATTTCTCTGGTGGACGTAGCCCACACTGGGTGAACCACGTAAATCTGTGTCTCTATTGTATTGTGTATCTTTTGTGTTTTGTTTCCGCATTTTTTTTATTTTATTACTCCACGGTCCTGTTTTTCTAACAACTGGTATCAAAGCGAAAGGTAACTCGCAGGAAAAGAGGGTTCCTGGTTCAAGTGAGAGTAATGTCAGAAGATGGAAAGTTTAGGGTCGAGAAATTTAACGGCCAAAACTACCAGTTATGGAAGATGCAGATGGAAGACTATTTATATCAGAAGGATCTATTCCTACCATTGGGTGGAATAGCAAAGAAGTCGGCGGCTATGAAGGACGAAGAATGGGAGATTCTTGACAGAAAGGCTCTAGGAACGATACGGCTGAGCCTGGCAGCGTCGGTGGCTTTCAATATTTCCAAAGAAAAGACAACGAAGGGTTTGATGGATGCATTGGCCAAATTGTATGAAAAATCCTCATCGTCTAATAAGGTATTTCTAATGAAGAGATTATTTAATATGAAGATGTCGAAAGGTGGGTCTGTTGCAGATCATTTAAATGATTTTAATACAATTACTAATCAACTAAGTTCTGTAAAAGTGGACTTTGATGATGAGGTCAGGTCTCTTCTAATCTTGTGCTCATTGCCAGAAAGATGGAACGGCTTGGTCATGGTTGTAAGTAACTATGTCTCTGGTTCAAATACTTTAAAATTTGATGATGTTGTTGGTGTTATCCTTAGTGAGGAAATGCAATGGAAAAGCACAGGTGAGACATCAGGAAATGTGTTGAACATGGAGAACAGGGGAAGACAAAAGGATAGAGGAAAGG
>ML779425.1:246209-259403 GCA_009831015.1 Picea engelmannii
TTTGGCCAGCCATTTCAAATTAACTAAGGAAATGTGTCCCAAGACACAGGAGGAGATAGAATACATGTCCAGGGTCCCATATTCATCAACAGTTGGCAGCTTGATGTATGCAATGGTTTGCATAAGACCAGATATTGCACATGTAGTGGGAGTTGTGAGTAGATATATGAACAATCCAGGTAAAGAACATTGGGAGGCAGTAAAGTGGATTCTCAGATACTTGAGAGGTACGGCTAATCATGCATTATGTTTTGGAGGTTTAGAAACTATTCTACAAGGATATGTTGATTCAGATATGGCAGGTGATAAAGATAGCAGGAGGAGTACCACAGGGTATGTGTTTACTATAGGTGGAACAACAGTAAGTTGGATTTCAAAATTTCAAAAGGTTGTTGCACTTTCAACAACAAAGACAGAGTATGTTGTTGCTACAGAGGCTAGTAAAGAGATGATTTGGTTACAGAGGTTTATGGAGGAATTGGGAAAGAAGCAAGAGAATAGCAGGTTGTACTGTGACAGTGAGAGTGCCATTCATCTTGCAAAGAACTTAGTCTTCCATTCGAAGACTAAGCATATACAGTTGAGGTACCACTTCATACAATCCGCCTTGGAAGATGGACATTTGAAGTTGGAAAAGATACACACTAGCCAGAATCCTGCAGACATGTTAACAAAGGGAGTAACCAGGGAGAATCTGAGTTCCTGCACAGTTTCAGTTGGTCTTCAAGAATGAAGATGAAGATGAGAAATTTGTCAGGTCCAAGAAGGTTCAGAGTCCAGCATATACAACAACGGTGGAGTTGTTGAGATCAGTCTCCAAGTGGGATATTATTGGTTTTGGAGCCTGATTATCTTCCTGATTCAGAGGTATTTTACTTTCATCCATGTTTATACCCCATGAAGTATTTACACCCCAGAAGTATGTACACTCTTCCAGGTGGGGGAGTGCAGAGGGGGGGTACCCCCTCTGCGGGGTTCGGGGGTGAAGCCCCCGAAGGAAAAATTGCCTTGTAAATGTATATTGTAATTTCATTGTAAATCTGGACCGTTCATTATAAGGTCGCAGATCTAACGATAGAGATTATGTCAGGGTTTTTTTCCCTATAAGGCAACCCTCTTTTATGAGGGAAATGTATTGCGCCTATGGTTGATGGCGAATATTATATTCTGAGATAGGATACTATGAGAGAAAGAAGAGGAAGTTACAATGGGTTTGTTGTAGGTTGTATCCCTTCATATGCTGGATAATAATAAAGGAAGGACCTGGCAATTTCTCTGGTGGACGTAGCCCACACTGGGTGAACCACGTAAATCTGTGTCTCTATTGTATTGTGTATCTTTTGTGTTTTGTTTCCGCATTTGTTTTATTTTATTGCTTCACGGTCCTGTTTTTCTAACATTACGACCATCCCCTCACTGTACCAAAGGACCATGACACATGGAATGACCATCACTCGACACGTGGAACTCCACTTGGACTTGACGTGGCTCGTATTAGGCCTATCCTACAAATTGCAAATCGAGATGTGTCCACCTCTGTACATTTTGGTTGCCACCTGTTTGAACATGTGGCCCCGCCACCTGGTCATGACACATGGCACTCAAAAGCCATTACAAGGTCCTACTTGAGAACTCAATTCTACTTGACATGTGGCACAATTCCCACATGACACGTGGACCAATCTTTGTATGCCACGTGGGCTAATTGCAATTCGACACATCATCGTTGGGCGTATGACCCTCCTCAGTTTGCAAGCTTAAAACTTAGAACCAAAGGCTAGGATCAAATCTTCCGTTCACAGATCTACGGTCCTAGTCACCCCTCAGAGTACTCCCATCGAAATTCCTTCCCTACCAGGGCCACCACTCATTTCGTTCAACCCTCTCCTATGAACGGTCGATATTTTTCAATGTTTATATCTAATGACTAATGTTCAAGCAGAGTTTTTAAGACCCCTCTCACCCAACTGGACCACGCTCGACCCATCAGGCAATCGACTATCGCCATGCATCATCCTAAGGGACACATAATCTACCACCCTGGCGAGACAATGTCACGACCACCCTCTCAATAATTCTAGGTACCATGACACATGGCATAACCATCGTTCAACACATGGACCTCTATGTGGACTTGACGTGGTGTACACGTCACCATTGATGCATTCGGATGGTCTAATCAGGTGCAAACACTTGTCCTACACGTGGCATGCAAACCACCAGGATGACACCTTTGTCACCCTAACAACACTGCCCTTTGTCAATATTCACTAAGGGAAAAGGGTAGGGCCCACGACAAATTGACATCTGGGATTGATTCTCGCGTCCTCATCGATCAACGACACATATTGCCTCTCAGACTTTCCCCATTGGAGTGCCTCCACTATGGGTCTCTAGGAATTACTCTAACCATCGTTTCCCTATGAGATCTTCACAAACTATCCAATGGTCCAGATTATCCCCCATAACTCTCCCCATTGTAGTACCTAAACTAAGGGTACTCCGACCATCTAACTCCTACAATGCTCACCGTAGGGGGTTCCAATGGTCTCAGTTATCTCTTAGAGTCACCCTATGATAAATCAACGGTCCTTATTGGCTCAGGATACCTCATCTCCTAGCACCGTAACCTACTCCAATAGAGGGCCAATATCTATTCACGATACCGAATGAACGTTTGTGATTCCTTTAAGCTTAAATCTTTGAATTTTCTCCAGGTTATCAGTTTGAAATCGGCACTTGATAAGTTTTTAAGGGTTCTTCCTTCAATTATTAGTGTGATCTTGGACTTATCCTTTCCATGGACTCTTCCAGGCCCCTTCTCCAGGTTTACCACACCTTCTGGAACACTCTCCTTGCCCCGAAACCGCTAAGGCATTCTTTCTTTGTCGTTTAGGTGGGGTTAGAGTTTTTCTTTTGCACGATGTCCACACTAGGACATAGGTTTCACTGGAGATTAAGGCTCCCCAGATTATACAGAGACCTATCTCAAACCACAAGCATGGTTACGGTTTCATCCCTTCTAGGAGGAAGATCAAAGTACTTCCTCTCGGACCTATCACAGGTCTCTTAGCTAAAATGCCTAGTTATATTTTCCTAGACATAACACTACAACAAACTTTATACTGCATACACAAGAGGAATGATTATACACTTTCATCCATAAGAGGGAACCCTTGTACAGTTCCTTAATCATTCGTGGTAAAATGCATGATTCCCCTACTCATATATGCACTGCGCATACAATTCCATACAGACGCATTATCATACAAGTATAATAACTTTCCAAAGGGCGATACACAAGCCATAAAACAAGTATACACTTACCATACCATCACAAGCATGAGTCCTTTGCTTTTAATTAAGTTACACAAGGTGGAAGATACTTATATGTTATAGATTATAGCCAACCAACTGACTGTGGGTGTATGCCTTTCCACCCTATCATAGAATTTGCATGCTCAGTCATTCCAACAACATGCCACCCCCATGCTAGGCCATGATACCAATAGGGAACCTCTCTCTCTGGTTCTCAACAATTTGTCAGGGGCACTCTCCTTCACACTAATCCTAGTAGAGATTCCCCACACCCACCTAGCTCAGGCCTCAACGAGGTTTTTCAGACACTTTCCTAGTATAAAGCTCATAGGCTTCTCCACTCATGTCAGGTTTGGAATATCCCACGAGTCCTCCTACCCCCCCAGACTCTCCCCTCTTATCTCTGAAATCGTATGCTTCTCTTGCATGCATAGAATGACAAGGTTCTCAACATGTTCTTCTATTTTTCCACTATTAGAAGGCAACTTGTGGGTCAATTAAGGGGACCCATGGTGATCTTTCATGTTGTCCTCTAGCTGACAACTTCATGTCCCTTATGGCAGCCCTCCATACTTCCATTCATTAGGGTGGTTGGTTGTCCAACTACCAATCCTCCCTCATTAACTGATTTTCCTTGAAATTGGGGCTATGGGAAATAATCTGAATAAGGCTTGAGGTCCTTTAATTTAATAGGGCCTCCTCTCATTTCTCTAGTGATATCATGGTCAATACTTCAAGGCTTCACCCCACAGTCATTTTTTGGCATTTACAATTAAAAAATAATACATTTACAATATTTACATGGCATTGCATGACAATCATTAATCATGATTAATTACATATACTCAAGATTTAGTGAGGTGGGTGTTACAAACAAGTATACAATTTTCTACACTAGAATTAAAAGAACACTTATATGGATTTCTTCATGGAGCTTGTGTGTTTCTTGTAGTAACTTGCACTTTTTGTTGTCACATGTCATCTTCTTGTGGTGCCACATGTAATTTATAGAATGGCCTTAAAAAGATACCCGCTTCATCATTTTGCATGAATCGTCAAATCCCAAGTGAGAATACAATATTCATATTGTCAATGCTTTCAAAAGGCCCTTCGTTCCTTTTCAAACACAAAACTCCATGAACATTGTTAACCTCACAAAATCATAGGGAGAGCATCATCAAGATTTTGAAGCACAAAAATGATTATAAGAAGGTACATGCGTTCCAATGACATATACATACGATAGAGCATCCCTGCAACTGATTATGGGTTTGGAAAAACTTACAATAGAAAGGAAAAGGGAAATAAACTAGGAAAGGAAACTTTAACCAAGGCATTTTAGTGTCAAGGTGATCAAGCATGTTTGGGGATAGTGCAAAGATTTTGGTAAAATTATAGTTAATTGAAAATTTGTTTAACACTCTCCCAACAAACCAATCAACAACAAAAAAGGATAAACAAATAAAGAACAATTCATAATCAATCCCCCAAAGTTAGCAAATGATTTTTTTCCATTATGATGGACTCGAACTTGAGAAAAGAACAAGGCCTTATCATTCAAGAACATTTACCAACTGACCAATCTCTTTCATTGAATTCAAGGACAAAGAGGAAGGATGAGGCCAAGAGATGGAAGAGACCAACAAGCCATAGGAATAATGACGACAAACAAAGTGTTGATATTATGGTAGCTGCGGGAGGTATTTAACTCCACGTGTAAACCTAACGAGAATAGAATATTCGGGGAAGCAAGAAGAAACCCTAATGAGTTGGCTAGTAACCCTATAAGACAAGTCAGCTCAAGAGGATAATTTGTATTAGGTTATAAGCCTCCAAGAGAAGAAGTCGGCTAAAGGAAAAATTATATATTAAGTAAATAGGCACCCAGAATGAGAAGTCGGCCTAGGCAATTTGCCAGTTTTAGTATAAATATAGGAGGTCAGTCTTCATTCTGGCAGGCATTCTCACAACTGTAGAAGCAACACTTGTGCGCACTGTAGTTGGCCAGTTGTGCACAAGTTTGGAGGAGAGTTGTTGTTGTAGCTGCTGCAGCTAGCAAATTTCGGTTTTGTCTTGGACTATCTCTTGGTTATGTTTTGGACTCTCTAATCATCTCTTGTTTGGTGTGTTATCCTTGGAGAAAGATGCGCCACCTTTGTTTGGCTATCTATCCTAGGGTTTTCTTCCGGAATGATTCTCTGTGAAGGTTAAGGTGCTCGAGGGTGGCTTTGGCCTATGGTTGGGTGACAATAATGATATTGTCTATGGTTAAATGAGCACATCCATCATATTCTAACAAGTTATGGGCCCACACCTCCTTCATTTAGTCTAACCACTGGAAGGGAGCATAACCATAAGGATACTAAGCTCGTTGAAGAACTGTCGCCAGGGTTTCTAGCAGGAGCAATTACTAAAGCACTGTCGCTAGGGTTATTAACAGGTGTAGTTGCAGAAACCCTAAACCTCTCGTTGAGGCACATTAAGTGAAGGGATTGACATAATTTCCAGATAGACTAGTGCACCTCCTCGTACTCTCAACAAGCCAAGATGTCAAGTTTGAGTTTTTAGTCAAATCTAGGGTTGACCAAGTCAAAGTGGCCATGCCTTACTCTATGAAGTCAAAAAACAAGTTAGAAGGGGCTTCTAACTTCAGAGTGTGGAAGACAAGGATTGACCTCATCCTTGCCAAGAATAAAGTGTTGGATATCGTGAAAGGAAAGATCATGGAACCAGAGTTTGAAGAAGGAAAAGAGAAGGAACCGCAAAACGTTGCAGTTATGGAGAAGTTCAAAGACAATGACATCAATGCCATGATTATCATAGTGGACTCTATAAAAGACCACTTGATACCCTACATCTCCCATCTTGACTCATCTAAGAAGATGTATGATGCCCTAACAAACCTCTTCTCAGTCAGAAACATTGGACAAGTAATGAGTTTGAAGAATGAGCTCCGTGACATGAAGATGAATGGTGATGACAACATAACATCATACTTTGTGAGGATCTCTCAATTAAGAGATCAACTACAAGCTATTGAAGAGATCATCTCAAAGAAGGAACTGGTAAATATAGTACTCAATGGTATTCCCAAGACATGGGATGCATTTGCCGCAAGCATGAACACAAGAAAGGAGTATCCTACATTTGAAGAACTTTGGACTTGCTGTGCACAAGAAGAATCAAGGATCAATGCAAAAGAGAAACCCCAAATGAAGTACGATGATCAAGCCTTCACAACAAGGTTCAAGGATTTCAGGAATAAAAAGAAGTTTGGCTCCAGGAAGAAACCAAATCAAGAGAAAGATATGTCAAGAATACAATGCTTCAATTGACGAAAGTATGGTCACTACAAGAATCATTGTCCCGAGTTAAAGAGAAGGAAGGAAACACACGAAGCATAAGTTGCCAAAGAAAGGGAACCCTCAAAGAAAGCCAAGCAGGACAAAACATACTTCTTCTTCTAAGACAAGGTAACAATACGCTTCATAGTTCTTGTATATACCATGTTTTCTGTACATAACTTGCATATCTATTTTCTAGAAGATAATATGTTCCAAGAGAAATTATACCTATAGAAGAACAACAAGATAAGGATTGTTATCATTATGACTACAAGTTAGACAATACACATGAAAGGATGAAGTACATCAAACAATTCATGTGGAAGTTATTACATAAGTAACAACTGCAAGATAAGTCGAAATCAGAATCAATCTTGAAGAAACCTAGAAGAAGTAAAGACAAAAAGAAGTCAACAATCAAGAGGAAATTGGAGAAAGACTTATGACACCTTGCAGAAGGCAATAAGGATGCAGACAAAAGTGTGGATTATGTTAGATGGAGGGAGCCGATTATATGCTTCCAAAAGAAAAACATGCACTCATACATGAAGCAAGGATCAGGAGGAAGTTAATCCTATGATCCATTGAAGATGATGAAGTATATATCCATGGTAGCAGCCATGAAAAAGCAGTACGTGTTCAATATGAATTTATAAGAAGTCTTCTTCGAAAAAGCCTTAAAGTATCCCTGGTTGTCCATCCACATCCATGATCCTATGATGAAAGGAAGACGTTGAAATCTTTAGGGCATGGAATCTATAGAAAAACTCCATGGACCCAAGAGCTAAAAAGAAACATGAAGAAGAACATGAAGATTCCAAGAAAGAAAGAAAATCCAGAACAACCAGTCATTGTATCGAGAATCACAAGACTACCAACCTGATATGAACTCACTAAAATAAATCAAGTAGAAGAACTGAAAGTTGTGATGAAGAACAGTGTTTGGAAGACTCATGAATGTAAGCATTGCGAGATCTAGAACTAGAGGTTCTCCCAGATGGAGGGAGAAGACTATGATGATTGCTTGTTCTAGTAAACCAAATATACCTCTACATGAGCCATTATATCGTCCACAATATCCATGGGTTGGAATTGACATCAGATGAATGAAAAAACTGTTCTCCAGAATAATTGGAAAAAGAACGTATGTAGAGCAACCTCAAGGCTTTGAGGTATAACAAAAAGAGACCCTTGTATGCAGATGGAAAAAGACAACTTGGTGGAGAACCTCCAATGCATAGTAGAAGCGTGGTGAATACTTTCTATAACAGAGATATTGTATCAGAATGGTTACTCAGAAGCTCAATATGATGGATTACTAATCCATGACAAACTCTCATGATGGCAGAAGAAGTACCACTTGGATATGTTCCAGTTTGACCCTTGCCACAATGTTATGAGCTAGAAGGAAACAAAGATGAATCCAACAATGATATACTTTATTGATCAGAGCTATATGAAGCCTTCAGAGAAAACCAATGTTCCAGAAAGATCGAAGCACATTTGAGATTAAGCATTACATTCTCCATGATGAAGACCAGAAAAGAGAAAGTGGTTCTCCAATATATATCTCCACAGATGAGCAGATAAGTAAACATTTTGGTAAAGCTTTTGTCCAAGATGAAAGTGTTTGCGTACTCAAGTTGGAGCTCATGGAGATGACTTCCTTATTGAAAAAGCAAGAGATGACTCCCGAGTTGGGAGGGAGCACTAATGTGTTATTGATTTATGGACAATCATTTTTCAATTCGAAAAATGGTCCAGGATGAGCAGTTCCTTTCCAGTTCAGAAAGTGGTTTGAGATTTCTGACGGACAGGCATTTTCCAGTTCGGAAAATGGTTCAGATCGAATGGTCATTTTCGTAATGAAAATGGTTCGATGGATTGTTGATGTACCATAGACATCGATTCCCCTTGTGGTTAACATAGGGAATGGTCTAGGACAGTCTCTCTTCTTGACGGTCACTCTCAGTAGTGGTCAAGAAGACTGGTTCGCCTCGCCGGACAGTCATTCTTTCGAAGCTCACAGTTGTGAGCAGTTTCAAAGAATGGTCTGTTTTGGAGGTTGGTGCAGGACAGTGATTTCCTTAGGAAATGGTCCAGACAGTCATTCCCTAGGGAAGATTCATTCTCTCTAGGTTTCACTTTGTTTAGTGCCGGAGGAATGGCCCAGATAGGTGAATGGTCCAGATTCAACAATCAAGGATAGGCATTCCCTGGGGCAGACTCATTCTCTCCAGGTTGCACTTTGTTTAGTGCTGGAGGAATGGCCCAGATAGGTGAATGGTCTAGGCTCATAAATCAGGATAGTTATTCTTCCTTGCTTGAGAAGAATAGTCCTGATAGCTCATCATTGATGTTTGACCTTCTGAGGGCAGATGCTCTTCCAAATCTCATAGATGTGAGTGGAAGAATGGTCCAGATGATTAAGCTTATATCATAACAATTTTTTTTGTGCAGGTTGATATCAGATGATTGTTATGGAGAATGTATGTCTCTAGACAGTAGATGTATACTACTATGGTGAATGTGTTCCACTGATTGTGACTATACATCATTGATCAAGTACCTGTGTGCTACTTGGTGTGGTAGTGTACCACTGGATTGTAGTTGTGTACTACTATGGATAGACACAATTGTGTTCTATTGAATGTTCCAATTGCCTTGATAACTATCAACAATGTTGGAAAGGATTATCAACTAGATGGATGATTAATGGACAGAGATTTCCCAGACGGAAAATGGTCCACGACATTTATTCTTCTAAGACATATGTCCATATTAGAAGAATGGTTCTTGTGTCACTCTATGGAGTGAGCGACTTATCCATCATCATGTTTGATTACTCAGATGGAGTATGGTTTCAAGAGATGATGCAATTGATGACATTGATAATGATGATGGTGCTAATGATCTAATCATGATATAGTCTATACGATTATGTTGATGCTACCAGGTGAATGGTATGTTTGTGCTCAAGACCATTACCTTCAATACCTCCCTAGCTAGGAGGGAGTGTTGATATTATGGTAGCTACGGGAGGTATTTATCTCCACATGTAAACCTGACAAGAATAGAATATTCTGGGAAGCAAGAAGAAACCCTAATGAGTTGGCTAATAACCCTAGAAGACAAGTCGACTCAAGAGGATAGTTTGTATTAGGTTATCAGACTCCAAGAAGAAGTTGGCTAAAGGAAATATTATATACTAAGTAAATATGCACTCAGAATGAGAAGTCAGCCCAGGCAGTTTGCCAGTTTTAGTATAAATACAGGAGGTCGGTCTTCATTCTGGCAGGCATTCTCACAACTACAAAAGCAACACTTGTGCGCACTGCAGTTGGCTAGTTGTGCGCAAGTTTGGAGGAGAGCTGCTGTTGCAGCTAACAGATTTCGGTTTTGGCTTGGACTATCTCTTGGTTATGGTTTGGACTCTTTGATTAGCTCTTGTTTGGTGCGCTATCCTTGGAGAAATATGCGCCACCTTTGTTTGGCTATCTAGCCTAGGGTTTGCTTCCGGAATGATTCTCTGTCAAGGTTAAGGTGCTCGGGGTGGATTTGGCCTATGGTTGGGTGGCAATAGTGATATTGTTTATGGTTAAACGAGCACATCCATCATATTCCAACACAAAGCCCATTCCCAAACAAGGGATAAAAATGCACAATGAGTCCTTACATAACTTAGGTGATTATTTAGGAAAGTTAAGGAAGAAAATATTGATTGATGAAAATCAAGGGTTAGGGGTTTACTTATAGTTATTCGGGTACAATAGTATAACGACAAACCAACAAATACTTTCATATTCTCCTTGAGGATGATCATGCTCACTGATCCAAAATGTTGAAAGAGACACACACAAATTTCGAAAAAAAAACCTTAGTAGTTCGGTGGAAACAAATAATTCAAGTACACATTTGTGAGAGAGTTGATCAACCTCGTAAAAGTTGATTCAAAAAATATTTAAATGGTCTCTTCCCTTTTGATGATGCTTCTTATTCAAAACCCCTTTCTTCATTGTGGGAATATTACAATGAATTGCCTTGCATGTATACAAAGAAAACTTAATGTTATATTTGAATGCATTTTGGTGGAGATGTTATAAGTAGGGGTGTCTATTGTGTCAAATTCATTTAGGACTTGCACATGGACCTGCCCACAAAGAATGATATGCTTATACAGGCAAGGTGACCTACTCACATGCTTGAGAGAGAAATTATATTTTATACTCATAAAAGCTATTCCAAGATGCCACAAGATAAACATATTCGAGTGTTTTTCACACACGTGCACCCACACAACACATCCCACAGAGCATGGGGGAACACAAAGCAAGCAAGCAAGCATACTCTCCCCACATCCAATCAACCATTAACACAACCCACAAGGAGTAAATACGTCTCAAAAGGATTTGGAAAGCTATGGGAAGTATGAAATAACCTTGCTTTTCCAATGAATCAAGGCGTCATTAACAATATAAAAAGTTTTTTATTACTAAGAAATTATTATTCCCCTTTTTTCTCATCAAACATTTAAACAATAACACATATAACATTACCACTTAAAATGACCATTACATGAGTTTTGATTTGGTCTTTTTGCAATGAGTGTTCCTACCTTACTCTTGATCCACACCTCAATCAATTTTCTTTAAATAACAAACCTTAATAAGAAAATTAATGATCTTGGGTCCATAATCAAGTTATGTAAACCCAACCAATTATTAAAAATATAATGACTCTAGTATAGTTGTCACCTCACATTATTATATATATATATATATATATATATAATATAGACTTTGTAAAGTGAATATATAGATTCACTTTACAAAATATATATAATTATATTTATACTTTGTAAAATAAATATATATATAGATTCACTTTACAAAGTCTATTATTATTATTATTATTATTATTATATATATATATATATATATATATATATATATATATATATATATATATAAAAAGTCAATATGAAATATGAAATAGAATCTCCAAATATTATTAAATGTTTATTTGAAAGAATATATTATGTAATATATTATTAAATGGTATTTGAAAGAATATATTATGCAATATATTATTAAATGTTATTGGAAAGAAGATGGATAAATATTTTATGTTTTTGATTTATTTAGATTTTTCATTATTGGATTTTGGAAAATCAATTTTTAACCAAAATATAATTTTTGATTGAAATTGTTATTTTCAATATAAATATGAATTTAGTGTATTCAAATATCCCTAATACAACCTAATAATGCACTATTAACTCTAATATTTATAATTCCTCAATTCAAAATAATTTTTACCATATCGATTATCCTTTTCATTTTTTTTTTAAAGTTATTCGAGCATCATTGAAAGAGGAAAAATTTACAAAATTGTGTTGCTGGCTTGCCATTGTGGAAACCAGACCAACAACACATGAGTATCTTATATTGTCCTTTGTATCTTGAAAGAATAAAAAAGAGCAGATTGTATTGTTTAAAAAGATAACTAGTATTGTAAGTGCTTATTTGATGTCTATAATTTCTATGATGACTATAAGAGGTGGACTGAAAGTCTTTCTCCCTCTATGGCTAAAAAATTAAAAAACTAACAAAATTATCATAAGAAATCAGTTGTGTGGTCCACAGAACTCCATCGGGGTGGTGCCTGTCGCCGAGTGTGCTCCATACTGGTTCCGACTGTATCAGTTGCTTTGCTTGCAAGTTCTTCAATCTCCCTGTCCATTTCCCGCAATTGTTATTGAATGCCATCCAACTGCAAAAGTATTTGTTGGTGGGCTTCGTTTCATTCCACAAGAACCTTGCCCATAAGAGTTTTAAGGAGCTAGTGGATGTCAACCGTTTTGGAGTAAAGGGTAGCCCCAGCTCGATGGGTGTATGGATCCAGAACCCACGAACAAATATTCACATCTACTTCCTCATTTCTGATAAAATGCTGAAGAACTCTAGCATCGACCTCTGCCAGGTCTAATTCTGCTTGAACCTCTAGGGGCATATGGGCTTCATAAGTTGCAGCTGCATGGGCCACCACAACTTGAGCTTGTCGAGTAGAGGCACTACCTCTTCGACTTCGAGCTCTTTGCCTTTGCGTGCCTCACGTCATTGGATGGCCGAGAGGGTGAGAGATGAACACTGGAAGGAGAAAGGAAGTCATAGAGTGGGTGATGTGGGAGACGGATGAGCATGAAGCGAAGGTTGAGAGATGGCAAGGGAGAGTGGAAATCCGGGAAGAACAATGAATTGGATGAGGAGACAACCAGCCCATATAAACAATGCCTAGAGTGCGTTGCCATGAATGCTCCATTAGCAACTTTGATTGCAAAGGTTTCCAGAGACGCGACTTCAGGACAAAGAAAGCATGGGCCAAACAAGTTAAGATCGTTTACATGCAGGTGATAAAGGTCATGAGGATATCATTTAAGAAAAGCGACATCTAGTTAAGAAAAATATTGTAATAAAAGGTTATCGAGATGCCAAGTGTGAACGGGTCCCGAGGCCCCTACCCTTATCTAATC
>ML779425.1:277191-294855 GCA_009831015.1 Picea engelmannii
TTTTTTTTTTTTTTTTGTTGTAAAGTTGGAATTTTGTTAAAGGTAAAGAAAATTAGTGATTGTTATTGAAAAACTAAATTCTCACATAATATAGATAGTTAATTGGGAAAAAACATATAGATGTAAAAATTAAAGACCATGGATTATCCATTGGTTATAATTGTGTTTAGAAGATTGCTTGCCACAATTGCATTCTCATTCATTGCTTTTGCCATCATGCTGTAATCTTGCACCTTGAAAGTGGGTAGTTAAAGTTGTTACCTTGAGTACATGTAGAGATCCATCAAATGGTTGAAGGATGTTGTGTCATTTTCTAGAAACTGCTTAATATCCAATTAAAGCTTTAACATTTTAATCAACTCCAAACCAATCCATGAAACAACCTTATCTATGCATTTAAAGATCATCTTTCTTATCTTAAAAAGTTGAATTAACTCAAAGTGATACTCAAATCTTGTTGCCAACAAATCTATAACCATTGCTTCGGGTTCCTTTGGATATAAAGGAAGTGTGTTGGTTCCTTATTATCCATTGAACATTGTTTTGGAAGATCCACTGGGATGATTGATTGTATTCCCATGGAAAACTTTAATTTCAATAGTATAGACTAAGCTACCTCGATGGATGACACAATGAGGAGAAATTAATTAAGATACATGCACAATATTTATCTAGTTCATGAAATTGATTATCCTTGTCACAATTAATGATACTAATTTTACCTATAAAGAGGGCTAACACTCTCATATGTCTAATTAAGAGGAAGAACATTTGGAATGAGTAGGTTGAACTTGTAGTAATCTTCCCTCCTTTGCCAAAATCCAACAACCCAACAAGTCAAATTTATGGACAATCCATAGATCTGATTGATTTTTTGAGTATCTGGGTTGGTTTAAAATGAGGCAAAACCCCTGGGGCAAGGTTTTGTGACACATGTAATTTAAATAATGTTAAACTTAGTTTTCCCTTGAAATTTTGGTTGGATTTAGTGCAATTTTTTTCCTTGAAAATGGGGTCTAGGATATAAGATTAACCTATTCCCATTTTGAAGTCTCAATGATACCATGGTTGAAAAGTGTTACATCAAGAAGTTTTGAAAAAGGCCATGTCTAAATTTAACATTGGCACCAATGAGCTACCTAGATTTAAACAACTTCTTTGAGTTTCTACTATGATGACTCATGGAATTGTTGTCATATGTTATCCCATAACTAAATCTTATGCAGACCATTGTTCCAAATCAAGTGCTTATACCTATCTCTTGCACATGCATTTTACCCACTTATGGTTCCAAAAAACATGAAGACCCATCATTCCAAAAAAACATGAAGACCCATCATTGATACAATTGCTTATACCTATCTCTTACACATGCATTTTACCCACTTATGGTTCCAAAAGACCCATCATTCCAAAAAACATGAAGACCCATCATTGATACAATTGCATATTGGACACTTATAGTGTATTAAAATATGTTTCTCCACCTCTCAACAACTTCATGGAAAAGAGAGGCTTTTGGAAAGGTCTCCATTGTATTGCATTTTCTTATATTATTACACATTTTTTATACATTGTATATTGTAATATATATCTTTATAATTTTTTTTATCATCTTTCCACCCAAGTCCCTTGATGATGCTTAAACCTTATTCTCTTATAAATTTTACATCTCTCAACGTTTGCCAAAGAAAATTGGCTTTCATTCTCAAGTCTTCTTCATATGACACCTATAGGGAGGTCCTAAAAAACATCTTGGATTCAACTATTCTACCCATCCTTGATTGAAAAGGTCCTTTACTTTCACTATTCATATTCTCTGAGGTTAACAAAAATATATTGCAAAGTGGGTCCTTGATATAAGGTCTTGTATCCAGACCTCTTGTATCATGTTAGATATGATTCTTGTCACCTTTCGCACCTAGATTAGTAAATAATTTTGAAACCACATTAGGCTAAGCAACCTAGATAATTTTCTATAAGCAAGTTCCACATTTCTATGGACTATTCAAAAACATATATTTAGTTAGAGGTTGATCTTCTAAGTATCGTTTGAGGACTTTGCTACCAAAGTAGATCTTTCAAGCATAACATGTCCCGCAACCTTTTTTCCATTTGATGTGAGAGATCAAGTCTTTGGTTCCCAAATCTTCACATGATAAGGACATATAGTAGGCTTAAATGCATGATTCTTATTTTAGTATAATGGAAAAAAGTAGGCTGAAAATATTTTCACCAACCATTCTCCATCTTTGGCACTTGCAAAATTGAACAAATATTGGCATAACCACTTCACTTGTCAAAATTAAGTGTCTAATTGAGCATGCTCTCAAAGGCTTCGTGGATTTTGTCTAAGAAATGAATCCAAGTTTAAAACCTAATCACTAGTAACGCCATTGGTATTCCAAGGCATAATGTTATTATTAGGGAACATAATCACGTTGAGCTTAACTATGAGGGCTCTAAGTGAGGTACGCTGGGTGAAGGTACTTATAAGCTTAGATTTTTGGAAGTTGATCTTTGCTCCAATCATCAACTTCCTAGCATGTCTTATCTCCCATCATAATAGTGTTGTATAAATAATTAATGGGTGACACTTACATTTCAACTCTCTTATATGTCACTTAAAATGTTAGTTTGAACCAACCAATCAATACATGCCCATTGTTTAGAAAAAAAATACATGAGAAGGGAGAAAGGGGCAACCTTATTAGATGCTTCTAGGGGTGGCAACAAATCGAGTTGGCCATGTCAACTATTATAGCTACATAAGTAGTCCTTAGAATAATTTATAGAGAAGATTATGCCATTGTATGCCCTCAAATTTTGGTAGATGTTGGCTTAACTATTCCCAAATCATTTATTACAATTTGTCTCCAGTTATTTTTCTTCTTTCTTTGTTGTTATTGTCAACTCGTTGTAATCATTGTTCACACAGACACGTGTCTATGGGAAAGTGGGATTCTACCTTATGATTACATGGTCCTAACATAGTTTTGTGATTATAAAAAACAATACAAAGAATAAACATGTGGGAAAACTTTAGCTTGGGATGAGCCATTAAGGCTTCAGAGAATTGGCTTTTGATTCTAGCTTCTCCTCCTCCATTCTAGTGCATTAGTGCTCCAAAAAACCTTCCATGTAGAGGATCTTTATTATACTAAGATATTTTTCCTTGAACTTGATGTGCATACAATTGTTCCTCTCCTCTCTCTCCTCTAATTGTTCAGTGAAACTTATTAAAATATGAAAAATATGCATAATTTCCACATGGACTTCACTCATGCTTTTTGAGCTTAAATAATTGAGCACTTGAACCATAAATTGAAGCCCACAATTTGTGATTGTCAGAAGGATAGCACAAGGGTTCCCTATCCTTTTCCATTAGACGCCCCCGTGGGATATTCATTTGGTTAGCAATACTAAACTCACAAATGACAGTGCTTCCAAACCAATGAGAGTTGGAGACAAATTATTCGCAATGAGTTGAACATAGATCATTGGAAAGTTGAATGGCCTCCATGAGGATATGCGAGGTATTGAAGATAGGTTGAAGACATATGTACTATGGAGTAATGGAATCTCCTCACCACCCTTTGTAATGATACTCATACAAAGACTCCTAGTCCCATTTAGGAGAATGAAGTAGAGGGGGAGCTAAAATAGTTACAAGATAACATTCTACCCATCTACATTAACTAGTGTCGATGGGACGAGAAGGGGGAAAGATCTCCCCTTCCTAATTCCCTAGAAATTTTAATCTTCCAATCTCCTTCCACCATCATGATGGGGTAGGTAAAGAATATGATAAGGATAGCTTACCAACAATAGCTTGGTTGGCTAGCCATTTTGTAACCTAGGTAGAAAACCTTTACATGTTCAAATCACAGATCTTCATAGCAACTTAAAACTTGCTTGGACTATTTTCTTTTGCTTACTATGTCCCTATATGGGCTATGAATCTTCCTATTCATATGGTATATAACCATCTTTTAATTCCCTTCTAATATGGATTTCTTAAAGCCAAATTTGAGTGATTTTAACACTTTCAAAGCTAGAGCTTCAAACTGTGCCTGAACGTTGGATCTTTGATAATAAACTAATGAACATGATATGCACTATGATCTATGAAAAACATCTCTTGCTCACCCAAAACTCACACTATGTACCATACTTGATCACGTAGAGAAGTTTAAAACTTATAGAATATCTTAGTTTATTATCTTCTCGCTTTTTATTTCTATATACCTCTAAATTTAGGCCCTCTACTAAATTCTCAAATAGAAAGAACAAGTATCTTCCCAACCAAACTTAATCTCCATGTGTAGGTCGGTCCTTCTATACATTATACATATATCCTTCCCCTTTTATGACTAGGAACATACGAGACACCGATGTCATTAAGTATTAATGTGAATTTTTTGACCCATTCAAATATATTCATTTCTCCATTAAACTTGTATTACAAAATTTGTAGATTTTGTTGTCATGATCCCATCCATGTGACACAATTTCCCAGGCTTTTTATTTCTATAAACCTCTAAATTTAATCCCTCTACTAAATTCTCAAATAGAAAGAACAAGTATCTTCCCAACCAAGTTAATCTCCATGTGTAGGTCGGTCCTTCTAAACATTATACATATATATGGCTAGGAACATACGGGACACCAATGTCACTAAGTAATAATGTGAATTTTTTGACCCATTCAAATACATTCATTTCTCCATTAAACCTATATCACAAAATTTGTAGATTTTGTTGTCATGATCATGATCCATCCATGTGGCACCAATTTTGTAAGAGTTCTGGCTTTAAGTTTTAATGTTTCAAGTAGAACATATTTAAGTATATTCCGTTTGTTTTTTATTATAATAATAAATTTAATGGATTTTTTGGTTTGTGAGAAGTATTTATTTTTTAATTAAAAATATTAATTTATATAACTTGATAAACATGAATTAAGCACTTGTACATTGACAATGTGGCGAGATAAAAAAGTGAGTAGAATAATAAGAGGTCAAGCATTAAGGATGCAAAGAGTATTGATTATGAATATGGAATGACATGTCATCATATGGAATAATAATAATAAACATGGTGGAGAAAAGAAAGTCAAATGAAAATTTGAAAACTTGATATATTATAATTTTAATATGTAAAGGATTAAGTTAAAAAATATATAAGAAAATGGCTAAGTATGTGAAGGAGGATCAAGTCAAAGAATACATAAGAGAAATGTTTAAGTGTGTGAAGGAGAAAACTATTTGAATATGCAAGCTTGTGATATGTGTGATGTTATTTGCACAAAGGATGAGACACAAAAGAGCCTATGCTTTCCCCTATTTACATAATCGGATCCCATGTGGGATGAAAAGTGTGGGAGAACCTTCATGTGGGGATGTTATACATGGGTTCTTCCATCCATCATACCAACCAAATCTTTCATCCACATCTTTCATCTTAGATGACAAACGTCACATCTTGAATGATGATGGAACCCAACATGTGGAAGGACCCATTTGGGGATGTTATATGGGGGTCTTTCCTCTCCAAATGACCACCCACATCCCAAGTGATGTCAAAAGGTTCTCATGAGCATGTGAAATAACCTCATCTATGAAATTTTGTCCAAGGGTCTTGATCCTCCAACCAACCACCCACATCTCAGATGACATCATGCTTCAACACACATGGATTGGCACTACCAAAAACAAGGACCAATATAGAGTTCCTTTTCTCAGTGAGAGATTGATTATTTGGAAGCCTTTGTGACGGTGCCACATCAACACCATGTTAGTTCCATGACAACAAGGATGTATTGAGCCCAAAAGTGGGAGTCACCATGAAAAATTAGTTGGGAAACAAAGTGACATTTTAATTACTTTTTGGTCAAATATTGAGGAAACTTAAAATAACATGGAATTGTACAAAGAGGAATTTCGATGGGAAAGAAGGAGCCAATAGAGTGACTTATAGATAGTGGAAGAGTGAAAAATGAAACTAAGGGACATTGAAACCGATCTTAGTGGATTGTAGTAGAGAGAGATCCCATGTTTGGACAAGAAATCTCCAAGCCGACCAACTATAAATGATTGATTGTAGAAAACCTCAGTTGGAGCCAAAATCTCATTGCATAATCCAATAGTATAATTTGTAATCACTTTTTGTAAGTAGATTTTTAATATCATTTGAGAATTTCTCTAGCTAAAAATTAGGTGTTCTATGTATAAATGTGTGTTTGTTTGTTGTCACTGTTATTCACATTTTTTTGCTTTAATTAACTAGCTAAGATTATTCACAATTATCAAACACAGAGGCATAAATAACATTACTATAAGAATTTGTAGTTATTTACATTTGAAGATTCTAACTCACCATTAAGTTACATATGAAATTGGTATCACAATGGTGTTGTTCTTGATTCATGTGTTGATATTGTATGGTGAATACTAGACTTGGTTATGCCGAGAGTTAAGAGCCATTATTGCAAGGTATGACATACAATAGAGTTCTGACAACTGCAAAATGTTATTCATTCTATGCAGCTAGGAATTAGAAAAATAACAAAGGAAACACAATTTCCTTTGCTATTTTTCTAACTACAAAATGGTCGAGGAATAAAAAATAGACTAGTATGAAGTGAGGTTCAAGAGGTTGGAGTCTTGTGTGGATGATATCTTGGTTTTGTTGTAGAGATTGAATCTCTCCATGGATAATAAGGTGTTGACGTGGGGAAATGTCCCAATCCAACAACATAGGTTCACAAAACAAAGGGGCCCAATTAGACCTTCCTCAGTTGAGATGGAAAACTCTCTAGATACGACTTCACTATCAATTGATTCTCTATGCTTATCAGTTTTGGCCCAATTTACCATTGGTTTCTTATACTTTAAATAAGACGTAATTAATATGCTTATGCAAAATGCAAGTAATCTAATTCTAATCTAACCTATCTAGCCTAATCTGTCTTTCCTAGATAGAAACATGCATTTAAGAAAACCAATTTGACATGAAACAAAAGGAAGCTACATAGAGCATGAAGAATAGTCCACTAATCTATTGTCGACACCAAACCTAGGGCACACTATATAGATCAAGGATAACCTAAGATTATCGAGAGAATTCTTGGTTCATATCGAAGTGTTAGAAACAAATCCAAGGGAGGGAGAATATTCCACCTCTATCATCTACACAATAACCCAAATTTTTCTCTAGGGATTGAGGATAGCCTACAAGTCATTGAGAGTTATACCCAACAAGCTAGAAATGTATATGATAAAAAAACATAAACATAGTGAGCATGAGAAAGTCCATAAGCTACAACATTCACAAGTCACCACATCTATCCTCACAAGCACCAAGAAATATTATGAATTGTGATACCCCTGATTCGAACCCCAATTGTAAATGAAAATGTAAATGTACATTTAGGCTGGTGAGACGTTGGCACCAAGTGTTGGTTTAGTTTTGTGCGCACCTGAGTAGTGCATGAGGATTGTTTTCCAAAGAAACAACATGCACATTCCACAATGTTGCGTGCACCTAAGTAAGTGTGCGTGGATTGTGCATCAACGGAAGGGTGCACACATTCCATAGTGTTGCACGCACATGAGTAAGTGCGCGAGGATTACCTTGAAGTGAGCGAGGATTTGAGTTCGGAGAGCCTACATGTGGTTTAATGTGATTGTAAACTAGGATGAAAAAAGGCCAGTGTGCCTATCCTTGTAAAATGTAATCACACTCAAATTATTATTAAAATCACATCTCTTTGTGTAGACCAATCAGATGAAAAGAGACGAGGGGCTAAACTCCACCGAAAAGGGAAAAGGGGGGCTTAAGTCCAAGAGAATATTTTATTAATATTTCTGAAAAGTATAATTTATGGATATTTATTTATCCTAAGTTCATGAGGGATGGGAACGAATCACCAAGTGGCTAAAGATAATTTTGAAGATGACAAGTGTCCAATTATGACCATGCAAATATATGGTTGAACCTTAGTGTATTTTGGGGAATTCACTCATTTTTCTTGGAGGGGGTCATACAATCTAAACAAGGGAAACAACCATTACCTTACATGCAAAGAAAATCTTGGAAAGGGGTTTCCATCTAGTAACTAGAGTCTTTTCTTTTGAAGAGGCAGGTTGTCAGGCCCGTGAGCATTCTCTCCAGGTGAGAGATTTTCTAGGAATTGTTCCCTGGTGCGCTGGGAATTAGTTACATGGCTATGAGAATTCCTGTCCAACCTATTGTAGAATCCCTGGAAGAGAAGTGGGGAAATCAAGGGACTATTGAGAAGAGAAGGGGCACACTTCCTAGGGTGGGACATGCATGTGGGGAATGAGAGACTGTAGGTTAGTTGAAGCGGTTGGGCACCTTGGACTGAGAAATTCTTCCGATTATCAGACCTTATCTTGACACTAGGAATTCTTTTGCCTTGGTGGAGTTTAAGCCCCAGCTCGGGGGTGACCTATTGCTGAAAGTATATGAGCAACATAGTCTATGGCTGGGAGGAATGTCTGAGATTTGTGCACAGTTGGTGAATCTTTATAAAAAGATAAGTGTCCTTTATGCGCTTGTCTAATTTACTACGTGCTTAATTATCTATGACTGATGTGGTTTATTTCCTATATGACGTTGCACATAATTAATTTTTGTTATTCTATATGATGTTGCTTGTACATGTAAGAATGATGTTGTATTAAGTAATTATTGTCACCCATGCATAGTATAACAATTATTGAGTTTTCCTACTAGTTAACTTTGTAATAATGGTCATGAGTTTTCGAGGCAAGGCTAGAATTTCCGTGCGCGTAGGGAAATAATCCATGCATGCTAGAGGCTGGAATCGTTGTGCGCATGGGGAAGCAAATCTACGCGCACAAGGAGAACAAAATTTGCGTGCAACACCAGAATGGTTGCGTGCGCAGTAGTAATCACATGTTTAGAGTGGTTACACGTGCATTAATACTTGTGTGCTTTGAATGATTGTGCGCACAGTTGGATTATGTGTTAATTCCGCGATTATAACTAGTGTCTGAAGAGGAAAATTTGTGTGGCCTGATCCAACTTGGGATCGTGCGCGTTACCTCACATGATTCTGTGCAGATTAACATTATAGTGTAGAATCTGCGCACTAGTTTTTTGGAGTGGCGTTGCTCAACAGTAAGCTGGGGATGTTACGGGTTGGTATTAAAACTTTATTTAGGAAGTTGTAGTAGTAGAGACGTTACAATAGGGTAACGAGACCCAACTAGGAGGCTGGGTACGTTATAGAGTGGTATCATAACATTTTGTTAGTGTTGGTAATGGGGGATGTTACAGATTGGTATCAGCTCTAGTTTCAACACTGAGCCTGCATGGGTCAAACATCTGCTTAAGGTAAAAATTTAGACTGGTAAGTGGCTGAATTTGGAATTACAGTGCAGCCATGGTGCACATAAAATAAGAATGCCCAAGTGTGCACACTGAATTTTGACATTGCGGGGTGCAACACTAAAAATGCGTAGAAAACAATGGTGCATGGGTGTGTGCACTAAAAATTTGGGGTTGTGCGGAGAAAAAATGGTGGTGCATGCGTAATATTGATAAGTGATGTTTATGTTAAATTTTGACATTGCGCATTGGTACGTGTTGAATACCAGTGTGTGCACTGAATTCAGAAAGAAGAAAAAAAAGTAAAAAGAATATTTGGGTGAATTCCAAATGACCATAATTTACTATGCAAGACTTAGAATTGTGCAAGGGAGCAGTTGATGGGAAATTTTTGGATAGAGGAGTCCAATTATTCACCCAAAATTTTTGAATTGGGACATTAAAATCATCCAAGAAATTAAAAAAAAGGATTTTGAAAAAATGGTGCAGAGTTTTCATGAAGTTGTTGCATGAATTCTTCTAACAAATCTTATTGCCTACACATTTTGCAGAATTAACAACGACTAGATCAGGATAGAATCAACGTAGAGAGTCAAAAGCATGGAAGATGTGAAAAGAATTAACAACCATGATGATGAATTAGGGGGTTTGTATATTGGTATGGGTATTGATAGTACATGATCCAATGAGCATAAATAAGGCAAGGAGGAGGGCATAAACTTGGTAGAAATCATAAAGGGACTGCAAAAAGATTTCCAAATCTGTAAAGCTGATAATGAGAGGCTTATGAAAGCCAAGGAGTAGAAAGATGACTTCAATATCAAGTTGATGCAAAGCTTGGACATAATAGAGAAGAAAATGGATAAGGAGATAGAGTCAAGCAAGTCAAGAAGTCGCAGGTCTCACGGTGAGAGAAGAAAAACAAGAAGTGTTGATAGGCATCACTATCACTCACCAAAGAATTCATTTAGGAAAGCGTGCAGTAACTCAAGTCCATCTCCTGTTAGAAAGCATAAGAGAAGGATTAGGGTGGACAAGCTACAGGGAGAAATGAATAAGATTAAGCCTCCTACCTTTGATGGTGAGCACAAGAAGGATAAGGATGCAAAGACCCGGCTGCTGGGCATGAGGAAGTACTTTTAGCTACATAATTAATCTGCACAGGCAGAAGGAAGAATTTCCATCTATCATCTAAAGGGAAAAGAATCAATGTGGTGGGATCAATTCATGAAAGTGAAACACATTGATGAGAAGAAGATTGCTTGGAGGGAGTTTAAAAGGTATTTTCAAAATAAACACTTAACCAAGCGATACTATGACAAGAAAATGAAGCAGTTCTTTGAACTAAAGCTTGGGAGTATGACCATATATGAGTATGAAAGAAGATTCTTAGAGCTGCTGAAATATGTTACATTCATCAAGGATGAGCAAGTTAAGATTCAGAGGTACCTGAGTGGGTTTCTATCATTTATCAGTGACAAGATAGAATATGATGACCCCAAGACATTGGAGGAAACCGTAAGGTGAGATAAATGTCTCTATGATCAACAACAGGGAAGACTGACTTTCCAAAAGTCTTGGGAAGAAAAGAAGAAAAGCAAGATGGAACAGAGGAAAAAGGGGACTAAGCCACCATTTTTCAGAAATACTTCTCAAGGAAAGCTAACTCCCAAGGAGCCTAGACTGACATAGACAATGGGGCAAATACCAAGGAAGCCACCTATTCAATGTTGGGGTTGTGGGGAGGACCACATGTACAGATATTTCACTCACAAAGGTGAAAAAGTGAGGATTGTTCACAATGTACGACAAGTTGTGACAGTTGAAGACACGGGAAGGAATGTACCAAGGATCTATGCAAACCTGGATAACAATCAAGCTGAGTTTCAGTCACACATGATTGAAGTAGAAGTTAAGATTAATGACCAACCCATTGCTATTTTAATTGATTCAGGAGCTAGTCATAGTTACCTAGATCCTAAGATGGTGGAAATATTTCAATTGCCAAAAAGCAATCTTGGGAAACCTTGGTTGGTGCAGCTAGCTATAAGAGAAAAAAAGAAAATTAATGAGATGGTTAAGGCATGTTCAATGGATATGATTGGGTTGAGCAAAAAAAATTATTTTAATATCATACTGTTGGGCTCTTATGATTGCCTCATTGGTATGGATTGGTTGGACCAACATCATGTTGTTCTAGACTATTACAATAAGGCATTTTCTTTCTTGGATGATGAAGGAAACTTAAGAGCAATTCAAGACATTCCAAGAGCTGTAACTATAAGAGAAGTTTCAGCCTTGCAATTGAAGAAGAGCTACAATAAAGGATGTCAAGTATTTTCAACACACATGGAAGATGCATCTAACGATAACGTGCCAAATGTTGAATACTGTGCAATACTAAAATAAATTGAAGATGTCTTTAAAGAAATAGCGAGGTTTCCACTGAAAAGAGATATTGATTTCTCTATAAATTTGATGCCTAGAGCAACCCTCATATCCAAGACTCCTTATAGGATGAGTACACTAGAGCTGAAGGAATTGCAAATGCAGCTTGAAGAGATTTCAAAGAAGGGGTATATACACCCAAGTGTGTCACCTTGGGGTGCCCCAGTGTTGTTTGTGAAGAATAAGGATGGTAATTTGAGGCTTTGTATTGATTTCAGGTAGTTGAACAAAGTAACAATAAAGAACAAGTATCCTTTTCCAATGATAGATGAACTCTTTAACCAATTGAGGGGGTGCAGATATTTTCAAAGATTGATCTCAGATCTAGATATCACCAAGTGAGAATTAAAGAATAATACTTCAACAAGATAATATTCAGGACGAGGTATGACCATTATGAGTTTACATTAGTTCCATTTGGGCTGTCAAATGCACCAGTTGTTTTCATGTGTTTAATGAATGGTATTTTAAGAGAATACTTAGATAAGTTTGTCATTGTATTTTTGGATGACATACTTATTCACTCAAATTATGAAGAAGAACATGATAAACACTTGAGGATGGAGCTACAAGTATTGAGAGAACATTAATTGTATGCAAAGTTGAGCAAGTGCACATTCTACTAGAGGTAGATTCATTACTTGGGTCATATCATTTCAGAGGAAGGGATAGTTGTGGACCCAGAGAAGATAAAATCCATTGAGGGATGGCTAACACCAAAGAAGGTCGCAGAGGTGAGGTCCTTCATGGGACTTGCATGGTACTACAAAAGGTTTATTGAAGTCTTCTCAAAGATTGCACACACAATTACATTCTTTCAAAAGAAAGGTGTGCGATTTGAATGGACTCCAGATTGTGTAAGGAGTTTTCAACACTTGAAAAGTTTGTTGACAAGTGTGCCAATTTTGACAATTATTGATCCTAATGAAGACTTCGTTGTGTGCAATGATACATGCAAGGAAGGGATCGATGGAGTCCTTAGTCATAATGGTGGGCATGTGGTATGCTATGAATCAAGTAAATTAAAAGAGCATGAAAGGAACTATGCTACTCATGATTTGGAATTGGAAACCATAGTGCATGCCCTGAAGATGTGGAGGCACTACCTCATGGGAAGAAGATTTGAGTTGAGGATAGAACACAGTGGTCTGAAATATTTGTTTGGACAACCAACTTTAAATGTGAGGCAAAGCAAGTGGTTAGAATTCCTCAGTGAGTATGACTTTGATATCAAACATACGTAATATGATATAACATATTACAATGTAATATGTTATAACATATTACATTGTAATATGTTATAACATATTACATTGTAATATGTTACATCATATTACATTGTAATATGTTACATCATATTACAATGTAATATGTTATAACATATTACAATGTAATATATCAAAGGAAAGGAGAACAAGGTGGTTGACACACTCAACAGGAGGGTGCATGAGATGCATGATACACACATTAGCATGTAGAAATCAAATTTGAGTGACATAATTTTAAAGGTGGCCAAATTAGACTAGCGCTATATGGACACAAAGGAAAATTTATAGCAAGCTAACTTGCAGTAGAAACTTGAAGGTTATGAGCTAAAAGAGGATGGAATCCTCATGTACAAGGGCAAAATTTATGTGCCAAATGATTAGGAGTTGATTTTTTTTTTTTATTGTCAGAGATGCATAAAGTTCCTTATGTTGGGAACCTAGGCTACCGGAAGACAATTGCAGCGGTAAAAAAATAATACTATTGGCCAAGCATGAAAAAGGAGGTTGTTGATTTTATTGCTAGATGCCTTGAATGTCAAAAGGTCAAGGCTGAGTACAAACACCCAACTAGTTTGCTACATCCTTTACCCATTATTAAGTGGAAGTGGGAAGTATAGTTTTCATTACTAGTATTCCTAGGATTGCTAAGCAACATGATTCTAATATGGTAGTGGTGGAAAAGCTTACTAAAGCTGCCCATTTTATTCCAGTAAAGTCAACTCACAAGGAAACCAACATTGCTGATATATACATGAGAGAAATTTCTAGGCTACATGGTGTACCTAAGACAATTGTGTCTGACAGAGATCCCAAGTTCACATTGATTTTTTGGAGAGGTATATTCAAAGGTTTTGGGACAAATATGAATTTTAGCATAACCTATCATCCAGAGTCAAATGGGAAAACATAAAGGGTAAATACAGTGATAGAAGATATGCTAAAAGAATGTATGTGATGGAGAAATCAACACAATGGGAAAAATATTTACCTTTGGTTGATCTTGCTTATAACAATGGGTATCAAGCATCTCTAAAGATGATCCCATTTGAGACACTTTATGGTAGAAATTCCAACACACCAGTGAGTTGGGGACAATCCAGTAGACCACGCAGTAGTTGGGCCAGATATGCTTCGGGAAATGGAAGAGCAAATGGTGAAGATAAGGTAGAATTTAACAGTTTCCCAAGACATGCAGAAAAGTTGCACAGATAAAGGTAGAACCTGCCGAGAGTTTAAAGCGGGTGACCATGTGTTCTTGAAAGTAAAATCAAGACGCAGTTCCCTAAAGTTGGGAAATTGTTCTAAGCTATAAGCACACTACTATGGGCCATTTGAAATCCTAGAGAGGATTGGTCATGTCCCATATATTCTTTCATTGCCTACATCCTTGTGTATTCATAATGTTTTCCATGTATATTTTCTCAAATAGTGTGTACTTGATGTTAGTCACGTCATTGATTGGAATGTGATTCAGGTGGAGCCATAAGGCGATTTTCAAGTGCGACTGGTTTTCATATTGGATCGAAAAATCAAACAGCTCCAGAATCGATCTATGGAGCTTGTAAGAGTCCAATGGACTTGGTACGGCCCTAAGGATGCAACTTGGGAGTGTGAAGATTCTATGTGGGCAGAGTCCCGCATCTTTTTGAAGACTTTTGAAGTTTTTTTATGTACATATGTATATAATGCACTAATGACAATGCATAAATAAGGGGTAGGGGAATGTAATACCCTTGATCCAAACCCCAATTGTAATTGAAAATGTAAATGTACATTTAGGTTGGTGAGCCGTTGCAACCAAGTGTTGGTTCAATTTTGTGCGCACCTGAGTAGTGCGCGAGGATTTTTTTCTAAAGAAATATTGTGCACATTCCATAGTGTTGCACACACCTAAGTAAGTGCACGTTGTTAGGAAATGAGAGACAATTCCACACTAAACCTAGCAGAAGAGAAGAAGAATTTAATCAAGAATTCAAATGACACAAGAAATCACACAGTACACCGAGATTTTACCCTGGAAACCCTTAACCGAGAAAACTAACATTCCTTGAGTGTTCTGCTCTCTTTTTGTCTCATTCAATTCGAATAAAAGGTTACATATCTAACGTTGTTCCACACTTAAGACACAATCAACATCATACCGTCTTTCCTGTGCAAGAACAACCCTGTAGCCAATCCGACTTACATCATCTACATGACCAACAACCTACGATTTACACATGCATTAACATATTTTGCATTAACCTTTATGGCATTACAACACACCTCTTTATAGGATTTACAATAGGAAAAACCTAAATACTTGGCACCTAAAAATTGTTACAGATCCATGCATATCATTAGCTACAAATCCCACACAAATCCCAGGATTTTGTTATAGTCGACTCTAAGTTGGTTTACCAGTCGACTACCAGTTGACCTTCATTCGGTCTCTAGTTAGTCGTCTCATTCCTTCACTTTGACCTCTTGTTGGTTGAATTGCCGTCGATATATTCGACTTCGAATTTACCTGGTCGACTACCTCAACCTTCGAATTTTTGTCGATCCACCTTGACCTTCGACCTGTTTTCGATCCACCTCAACCTTCGACCGTCATTCGATTCACCTCGACTAGGATTTCATTGAAAAGAATATAACAACCCAACATTCTCCCACTTGTTGTATTCTATGCTGAAACAAGAGATTCTAGATCTTTTGTTTACAGACCTAGGGAAACAATGCCCATTGCCTCTCTGCACCAAGAAAAATTCACAACACTCACAAACTTGGTCAATGAGTCTGCTATGTTTTCCAACATGTCTAATTTCTCTAGTAACACCTTGTTACTTTCCACCATATCTCTTACGAAATGGTATTGTACATTGATGTGCTTAGTCTTCAAATGATAAGCCGAGTTTTTTTCCAAAAAAATTGTGCTTTGACTGTCACAACTCACCTTCATAGCTCTTTTCTCAAACCTGATTCTTGAACACAACCTTTTCATCCATACTGTTTCTTTTCTTCCATGAGTGGCTTCCAAGTATTCATCTTCTGTTGTTTATAAGTCTATGACCACCTGTCGCTTACTCATCCAACTTATTGCTCCACCAAACATCTTGAAGACATATCAGCTGGTTGACCTCCATCGATCTAGATCTCCAAACCAGTTGGCATCGACAAAGCCATGTACATTTACTTTACCACTGTCACCTCTAGGTCTTCCTTGGTAGCATATAGCATAGTCCTTCGTGCCACACAAATACCCGAATACTCTCTTGACAGTTGTCTAGTGCTCCTTTCCATGTGTCGACATGTACTTGATCAACACTCCCACTGTATGGGCAATGTCTAGTTGAGTGAAAACCATAACATACATTAGAATACCAACAACACTTTCATAGGGAACACGTGCCATGTCATCTATTTCTTCTTGTGTCTTTGGAAATTGATCAACAGTAATCCTTGCTCCCACATGAATTGGCAACTTTACTGGTTTTCAATCCTGCATGTTGAACTGTTTCATAACCATTTCATAACCATTTCAATATACTTCGTCTAATTCAACCAGATATTTCTAGCGGCTCGATCTCTCTTAATCTCCATTCCCAAAATGAAGTTAGTTGCAATGAGATCCTTGTTGTCGAACTTGGAGGATAACTGCTTCTTCACCTCCTTTATTGCATCTATGTTGTTTCCAATCAACAACATGTCATCGACATACAAAGCTACATATATGAAATTCCCACCTTATTCCTTGGAATATATGCAACGATCAACTTTGCTTCTCACAAATACCAAACTAAGGATGCATGTGTCAAACTTCTAGTACCACATCCTCAACGATTGCTTTAGACCATAAAGGGATATTTTTAGTTTGTACACTAGATATTTCTTTCCCTTTACTACAAATCCTTCATGTTGTTTCATGTAGATTTCTTCTTCCAGGTCCCCATGTAGGAACACTTTCTTCACATCCATCTATTCTATCTCTAGATCGAATGATTCAGCCGAACACATTAGTACTCTAATGGAATTTAGTTTTGCAAAAAGGGAAAAACTCTCACTGAAGTCGACTCCCTTGACTTGGGAATAACCTTTTTCTACTAGTCGAGATTTGAACTTCTTGACTTGTCGTGCGACCTTCATCTTCTTCTTGAATACCCATTTTCTATCGACGAGATTTCTTCCACTAGGTAACTTGACTAAATCCCATGTCTCATTCTTGTATAAGGATTCCATCTCTTTGACCATGACGTCCTTCCAAAGTTTACCCTCTGCCGAGTTGAATTCCTCACCGACCGACTTGGGCTCTTTGTCGATGGAAGTTAGCAGGAATGCAGAATGAAAGTTGGGCGAACTATACCTCTCAACTGGTTTTCTTATTATTTCTAACCTCCTTACCACCGGAGTCAGTTGTTCCACCTCTTCCTCAGATTCAGTCGACTCATATGAATCATCTTCTTCGTTCCTTAGTTCAAACTGCACCGTATCATGATTATTCTCGGTCTGAACAACTTCCTCAGGCTCAAACTTACCTCTGACTTCTCTGAAGACCACATCTCGACTGTACACTGTTCTCCTTGATGCAGGAT
>ML779425.1:318409-391878 GCA_009831015.1 Picea engelmannii
ATGAGGTGACAACTATACTATAGTTGTTATATTTTTAATAATTGGTTGGGTTTACATAACTCGATTATGGACCCAAGATCATTAATTTTCTTATTAAGGTTTGTTATTTAAAAAAAATTGATTGGGGTGTGGATCAAGAGTAGAGTAAGGTAGGAACACTTGTTGCAAAAAGACTAAATCAAAACTCATGTAACGGTCTTTCTAAGTGGCAATGTTATATGTGTTATTGTTTAGATGTTTGATGAGAAAAAAAGGGGAATAATAATTTCTTAGTAATAAAAAACTTTTTAAATTGTTAATAACACCTTGGTTCATTGGAAAAGCAAGGTTATTTCATACTTCCCATAGCTTTCCAAATCCTTTTGAGATGTATTTACTCCTTGTGGGTTGTGTTAATGGTTGATTGGATGTGGGGAGAGTATGCTTGCTTGCTTGCTTTGTGTTCCCCCATACTATGTGGGATGTGTTGTGTGGGTGCACGTGTGTGAAAAACACTCGAATATGTTTATCTTGTGGCATCTTGGAATAGCTTTTATGAGTATAAAATCTAATTTCCCTCTCAAGCATGTGAGTAGGTCACCTTGCCTGTATAAGCATATCATTCTTTGTGGGCAGGTCCATGTGCAAGTCCTAAATGAATTTGACACAATAGATACCCCTACTTATAACATCTCCACCAAAATGCATTCAAATATAACATTACATTTTCTTGGTATACATGCAAGGCAATTCATTGTAATATTCCCACAATGGAGAAAGGGGTTTTGAATAAGCAGCATCATCAAAAGGGAAGAGACCATTTATATATTTTTTGAATCAACTTTTACGAGGTTGATCAACTCTCTCACAAATGTGTACTTGAATTATTCGTTTCCACTGAACTACTAAGGTTTTTTTTTCGAAATTTGTGTGTGTCTCTTTCAACATGTTGGATTAGTGAGCATAATCATCCTCAAGGAGAATATGAAAGTATTTGTTGGTTTGTCATTATACTATTGTACGCGAAGAACTATAAGTAAACCCCTAACCCTTGATTTTCATCAATCAAGATTTTCTTCCTTAACTTTCCTAAATAATTACCTAAGTTATGTAAGGACTCATTGTGCATTTTTATCCCTTGTTTGGGAATGGGATTTGTGTTGGAATATGATGGATGTGCTCGTTTAACCATAAACAATATCACTATTGTCACCCAACCATAGGCCGAAGCCACCCCGAGCACCTTAACCTTAACAGAGAATCATTACGGAAGCAAACCCTAGGCTAGATAGCCAAACAAAGGTGGCGCATCTTTCTCCAAGGATAGCGCACCAAACAAGAGCTTATTAGAGAGTCCAAACCATAACCAAGAGATAGTCCAAGCCAAAACCGAAATCTGTTAGCTGGAACAGCGGCTCTCCTCCAAAATTGCGCACAACTGGCCAACTGTAGTGTGCACAAGTGTTGCTTCTGCAGTTGTGAGAATGCGTGCCAGAATGAAGACTGGCCTCCTGTATTTATACTAAAACTGGCAAACTGCCTGGGCCAACTTCTCATTATGGATGCCTATTTACTTAGTATATAATATTTCCTTTAGCCGACTTCTTCTCTTGGAGTCTAATAACCTAATACAAATTATCTTCTTGAGTTGACTTCTCTTCTAGGGTTATTAGCCAACTCATTAGGGTTTCTTCTTGCTTCCCGAAATATTCTATTCTCGTCAGGTTTACACGTGGAGGTAAATACCTCCCGTAGCTACCATAATATCAACACTCCCTCCTAGCTAGGGAGGTATTGAAGGTAATGGTCTTGAGCACAAACATACCATTCACCTGGTAGCATCAACATAGTCGTATAGACTATATCATGATTAGATCATGAGCACCATCATCACTATCAATGTCATCAACTGCATCATCTCTCGAAACCATACTCCATTTGAGTAATCAAACATCATGCTGGATAAGTCGCTCACTCCATAGAGTGACACAAGAACCATTCTTCTAATATGGACATATGTCTTAGAAGAATAAATGTTCTGGACCATTTTCCGTCTGGGAAATCTTTGTCCATTGATCATCCATCTAGCTGATAATCATTTCCAATATTGTTGATAGTCTTCAAGGCAATTGGAACATTCAATAGAACACAACTGTGTCTATCCATAGTAGTACACAACTACAATCCAGTGGTACACTACCACACCAAGTAGCACATAGGTACTTGATCAGTGACATATAGTCACAATCAGTGGAACACATTCACCACAGTAGTATACATCTATTGTCTAGAGACATACATTCTCCATAACAATCATCTGATATCAACCTGCACAAAAAAAAATTGTTATGATATAAACTGAATCATCTGGGCCATTCTTCCACTCACATCTGTGAGATCTGGAAGAGCATCTGCCCTCAGAAGGTCAAACATCAATGATGAGCTATCTGGACTATTCTTCTCAAGCAAGGAAGAATAACTATCCCGATTTCTGAGCCTAGACCATTCACCTATTTGGGCCATTCCTCTGGCACTAAACAAAGTGCAACCTGGAGAGAATGAGTCTGCCCTAGGGAATGCCTATCCTTGATTATTGAATCTGGACCATTCACCTATCTGGGCCATTCCTCTGACACTTAAAAAAGTGCAACCTTGAGAGAATGAATCTTCCCTAGGGAATGACTGTCCGGACCATTTCCTAAGGAAATCACTGTCCTGTAACAACCTCCAAAACGGACCATTCTTCGAAACTGCTCACATCTATGAGCTTCGAAAGAATGACTGTCCGGCGAGGTCAACCAGTCTTCTTGACCACTACTGAGAGTGATCATCAAGAAGAGAGACTGTCCTAGACCAATTCCTATGTTAACCACAAGGGGAATTGATGTCTATGGTACATCAACAATCCATCGAACCATTTTCATTATGAAAATGACCGTTCGATCTTAACCATTTTCCGAATTGGAAAATGCCTGTCCGTCAGAAATCTCAAACCACTTTCCGAACTGGAAAGGAACTGCTCATCCTAGACCATTTTTCGAACTGAAAAATGATTGTCCATAAATCAATAACACATCAGTGCTCCCTCCCAACCCCAAATTCATCTCTTCCTTTTTCAATAAGGAATTCGTCTCCACGAGCTCGAACTTGAGTATGCAAATGCTTTCATCTTGGACAAAAGCTTTACCAAAATGTATGCGTATCTGCTCATTTGTGGAGATATATATTGGAGAACCACTTTCTCTTTTCTAGTCTTCATCATGGAGAATGTAATGCTTGATCTCAAATGTGCTTCGGTCTTTCTGGAACATTGGTTTTCTCTGAAGGCTTCATATAGCTCTGATCAATCAAGTATATCATTGTTGGATTCATCTTTGTTTCCTTCTAGCTCATAACATTGTGGCAAGGGTCAAACTGGAACATATCCAAGTGGTACTTCTTCTTCCATCATGAGAGTTTGTCATGGATTAGCAATCCATCATCTTGAGCTTATGAGTAACCATTCTGATACAATATCTCTGTTATAGACAGTATTCACCATGCTTATGTTGTGCATTGGAGGTTCTCCACCAAGTTGTCTTCTTCCATCTGCATACAAGGGTCTCTTTTTGTTATACCTCAAAGCCTCGAGGTTGCTCTACATACGTTCTTTGTCCAATTATTCTGGAGAACAGTCTTTTCATTCATCTGATGTCAATTCCAACCCATGGATATTGCAGACGATATAATGGCTCATGTAGAGGTATATTTGGTTTACTAGAACAAGCAGTCATCATAGTCTTCTCCCTCCATCTGGGAGAACCTCTAGTTCTATATCTCGCAATGCTTACATTCATGAGTCTTCCAGACACTGTTCTTCATCACAACTGTCAGTTCTCTTACTTGATTGCTTTTAGTGAGTTCAGATTAGGCTGGTAGTCTTGTGATTCTCGATACAATGACTGGTTGTTATGGGTTTTCTTTCTTTCTTGGAATCTTCATGTTCTTCTTCATGTTTCTTTTTAGCTCTTGGGTCCATGGAGTTTTTCTATAGATTCCATGCCCTAAAGATTCCAACTTCTTCCTTTCATCATAGGATCATGGATGTGGATGGACAACCAGGGATACTTTAAGGCTTTTTCGAAGAAGACTTCTTCTAAAGTCATACTGAAAATGTACTGCTTTTTCATGGCTGCTACCATGGATATATACTTCAACATCTTCAATGGATCATAGGATTAGCTTCCTCCTAATCCTTGCTTCATGTATGAGTGCATGTTTTTCTTTTGGAAGTATATAATCGACTCCCTCCATCTAACATAATCCACACTTATGTCTGCATCCTTATTGCCTTCTACAAGGTGTCATAAGTCTTTCTCCAATTTCCTCTTGATTGTTGACTTCTTTCTGTCTTTACTTCTTCTAGGTTTCTTCAAGATTGATTCTGATTTCGACTTATCTTGCAGTTGTTACTTATGTAATAACTTCCACATGAATTGTTTGATGTACTTCATCCTTTCATGTGTATTGTCTGACTTGTAGTCATAGTGATAGAAATCCTTATCTTGTTGTTCTTCCATAGGTATAGTTTTTCTTGGAACATATTATCTTCTAGAAAATAGATATGCAAGATATGTACAGAAAACATGGTATATACAAGAACTATGAAGCGTATTGTTACCTTGTCTTAGAAGAAGAAGTATGTTTTGTCCTGCTTGGCTTTCTTTAAGGGTTCCCTTTCTTCGACAATTGATGCTTCATGTGTTTCGTTCCTTCTCTTTAACTCGGGACAATGATTCTTGTAGTGACCATACTTTCGTCAATTGAAGCATTGTATTCTTGACATATCTTTCTCTTGATTTGGTTTCTTCCTGGAGCCAAACTTCTTTTTATTCCTGAAATCCTTGAACCTTGTTGTGAAGGCTTGACATCGTACTTCTTTTGGGGTTTCTCTTTTGCATTGATCCTTGATTCTTCTTGTGCACAACAAGTCCAAAGTTCTTCAAATATAGGATACTCCTTTCTTGTGTTCATGCTTACGACAAATGCATCCCATGTCTTGGGAAGACCATTGAGTACTATATTTACCAATTCCTTCTCTGAGATGATCTCTTCAATAGCTTGTAGTTGATCTCTTAACTGAGAGATCCTCACAAAGTATGATGTTATGTTGTCATCATCATTCATCTTCATGTCACGGAGCTCATTCTTCAGACTCATTACTTGTCCAATGTTTCTAACTGAGAAGAGGTTTGTTAGGGCATCATACATCATCTTAGATAAGTCAAGATGGGAGATGTAGGGTATCAAGTGGTCTTTTATAGAGTCCACTATGATAATCATGGCATTGATGTCATTGTCTTTGAACTTCTCCATAACTGCAACGTTCTGCGGTTCCTTCTCTTTTCCTTCTTCAAACTCTGGTTCCATGATCTTTCCTTTCACGATATCCAACACTTTATTCTTGGAAAGGATGAGGTCAATCCTTGTCTTCCACGCTCTGAAGTTAGAAGCCCCTTCTACCTTGTTTTTTGACTTCATAGAGTAATTCATGGCTACTTTGACTTGGTCAACCCTAGATTTGACTAAAAACTCAAACTTGACGTCTTGGCTTGTTGAGAGTACCAGGAGGTGCGCTAGGATAGGGTGCACTAGTCTATCTGGAAATTAGGTCAATCCCTTCACTTAAGGTGCCTCAATGAGAGGTTTAGGGTTTCTACAACTGCCCCTGCTAGTAACCCTAGCGACAGTGCTTTAGTAACTGCTCCTGCTAGAAACCCTAGCGACAGTTCTTCAACGAGCTTAGTATCCTTATGGCTATGCCCTCTTCTAGTGGTTAGACTGAATGAAGGAGGTGTGGGCCCATAACCTATTAGAATATGATGGATGTGCTCGTTTAACAATAGACAATATCACTATTATCACCCAACCATAGGCCGAAGCCACCCTCGAGCACCTTAACCTTGACAGAGAATCATTCTGAAAGAAAACCCTAGGATAGATAGCCAAACAAGGTGGTGCATCTTTCTCCAAGGATAGCACACCAAACAAGAGTTGATCAGAGATTCCAAACCATAACCAAGAGATAGTCCAAGCCAAAACCAAAATTTGCTAGCTGCAGCAGCTGCAACAACATCTCTCCTCCAAACTTGCGCACAATTGGCCAACTGCAGTGCGCACAAGTGTTGCTTCTGCAGTTGTGAGAATGCCTGCCAGAATGAAGACTGGCCTCCTGTATTTATACTAAAACTGGCAAACTGCCTGGGCCGACTTCTCATTCTGGGTGCCTATTTACTTAGTATATAATTTTTCCTTTAGTCGACTTCTTCTCTTGGAGGCTAATAACCTAATACAAATTATCCTCTTGAGCCGACTTGTCTTCTAGTGTTACTAGCCAACTCATTAGGGTTTCTTCTTGCTTCTCGGAATATTCTATTCTCGTCAGGTTTACACGTGGAGGTAAATACCTCCCGCAGCTACCATAATATCAACACTTTGTTTGTCGTCATTATTCCTATGGCTTGTTGGTCTCTTCCATCTCTTGGCCTCATCCTTCCTCTTTGTCCTTGAATTCAATGAAAGAGATTGGTCAGATGGTAAATGTTCTTGAATGGTAAGGCCTTGTTCTTTTCTCAAGTCCGAGTCCATCATAATGGAAAAAAATCATTTTCTAACTTTGGGGTTTGATTATGAATTGTTCTTTATTTGTTTATCCTTTTTGGTTGTTGATTGGTTTGTTGGGAGAGTGTTAAACAAATTTTCAATTAACTATAATTTTACCAAAATCTTTGCACTATCCCCAAACATGCTTGATCACCTTGACACTAAAAGGCCTTGGTTAAAGTTTCCTTTCCTAGTTTATTTCCCTTTTCCTTTCTATTCTAAGTTTTTCCAAACCCATAATCAGTTGCAGGGATGCTCTATCTCATGTATATGTCATTAGAACACATGTACCTTCTTATAATCATTTTTGTGCTTCAAAATCTTGATGATGCTCTCCCTATGATTTTGTGAGGTTAACAATGTTCATGGAGTTTTGTGTTTGAAAAGGAACGAAGGGCCTTTTGAAAGCATTGACAATATGAATATTGTATTCTCACTTGGGATTTGACGATTCATGCAAAATGATGAAGCATGTATCTTTTTAAGGCCATTCTATAAATTACATGTGGCACCACAAGAAGATGACATGTGACAACAAAAAGTGCAAGTTACTACAAGAAACACACAAGCTCCATGAAGAAATCCATCTAAGTGTTCTTTTAATTCTAGTGTAGAAATTTGTATACTTGTTTGTAACACCCCCCTCACTAAATCTTGAGTATATGTAATTAATCGTGATTAATGATTGTCATTCAATGCCATGTAAATATTG
Source organism: Picea engelmannii (assembly GCA_009831015.1). Lineage (NCBI taxonomy): Eukaryota > Viridiplantae > Streptophyta > Pinopsida > Pinales > Pinaceae > Picea > Picea engelmannii. The sequence goes on from ML779425.1 coordinate 325,743, forward strand.
TAAATGTATTATTTTTTAATTGTAAATGCCAAAAAATGATTGTGGGGTGAAGCCTTGAAGTATTGACCATGATATCACTAGAGAAATGAGAGGAGGCCCTATTAAATCAAAGTACCTCAAGCCTTATTCAGATTATTTCCCATAGCCCCAATTTCAAGGAAAATAAGTTAATGAGGGAGGATTGGTAGTTGGACAACCAACCACCCCAATGAATGGAAGTATGGAGCGCTGCCATAAGGGATAGGAAGTTGTCAACTAGAGGACATTAGGAAATATCACCATGGGTCCCCTTGATTGATCCACAAGTTGCCTTCTGATAGTGGAAAAATAGAAGAACATGTTGAGAACCTTGTCATTCTATGCGTGCAAGAGAAGCACACGATTTCAGAGATAAGAGAGGAGAGTCTAGGGGGGGTAGGAGGACTCGTGGGATAGTCCAAAACCTGACATGAGTGGAGAAGCCTGTGAGCTTTATACTAGGAAAGTGTCTGAAAAACCTCGTTGAGGCCTGAGCTAGGTGGGTGTGGGGAATCTCTACTAGGATTAGTGTGAGGGAGAGTGCCCCTGACAAATTGTTGAGAACCAGAGAGAGAGGTTCCCTAGTGGTATAATGGCCTAGCATGGGGGTGGCATGTTGTCGAAATGACCGAGCATGCAAATTCTATGGTAGGGTGGAAAAGCATACACCCACAGTCAGTTGGTTGGCTATAATCTATAACATATAAGTGTCTTCCACCTTGTGTAACTTAATTAAAAGCAAAGGACTCATGCTTATGATGGTATGGTAAGTGTATACTTGTTTTATGGATTGTGTATCGCCCTTTGGAAAGTTATTATACTTGTATGATAATGCATCTGTATGGAATTGTATGCAGTGCATATATGAGTAGGGGAATCCTGCCTTTTACCATGAATGATTAAGGAACTGTACAAGGGTTCCCTCTTATGGGTGAAAGTGTATAATCATTCCTCTTGTGTATGCAGTAGAAAGTTTGTTGTAGTGTTATGTCTAGGAAAATATAACTAGGCATTTTAGCTAAGAGACCTGTGATAGGTCCAAGAGGAAGTACTTTGATCTTCCTCCTAGAAGGGATGAAACTGTAACCATGCTTGTGGTTTGAGATAGGTCTCTGTATAATGTGGGGAGCCTTAATCTCCAGTGAAACCTATGTCCTAGTGTGGACATTATGCAAAATAAAAACTCTAACCCCACCTAAACGACGAAGAAAGAATGCCTTAGTGGTTTCGGGGTAAGGTGAGTGTTCCAGAAGGTGTGGTAAACCTAGAGAAGGGGCCTGGAAGAGTCCATGGAAAGGATAAGTCCAAGATAACACTATTAATTGAAGGAAGAACCATTAAAAACTTATCAAGTACCAATTTTAGACTGATAACCTGGAGAAAAATCAAAGTTTTAAGCTTAAAGGAATCACAATCGTTCATTCGGTATCATGAATAGATATTGGCCCTCTATTGGAGTAGGTTACGGTGCTAGGAGATGAGGTATCCTGAGCCAATAAGGACTGTTGATCTATCAGAGGGTGACTCTAAGAGATAACCGAGACCGTTGGAACCCCCTACGGTGAACATTGTAGGAGTTAGATGGTCAGAGTACCCTTAGTTTAGGTACTACGATGGGGAGAGTTATGGGGGACAATCTGGACCATTGGATAGTTTGTGAAGATCTCATAGGGAAACAATAGTTAGAGTAATTCCTAGAGACCCATAGTGGATGCACTCCGATGGGGAAATTATGAGAGGTGGTCTGTGTCATTGATCGATGAGGACGCAAGAATCAATCCTAGATGTCAATTCGTCGTGGGCCCTACCCTTTTCCCTTAGTGAATATTGACAAAGGGGAGTGTTGTCAGGGTGACAGAGGTGTCATCCTGGTGGTTTGCATGCCACGTGTAGGACAAGTGTTTGCACCTGATTAGACCAGCCGAATGCATCAATGGTGACGTGTACACCACGTCAAGTCCACATAGAGGTCCACATGTCGAACGATGGTTATGCCATGTGTCATGGTACCTAGAATTATTGAGAGGGTGGTCGTGACACTTTCTCGCTAGGGTGGTAGCTTATGTGTCCCTTAGGATGATGCGTGGCGATAGTCGATTGGTCGATGGGACGAGAGTGGCCCAGTTGGGTGAGAAGGGTCTTAAAAACTCTGCTTGAACATTGGTCATTAGATCTAAACGTTGAAAATTCTCGACCATTCATAGGAGAGGGTTGAACGAAATGAGTGGTGGCCCTGGTAGGGATGGAACTTCGATGGGAGTACTTTGAGGGGTGACTAGGACCGTAGATCGGTGAAAGGAAGATATGATCCTAGCCTTTGGTTCTAAGTTTTAAGCTTGCAAACTGAGGAGGGTCATACACCCAACGATGATGTGTCGAATTGCAATTATCCCACGTGGCATATGAATATTGGTCCAGGTGTCATGTGGGAGTTATGCCATGTGTCAAGTAGAATCGAGTTCTCAAGAAGGACCTTGTAATGGTTTTTGAGTGCCATGTGTCATGACCAAGTGGCGGGGCCACATGTTCGGACATGTGGCAACCAAAATGTACAGAGGTGGACACATCTCGATTTGAAATTCGTAGGATAGGCCTAATACGAGCCACGCCAAGTCCAAGTGGAGTTCCACGTGTCGAGTGATGGTCATTCCATGTGTCGTGGTCCTTTGGTACAGTGAGGGGATGGTTGTAACCTAGTGCGTGTGCCACGTGTCTCGCTGGCGTGTCTTGGGGGTGACAGGTGTCTCCCTAGGAGTGGTCGCTATCAAGGGTTGTACGAGAAGAGTACTAGGAAACCTTATGAACTCACATGAATCATGGACATTAGATCTCCGGGGATGAAATCCTGGTCGTCCATCATAAGGAGCCTTTCAAAGTGAATCGCGAGGATACACCCCAATGGAGGAGCTCCGAGAGGAGATCCTGGCCATTGATCTGTTGAAATAGAAGGAGCTCTGAAAGAAGATCTTGTCCATCCCTCCCAAGGAACTTCACGAAATGGATCAAGGAGTTATACTCCGATGGGAAAGCTCGGAGATGAAATCCAAACCGTTGATCTGCCAAGCTCTAAGAAAGCCCGCAATCGACCTGGACTGTCAAATTTTAGTTGAAGGTTTAAGCAAGTGATGTGGATGGTGCCACATGTCATGAAACAGGTAGTGCCATGTGTCGAGCATAGAAGGTGCCATATGGCATGTCGGTTTAGCACATGTAGGTGAACTTCTGTGGAAATTATGAGTGCCACGTGTCTTGTAGGGATGGTGTTACATGTCAAGAGTATGAGGCATAGTCGAAGAGCTCCGACAAAATCCTAGCCATCTATCACCAAGTCCCTGGAACCATCTAATCTGTTGGAGGAGGGATACCTTCAGACTTGGTAGTTAGAGGGTGCAGAATAAACCATCATGGGAACACTTCGATGGGAGATTCTCGATAGCTACGAAAGAAAACAAAAACTATCTGATAAAAATTGGCCGAGGTGTGACACGCCCAAGCCATGAAGTATGGTGCGTATACCAGGAAATCCATGTCAGTACCACATAGGAGGACACGTGTGATAGAGTGCCACGTGGTAATGAGGTGAACATAACTTTGAGAAGCCATAACTTTTGATCCGGAGCTCAGTTTGAGAAAAATTACAGTTGTTGGAAAGCTCTTGATGAGCAGAAGACGATGGTGCCACTGAAAGGAAGTTTTTGAGTTGGTTAAAGGAAACAAAATTTTAATACCCCATTCCCTTAAGAGCTACTTAGGGGGTTGGGTGTGTTACATTGTTAATATTTTTGCAATGCTTTGAGATATGTTTTGGAGATGTCCCAGGACATGGTGTGGGAGATTCCCAGTGATAGCCTAGAACAAAGGAATCATAAATTATGCAAGAAAAGACCCAGGTTTTTGTCTGAGGGAAACCTTGGGATAGTCCCACTTCTCTATTGGGAAACTCCTGGAAAAAGTCTCAATGGTATTGCATTAAAATTTTCCAAGATTTCACTCCTAGTGAAATTCTAGGGTTTCCCCAAGTCTACTTTGCAAAGTCTCCAAGGATATCTTGGCCATGATTTATACTTGCAACTCATCCTCCCGTGACTAATGTTGTGGGGTTTCCCCGCCATGCCTTTTGTGGACCTCTAAAGAAGGCCCAACAACCAAACAAAAACCTTTTAGAGATAGGGAGAGGCAAGAAATTTCTTGTGCATGAATTGGAGCTACTACATTGCAATCATGATCTAATCAAAGGTTGGCACTTGGCATTAATGGTACCATGAACCTAAAGAGTTACATAGTATTGGTCCCAAGAAAAATCCATGAAAAAACACACTTTGCATAAATGTCCAGGATTAAATTTGAATGTTTTCTTAATGTGGATGTATTATTACAAGGTAGTGGGATTGATCCAACTCATACAATAGTTATGAAATGCCAATGACATGGGTTGTATGCATGCCTATTTAAACTCTCAGGATCCTCACAAGTCTTTTCCATTTCTCACCTACTAAAATGAACATTATTGAGAAGCCTTAAGAAAAATTCAAGGGATTGTGGAAGTGTATCAACTCAAAATTTTCATAGCATATTGTCATGTTATTTGCCATGGTAGGGCCAAGAGAGCTCAGTGTTATGGATACTCTCAATACTCTAGGCACCAAAAACACCAAATACCAATGGATTCAGTATTGCATGTCTCAAAGTAAGGACATAAAAAAAGTAGGATGGGAATCTATATGGGAAAAACTTGGCTATGTTCCAGAGGTTATCAATTCCAAAGAAGACATGCATTAACATTGCTATGAACCAAATCCCAAAAACAACACATGAATAATATGCTTCAAGGGGGAAACCTCCTTTTACAATATATTCAATGCACAAGACAAGATGAGATACTTATACAAATGATTCTCCTTTATTACAAATAGGAGGTAAAGTGAGCATGATGCAAACTAAGTCGACCTAATCATAACTAATAAGCTAATAATAAATGAGTGTTAGGGCTTTAACATAGCATCTCTCTTTTAAAAAAAAGCTTTTCCCTCAAAGCTTGTAATTCAGGGTGTTTCTTCATGAGCTACTCATTTTCCCATGTAGCTTCTTCTAGAAGCATATTCTTCCACTTGATTAGGTACTCCACAATGGTTCTATTCCACAGAGATATGGAACACCTATCTATAACTTTTTCCGGTTCAAGAATCAACTTCCCTTCTTCATCTGATTCTGGAAGTTTTGTTTGCATTGGCATAGTTCGACCCAAAACCTTTTTTAGGAAAGATACACGAAAAACCTTATGAATGAGAGAAGAAGGCAAATCTAACTCATACTTTGCTTGTCCAATCTTGTGAATAATCTTGTAAGGTCCATAAAATTTTGGAGCTAATTTTTTATTCTTCTTTTGTTTGAGAGTAGATTACTTATAAGGTTGTAGTCTCAAAAATACCCAATCACCCTCCTCAAATTTTCTTTCACTTCAATGTTGATCTGCTTGTTGCTTCATCCCATTTTGTGCCATTTGAAGGTTTTCCTTAAGAATTGACAAAGTTTCTTTAGTCTTTCCATATGTGATTAGAGAGCCTCCACTTTGGAATGGTCCTGCAAAAAGTATGAGATACTAGGAGTTTGATATCCATAAAGGGCTTCAAATGGGGACATTTTAGTATATGTGTGATAGGTGATATTATACCACCATTCTAATAGGGGAAGCCACTTCACCCATTGAGATTTATTGTCTGAAGAATAACAACATAGATAACCCTCTAAACATTTGTTAACTATTTCTATTTGACCATCTATTTGTGGATGATATGCTGAGCTCATAGCTAGTGTTGTTCCACTTATCTTCCATAATTCTTTCCAAAAATTTCCTGTGAATTTTGAATCTATGTCACTTACTATTACTTTAGGAAATCCATGAAGTCTATGAATTTCTTTCACGAACACTTCCGCCACTTGACTTCTCGTATATTTACTTTGAATTCCACAAAAATATGCATATTTTGTGAGTCTATCCACGACCACAAAAATGGCATCCTTACCTTTCGGTTTAGGTAAACCTGTAATGAAATCTATTGATATATCTTTCCATCTTTGATTAGTTACGTGTAAAGGCTAAAGTAACCCTGGATATTTTACTGTTTCTCCTTTATTTCTTTGGAAAAATTGACATTCTCTTACAAATTTTTGAATGTCTTACTTCATTCCTTCCCCAAAACAATATCTTTTTTATCCTTTGATATGTTTGAAGGAACCATGAATGTCCTACCATCAGAGAGTCATGAGACTCCCTTAATATTTGTTGCTTCAACTTTGATTGAGGGCATAACAAATTCTACCCTTGTACCAAAGAATATCTCTCTTCCACTCCCAATGTTCCATAAAGTTCATCCCTTCCTTTATAAATTGTATTTTATATCTCGTAGTATTGTCATTTTTCCATTCATTGTGAGATTCTTCCAACCACATAGGAATGGAAGATGTAATGGAATATAAACTTGAGACTTCTTATATTATGGAAAGGACATTTGCGACCACATTGTCCTTCCCCCTTTTGTAGATTATTTCAAAATCAATTTTTTGCATTTTTGCTACCCATTTTTGTTGCTCTTATGATGACAATATTTTCTCCAAAAAGTAATTTAAGCTATCATGGTCTATCTTGAATTTAAAATGCCTCCCAATGAGATATTGTTGCCATTTTTTATTGCATGTAAAATTGTTTTTGATGGCCCTCAAAATAGCAGCAATATTGTTGTTGTATCATTTGCTTCTTATTTTACTCTGTCAACCTAGGGTTCGTACAAACTTAAGAGGTGCTATGCAATGTGTATGCAGTATGTATGCAGTATGCACTTGTCGGTAGTAAAGGTCTAAGACTGATCAAAGGTTGAAATGCATGAAATGGTGCATAATTTTAGCTAGAAAAAAGAAATTCTAAACCATTGCTTGAAGGAGAACAAACCAATATGAAAGCACAATTAATTCTAGAATGCAGAAAGGAAATAAAATCTAATGACGAGAAATATAACATGTTAAACCATGAATATCAAAGAAAATTATGAATGTGTTCTAGTGCATAACAAAACTGTAATTAAAGAGATGTTGAACTGATGCATGAATAAAACAAACTACTTTATGTATAATCCTTTGATCAATGACAACCATATGTGTTTTTATTGTTTATTAATATTTTCCTGAAAAGAAGACTAAGATTAAATGAAATCTAAAGCTAAAACTGTCCTACAAGAAGTTTCTACAGGAACTGTACAGTTTCTATAGGAATTGTGCAGTTTCTACAGGAAGCAAAAATGAGGCTTAGAAAGGTAGTGTAAGTCCTTAGAAGCATCAACAAAGCTAGACTATAAATAAATGAAGTGAATATGAGGTTCTTGGCCTTGGGAGGCACCTAAGAGTGCTCCAAAAGGCTATTGAACATTTCTACAAGATGTTTGTTGTAACTAACCAATTAGTGATAATCTTGACAGAAACTAGAATTGATCACGCAAAACTATATTAAGCTTCAAAAGAGAATGAAATATTATCTAATCACTAATTAACATGCATGAAAACTACATAAATTGCAATAGGGTCCTTGAGCCCTCTTGAGTGGGCCCTACCTAAGAAGCACAAGGAGCCTTGAAAAAAACTCTAATGAACTGAAGAAAAAACCATCTTTATTTTATTAACAACATGAATACATAAAGAGAAAAAAGGCTCTAAGTTTTCAACAAAAGTCTTCAGAAAGTCTCAATACAGTGCTCTCCAAAAATTTTATCTCTCCCCTTTCTCTCCTAGACTAGAGGTCTATATATAGCTTGAGAGTTCGACCTCCCTTCCTAAATCGAGGAGAGAAGTGAGTAAATGAGGGATCTCAGCCCATTACATTTGTATCTCCAACTTTTTTTTATTAGGAGTGGTCATTAATGCAAAAGGAGCGCTTTGGAGGTAGGTGGGGACAATGTCCCTTGATTCTTGGCTAGAAGCTCCTCGAGGGAGAAAAAATCCCATTTTTTTAGGAGGTTGGCACCCTTTACTCAAGAGGTTTGACCTGTTTGGAGCTACACACATCTTTTGGCATAAACAATAGAGCAAAAAGGCACATTATACACAAAAATCTACCTCAAAATAGATTTACAAAGCAACATGCAAAACTATCCATGGCTTACTATTAAATATGGTCAAAAACAAATATTAAGTCATATTATGGTGTTGGGTATGTGTTATATTCTTTGCATGAGTAGTAGTGTCTGAGCATCTGCGCCGGGTGTAGCGCCCCCGATTTTTTTTTTCGCACCGGGACGACATATTTCCGGGACCACATGATATTTAGGTGGTTTTTCAGCACATGGTTTTCTATTTTCGGTTAAGGAATTAGGGTTTTGGACTAATCCGGGTCATTGGGTTAGGGTTTTGGATGCCGTTGGCTCTTATATGTATATTGTATTGTAAACAATGTAACACAATGTATGAATATAATATATGCTGGTTTTCCCGGTTTGGGTTTCCAGGGGAAAAATCTCTGTGTAATGTTTGCATTTTCCATTGTATCTTTTCTATTCTTTTCTGAATATCTGTTTACAGTAGACATTGTACAAGGTTAGAATTTACAAATGGTGGGAAAATGTGCCAAAGATGAGCCTTTGGAATAGGCAATAATTGGGCTCATCATCACCCCCCAACTGAAACTTTGCACACCCTTTGTGCAACAAAATTTTGTTCATCTACTCTTGCTATTGTTGGTGCTTCCCTTTACCTTGTTGTTGTTCAACATCCTATTGTTGTTTATTAACCTGTTGTTGTTCATTAGCCTGCTACCGATCATTGAAATCTTGCCTCATATCCTGGGCCACATACCTTGTGATGATTTGTTGCTCATGATATCCCTTGGTTTTCACAATCTTGGCCCACTCTTCTTCTTCTTTTCCTATGTTGATGTCAACCACAATTTCCACAGGAAGGAGGAGTAGGGGGTTTATCTTCATCCTAATCCATTTAGTCTTCATCTTATTTAAAGCTTCTTTGTACCAAGATGTCCTTAGGAGGAAAAGTTGTGGGGTATTGAGAGAGTGAGGCTCTTTGATTTGCAAGCCATGAGGCAAGGAGTGCCACCTTCTATGGAAAGCTTATGTTGCCTCTTCTTCGAATAATCTTAATGAGTCTTCTATATGGGCCATTGCTTCCCTTTTCTTGGTTTTCCAACCTGGGGCCACATTTTTATTCAAAGAGAGGTTGTGATGGTTGGTTATGACATCCCCAGGCCTAACTGCCTCAGCTCTAATCCACAAAGGTGTTTGGAGTTGCTCTTCCTTGTACTTTTTGAATTCTTCTGCCCTCATTTCTTCATGCCTAAGCCATGATGCAAAGGCCATCAATTGGACACCCCTCACATATGGATTGGATTCCAATTGTAGGGGTGTGGTAATATGAGGTTATGTAGGTAGAATTCACACATTTTAGCTCTTTCCTCCATGTTATAGCCCTAATCCATCCAAGAAATCCTTGGGGGTATCAAGGTTGAATTTCACCGATTTAGCCAAGTGTGCAATCTGATTTTTATGCCACTGTTCTTTTAGGAATTGTGTGTATGTCCTAGCTGGTGGTTTGCATTCCAACATTTCTACAGACACTTTAGTTATTGTCTTGACTGCAACTTCCATAATTTCCACATATTCATTCTTGTCATGCCGTTCTATTTTTGCCTTGTTTAGTTGTTGTTGAAGCTTCTAGTTTTCCACCTTCAACTTCTAGCTACGTTCCACTTTTTGCATTGCATGATCTAAAAAATTTCCTGCATGAGTTGGAGTGCTTCTCCAACTCTTGAGAAGCCTCTTCTTTCTGTTTTCCTTTGTTGTCTTCTACCACTCTTGTCGATTTGATGACATCAACCTTGACCTTCTCTAACTCTAATCAGGTTTCAAAGAGAAGCTTCTCTACATGGGTCTTTGTCTTAGAGGTCCCTTCAAGTAGTTTTTTTTATTTTACCATTGTCTCCTCTTGGGGTTCCTTCCCTTTTGTTTCTTTTGGAAATTCTCAACTAGGAGAATCCTTGACCTCTTCCACTTGGGATGTAATGGTGACTAGAGTAGTTGGTATTGGGATTTGCTTCTTTTGACTCTTCCTAATTCTATTGGATCTTCTTCTCCTAGGATTAACCAATCATGCACTAGATATTTTTAAGGGACTGACATTGGGGGTCCCTAGAGCAGTTAAAGCATCAACCACTCCCTTGTATTTTTCATCTATTTTATGCTTTTTCTCCTTCTTTTGTTGTTTTGATTTTTTGGGCATGGTGATTCTCTTAGGTTCTTATCCCTTTTTCCTCTCCTCCTCACTCATTCATGCTTGTGCCTCTTCAAATGCTTGCATATCCATATTTATTAAATATGCCCACAAAATTGTGTGCTTTAATTATCTGAGGGCATCTGCAACTATCAATTTTATGAGCCCGTGATGTGCTAAAACTCTTGTTTTCCCTTAATGATTGGAGGTGGAAGTAAGGGATTCTCAAGTTCTGGTGTGGTTCCTGATTTGGAAGATGTCTGAGTTGGTGTAATAGTCTAAAGTGGTAAACATATACCAAACTCATTCTTCCCTCACGTGTGATGTATTTGATGATGTGATAGGCGACTTTTGGCCAAGGATGAGGGAGGCTTTCCCTTTTAATGTCATTTTTTTTTCATCATCAAGTTTTTCATTTGGGAGGAAGAATGCCTTCTTGGCATTAATGGTTTCTTTCCTCTCCTCCTTATCCCAAGGGAGACCCATGGGCATACTAGATACTCTGTTGATGGAGGCTTCATTGATTATGATTGTTAGCCTCCTCAATGTGGTTACATATTCCCGTTCTTGTATATTATGGAAATTCTAAGCAAATTCTATGGCTATCTCATCATTATAACGTCCAAGTCTTTCAAAATATCCCAGCGAGTTACAGTTATGAAAAATTTCCAATATCTTAGGATTATCATAAACCCTAGAAGGTTTTGTTGGATCTCTCCTTTTGAACCTAACACCCATAGTTGATGATGATTAGTTCACTTCTCAAGGATGGTGAGTTGAGTCTTTGAAGGAAGGAAATCAGAGGGAGAAACAAACTAGTTACTAGTTTCCTGTAGAGGGTATAACAACTAGGGTTTTCTCTTAGATAAACATGGTGATTAGGATATTGCAACAAGAATTGACTTGGAAGAGAAGGAAAATAAAATTTGAGGGTTCTTTAACAATTTCAGGATAAGATGGTCTCTCTACAATGGTCCCTATAGGAATTGTGTAAGAAAATTCTGCAGGAACTATATTCTATAGGACTATAAAAATCAGGTTTCCACATGAAACAACTTTTTTATCAAAAACTCATACAAACCCTTAGCAACAGTGAATTCGACCATGAGTTTGCGAACCATATAAATTGGACCAAGTGTTGAGAATATTTTTACAATTGTAGAGCTATCTCTTTTGTCTATGAGGGTTTCATGGCTACTTGTAGCGATTTTCTTCCTGGAGCGTCTTCTAATTCCTTGGTTGAGTTCTTTGCTTCTCTTCCACACCCGTGAGCTCATTTTCTTGTTTATCACATCTCACAGCTCGAACTCAACTCAAACCGACTCTTCATAATTTCGAAATGGTGATTCAAATTCCTTTTACTCCAAGTTATCCCCAATTTTCGGATTAGACCGTTGTATTGAAGTCTCAAGCATTCCTTAATTTGTGTCTTGTAATATTTAATACTTCATGGAACGATCCTTCACTAAAATCACTTAAATCCACATGTCAATTAAAATTGAGCACGAATTATGCGCCCCCCCCCGAACCGATGAAACAAGGAAACATCCTCGTTTTCATCACCATATTAGAATTTATAGATGTTTTGAACATATTAAATAAGCATGCATAACATTGTATGAGGATTAGATGAATGTTGAGAGGGGAGATAATTGTGTTACCTTGATTACCTTTGCATGCATCTAATTTTGATGTTTGTAGGTGGTTGGAGTAATGACAGGTTGTCTTGTTGTTCATCATTTAGTGGTTGAGTGGTTGCTTGATGATGTTCAGGTCCCTTGCTTGATATTGGTGTTTAAGATTTCTTAGTCAAGATGGGTGTTGCAATGCTCTTTCATAGAGAGATTTGGAATAACATGGATTCCAAGCATTCTACAAGATACAAAGCATCATGTCGAACTGTAGTTTTTTTTTTGTGTTGAAAATTTTCTACATGATACAAAGTATCATGTATAAATAGATTTTTGTTGTCCCAGTGGTTACATCTGATGTAGAAATGGTTGGAGGAGGTTGTTGTGTTGTTGATATTAACAACTGGATTGTTGATGTTAGTCTTGACCCTTTAATGCTTTCCATTATTTGTAGAAATGTCCCTGTAGGTTGATCATGTAGGATGATCCTATAGAAATATGTAGGATAACGTTGTAGGTTTATTTTATTGAAATAAAGGAGTAGAATGTAAAATATTGGATATAAAAAGTGGTATTGAAGAATAAGAACTAGGAGTAAAAAATGATGGAAATTGTTATGTATAGATCATGAAAGAAAATTGAAAATGCTTAATGTCCTTATTGAGTTGTTGCTGACTATTTGTTGATTTCATTCTTGTGCAGATGGTTGCAACAAATGAAGTGTTGGGTACCTGCAAAACAAAACATTAGTATTTAAAAAAAAAAACTTTTTTTTTTTGTCTCTTCTTTTTCTTCTTTTATTCCTCAAATCTAAGACTGCCTCCAATGGAGGTTTTCACCCACAGATCTGTCTTATATGCCTCAAAGAGGTTTTCATCCAGGAGTTTTATTCCTCTTTTTTTCTTTTTTTCTTTTTCTCATCATTTGGATGGATTGAGAGCATCTCTGCTATCAATCACATCCATATTATGTGTCTTTACTGTTGTTGTGAATTCTTCTCTTGTCAGTTGCTTGTTGTAAACTTTTATCCTGAATACATTTACTAACAAAGGAATTATTTCTTCATCAATGGTTTTGATCTGTACTGAACCATTATCATAACATTTTTCAATGGTGTAAGGCCCTAACCATCTGGTCATCAGTTTCCCCTTAAAGTCTTTGAATCTTGAATTATGTAAGAGGGCCCAGTCCCCTTCCTTGAACTTGTAATGATTCATTTTCTTGTCATGCCAATATTTTCTCTATTGTTGCACTACTTTAGTGTTAGAGAGTACTTGCATCTTGAACTCATCTAACGAATTTAGTTGACTCAATCTTTCTCTTTGTGTTGATGGTAAACCCATGTCTAGTTCAGTTGTTGTCCTTAATGTATGGTATTCAAATTCAATAGGGAGCATGGATTTCTTACCATAGAATAACTCAAAGGGTGTGAGCCCAGTGGCAGTTTTCCATGTGATGTTGTATTCCCATGTTGCTTCTATGAATTTCTTTGACCAATTTTTCTTGTTCATGATCATTGTTTTGGTGAGGATGTTCTCCAGTTCTCGGTTGGTGACATCGACTTGCCCATTTTCTTGTGGATCGTAGGGTGTTGACTTCCTATGATGGATTTTTTGTTCCTTCATGATTTTTTCAATAAGTCTAGATGTAAATTGAGGTCCTTGGTTTGTGACCATCTCTCTTGGATAACCAAACCTTGAGAATATGCATTCTTGGAGGAGTGCAACTACATTTTGTTCTGTGACATCCGTCATGGATTTTACTTCAACTCATTTGGTCAGATAATCAATGCATACTAATATATGCCTTTTTTTCCTATTGGAGGATCAATTAGGCCTATGAAGTCCATGCCCCACTTGTCAAATGGTTCCAATGATACTTGGGGTGGTAAATGCATCTCATTCCTCTTTGTAGGCTTCCCCATTACTTGACATTCATCACAATGTGAAGTGTATTGTTGAGCATCTCTATGGAGGGTCAACCAATAGTATTCAACTTGTAAGATCTTGTAAGTTGTCCTCTTTGTTGCATAATGTTCTCCACATGGTTCATCATGACAAACATGGAGGATGTCATGTACTTCATCTTCTCTTATGCATCTCCTCAATATTTGGTCTAGAAAAAGTTTGAATAGATAACCAACTACCCAAGTATAGGCTGAAATCTTTTGGACAATATTGCACCTCTCCCTGTAGGAGAAATGTTGAGGGAACTTCCCTGTTGTCAGATAATTTTCTATATCAGCAAACCAGGGGGTTTGTGTTGATATGGAAAATTAGTGCTCACCTGGAAACGAATCATCAATCATGTCTTCTTCAACAAGAATAGTCAAGCTGGACAAAAAATATGCAACCACATTTTGATTTCCAGGCTTATCAAGAATAGTTAGATCAAATTGTTGTAATAGCAAAAACCATCTAATAATTCTACCATTTATCTCAGGTTTTTTCATCAAGTATCTAATGGAAGCATGATCTATATGTACAAAAACTTTATACCCGGTAACATAGTGTCTGAATTTATTGAGAGCATGAACTGCTACTAACAGTTCCTTTTCTATAACATTGTAGTTGAGTTCTGCACCAACCAAATTTTTACTTGTGAAATAAATTGCATAAGTTTTGTTTTCTTCATCTTGTCCTAAGACTACTCCTACAGACTTGTGTGATGCATCAGTGTGAATGGGAAATGGTAGAGCCCAATTGGGACCTTGTAGCACATGAGCAATTGAGAGTTTCTCTTTTATTGTTTCAAAATCTTGTTGGCAGTTTAGAGTCCAACAACAATCTACATCCTTGGATAACAGTGTAAACATGGGAGAAGTTGTCTTATTGAAATCCTTGATGAATCTTTTGTAATATCTTGCATGTCCAAGAAAACTTATGATATCCCTTGGTTTTAGAGGTGTAGGAATTAGGGTCATGATTTTGATTTTGTTTTTGTATACTTCAATCCCCCTAGAGGATAGTTGGTGTCCTTACACAATCCCTTCATTCATCATCATATTTCATTTTTCATTACTAAGGGACAAGTTCATTTCTCTACATCTTTGGAGAACCTTAGCTATATTGTCTAAGGCCTCATCAAAATACTTTCTATAAGGGGTAAAGTCATCCATGTAGATTTCAACTTTATCACGAATGAGTTCTGAAAAGATGCTGAGAATTTCTCTTTGGAAAGTGGTTGGGGAATTACATAGGCCGAATGGTAAGACTTTGTAGGAAAATGTACCCAAGGGACAAGTAAATGTGGTTTTGTCCTGATCTTCATAACTGATGTGAATTTGGTTGTATCCACTAAATCCATCCAGAAGAGAAAAGTATTCCTTCCCGACTAAGACATCCAAGAATTGGTCAATAAAGTATTTCTCCATTTCCCATTCGTTTTTGGAACAATAACTAGAGGAGAGACCCATTCACTATCTAATATTGCATATATGAATTCAACACCCAACAACTTTTGAAGTTCTTGTTTGACTATATATTTCATTGCAAGGTTCATCTTTCTTTCGGGTTTCCTAACAGGTTTGTAGTACTCCTTGATATAAATTTGGTGAGTACAAATAGAAGGATGGATGCCTTTCATGTCTTTATAATCCCATGCAAAAGCTTCAACATTTCTTTTCATCACATCTAATAACTTTTGTTCTTGCTCACTAGTAAGTTTATTGCTGATTTTGAGTGTTTTTGCAAGGTTGATCTCTATGGTTTTGACTGTTGGATCTTCTATATTAGCAATGAACACATTTTTTCATAATTCTATGTTATTTTCAACAAAAAATTTAGATCTATTATCATCATTTATCCCTTCTATTTTCACATCAGTTGGATGTTGGTTTTGTAGAAAATTTTCAAGGAAAGTGTCTTCATCAACTGTACTATTTGTTAGAGTTGTGTTTATGGTGTAGATGGGATAGATATTTGTTTGTGTCATATCTTCATCCTCTTCCATCCACATTGAAAGGTTTTCTATTACCAAAGGTTGAGAAAGAGGATATAGAAAAATTTTCTTTTGGGATAGGCCATCAATTATAGTCATGTTGCATGCCCTACAACCAATATATGGATCTGTTGTGACCAACCAAAGCCTTCCCAAAATAAGAGGGTACCCATTAAATTGAGGCTTCATTTGAAGGACTAGAACTTCAATAGGGTACTCCCAAGAATCAATAGATATCATGACGTCTTCTATCATCCCTTCAGGTTTGACTATGGATCTGTCTGCAAGCTTAAGGACAGTGGGAGTATCTCTCAAGGATCCTTTAAGGTTGAGTTTCAACATAGTATCTTTGGTCATAACATTGATGGTAGCCCCTATATCAATAAGATTATTCTAGATCAAGGTTTTTTTGATGTGAAACTTCACTAGAGGGCTTCCTAGATCCAAGTACTTAGGTACAATTAAATTTCCAAGCATAAGGTCAGCTAGTTGTCCTATAACATTTGTGGTAGGGGCATCCTTCCTTATTCTCCCTGGCCTCCTAATGCACTCTTATTTGATAAACCTATTGAAAATGGGTACATCCTTGAGGGCTTGTAAGAGAGGTGTTTTTATACACAAACTCTTAAGTTCCTATAAAATTTATTTCTCTTCAGATGTATAAGTTTTCTTTTCATTTAATATTTCATGGAAAGGGGGAGCTTGTGGTTGAGGTGAGATAATATCTTCTTTCTCATATTCTACATCTTCTATGAGCTTTGGTTGTTGTTTTAATACTTTTTCTGATCTAATATTGATCTCTTGTAATTCTAAAGAATAAGTCTAATAAGTTGTTTCACCATTGTACATAGGTTGGACTTACTTATTATTTGGATTAGGAGTAGGTTGAGCAGGTAACTGCGGTTGTTTTGGAGGAACACTATTTTGAGTAGTGTTATTGGGTTAAGGAGGAGGAGGCATTCATGCAGGTTGCTGAAAATTTTGTGGCCTTCATCCTTGTAGAGGTTGACTCTGTTGATGGTTCTGATTTTGTTGCATGCTAGGAAAATATTGATTGATGCAGGAGCATCGCCATCAAAGCACGAGTGGGAGACAACTCATCACACTAGCGCGCATTTTGAAGCAATAATTTTAAATTTAAGGAGGCGTATCACTCATACATCTGAAAATTTTGAAATTTATGAACATCTTTAATGTTTTGAGCTGGATGATCGCATGAGATCATTGGAGGGTGTATTTTCTTTTAATAAAGTTGTGTGCAGTACAGATTCAATGAGTTTGATATTATCTGTCTGTCATAAACATTTATTGTAATAAATCCTAAGTAGTTGGATGCTTTTATTTCGATAGGATAACACTAATGTAGCTTGGAGGGAAAGCTCAACGAGCTTGCATTATATAAATAAATGTATTGTTGCCCAAATGAGACTGTTGAAGGTTGATAGTTGTTTCCATTGTAGCTGAGAGTTGAGAGTTGTCGAGGAGCATGTATGAACCCATGTATATAATAGTTGAATGAATATGACAAAGAAGCATTGTTCCAAATGTTTGGTGTTGATGTGTCTATTTGAATGAATGAATGGTAGGCTTTCTGTTTATTTGTAATTCTATGATGTTCTTGTTCTTATGCTATGAATGTGTTTACATGATTGAATGTATGAAACTGTGAGGATTTAGGTAAGTTTCAATTGTTTCTCTTCTACGAGCAAAAAAGGAGTGCATAGTGTCCGCAAAGTGTGCGTTGATAGAGTCTGTTTCGACTCATAAGCTCAGAAGAGATAACATGAACCTTATATGTGCAAGAAGTGCATAAGTGTCTGCAAGGTGTGCGTGACAGAGTCTATTTGACTCAGAATTTCAGTAGAGATAGTTGAAGGTGTGTGCAGAGTCGATACTTGGTTAAGTCTCTGAGGAATCATTCTGGTAGATTCAAAGTGTTGAGTAGGAGCAAGTCCAAGAGAGATAACTCGGAAGTTTATATGCAGAGAGTGAATATTGTCCACAAGGAGTGCGTGACAAATTATTTTGACTTAGAAGATCTAAAGGAGTAGCGTAGGTTGGTTGCATAAGAGGGAAAGGAACCATCGCAAGGTGTGCACAGTCGTCCATAGAGAAGCTAATTTGTAGAGGAGGACTTGTTGCAAAGCATGCACAGGCTAAAATTTGACTAAGTGTCGAAGGAAGTGCTCTAAGGAGGAAAAAGTTTGAGGAAGAACAAGCTCAGGAGGGAGAGCGGTGATAAATCTTCGAAGGGAAGAGTCCCTTTAAGGTTTCCTAAAATTATCGAGCAAGATCTGTCCAGGTGGGAGCGGGATCATTCCAAACCGTCAGATCTGGGATATCTGCATGGAGTTTAGCCGTGAAGCATTTTGGTATTTCGTGATTCAGAGTGTTTCGAAGTATTGAGAAGTGGGATCGTTGAAGTCGCGAAGTGACCTTAGTCATTGGCTTCGAGGAAGATATGTGGTAGCGGATTAGAAAATCTGGGAGATAGAGGTTCAAAGAAGTCATGTGGGGTGAGTGCAATCTTCGTGAAGACGCGAAGACCAAATTTGAGTTGGACCGTTGAATCCAAGAAGACATGCGGCAGAGATCCGTGTACTGCGACATAAAGTCTTTCGGAAGGAAACAAGGGTAGAGTTCATGAAATCGTCGAAGCCCGAAATTATGAAGGGAGCTGGCCCACGGTCACATCTATGGTCACATTGGAGAAGGAGTCTAGCGCAAGAACTAGTACCCACAAATTGGTGTTGCCAGAAGAACCAGAGAGCAGGGTTGCGGGTAACTTGAACCTGTAGGTAACATCATAGGGACCTATGTGTGTTAATTGTTCAGGGTTTGTTGAAGGCCCGAAGAGCTAATTCAGCTCAGGAATTTTAAGATCCAAGACCGAGAGGTCGCAGATTCCCCAGGAGGGAGGGGGGCTGCATCATTGATATGGAGGAGGAATTAGAGGTCCTTGATATTGCCAAGGATTTGGGTTTTTCCAAGGAGAGGGATTATACCATGGTTGAGGAGACATTTGAGTATTATATGCACCAAAATTTTGAGTAGGATTGAAATTCAAACATATTTGGAAGGGTCTTGGTGCTCCAAGCCTCCTTTGATTGATGAAGTACAATGATTCCACATTCTCCTTTGCTCCTCAAAATGTAGCTTTCAGTCCTAGAAAAGAATGAAATTTGTTATTTGGATGATTTTCTTCACAAATATTGCAAACATCTATAAGGTCTAGGGGACACTCATTTCTAGGATGCTTTTTAGTGCATTTAGGACAATAGACAACCAATGCCTTCTCTGCTTCCTCCTGTTTCTTTTTTATATGCAAGGTATCCATTTGCATGGCTAAATAATGCAATATATCATTTTTAATATCTTCTATTAATCCTCCTAATTCATTCTTTATATGAGATGTAGGGTTAGAAGATTGAGATGTCAAACCTATACTGCTTCTAACTTTCTTTCTTGAGGACCTTGAGTGGTTCTTGATTTTTTTTTTATATCATCATAGTCCAGCTGGTAGATATCTCCATTGGATAAGAGATTCAATGTTTCCATCATATCTTCTCTTACCCCTCTAAGTAAGACAATTTTGAGTGAGTCTTCATCCAGAGTACAGTTTTGAGCTCTTTTGTAGCTTAGTTGAAATCTCTCTTCAAAGCCTTCTAGAGATTCATCAGATCCTTGTGTCATTCTGAAAATATCATCCCTCGTGTCTCTTTTTCTGCAATATTATATGTATCTTTCACTGAAGGTATTTTTCATTTGATCCCAAGTTGTGATACTATTTCCCTCCAATCTCCTAAACCATCTTAGATCTAAATCCTTCAAGGTAGAAGGAAAAAGTTTGAGCTTCTGTTCAATAGTAGTATAATCATATGTCTTGCATATAACTACAAACTCAAACAAGAAAGTGCTAGGATATTCGTAAACAATTCCATGAAAATGAAGTAATGTAGAAGGATTACTATTTTTCATCTTAGCTTCTCCATTGGATTCTTGAATGGGGAATTCAAATATGTCTTCTTCACCAACCATAGCATGAGGTGAGGGAGATTGTCCTTCTTCTGAAATATTTTCAAAATCTCGAGCTTCCCTTTCCAAGAAACTTTCAAGTGTTTCGGGACCAATCCCTGGATTTCTTTGACCTGTTTTAGGGGTGGGGGTTTTTGGTAATAAATTTCCTTTCCTATCTCTAGGTCTAGTCATTCATGAAATTAAAAATATGGTGAAAACTGAGTTTTTTTTTAATGAAAAAGAGTGTGACAAGGAGATACCAATACTCACACGAAGTGAAAGCACATGGGTTGTTACACTATAGAAATTCTACAGTGAGGTTGGCCTTGTGACTGAGGTATCCTTTCTACTTCTCTAGGTCACACAAAGGAAAGAAAAAAAATTAAAATGATATGCAGACTTCAACACATCCCTTGCAATGATGCCAAAAAGTGATGGCCCTCGGAATAACAACAATAATATTGTTGTATCCTTGGATTCTTACTTTACTTTTTCAACCTGGCGTTGGTACAAACTTAAGAGGTTCTATGCAATGTGTATGCAATATGCACTTGTTGGTAGTAAAGGTCTGAGACTGATCAAAGGTTGAAATACATGAAATGGTGCATAGTTTTAGTTGGAAGAAATAAATTCTAAACTATTGCTTGAAGGAGAACAAATCAATCTGAAAGTACAGTTAATTCTAGATTGCTGAAAGGAAATATAATATGATGACAAGAAATAAAGCATGCTAAACTATGAAGTTCAAAGCAAAAGATGAATGTATTCTAGTGCATAACAAAGCTGTAATTAAAGAGATGTTGAATTGATGCATGAATAATCTTTTGATCAATGGAAACCATATGTGTTTTTATTGTTTATTGATATTTTCATGAAAAAAAGATTAAGATAGAATGAAATTTAAAGCTAAAACTGTCATACAGGAAGTTTCTACAGGAATTGTACAATTTCTACAGGAGTTGCGTAGTTTCTATAGAAAACTCCTACATCAAGAAAAAATGAGGCTTAGAAAGGTAATGTAAGTCCTTAGAAACATCGACAAAGCTAGACTATAAATCAATGAAGTGGATATGAGGTTCTTGGCCTTGGGAGGCACCTAAGAGTGCTCCAAAAGGCTATTGAACATTCTATTGGATGCCTACTAAAACTAACCAATTAGTGATAATATTGACAGAAACAAGAATTGAACATGCAAAACTATATTAAGCTTCAAAAGAGAATGAAATACTATATAATCACTAATTAACATGCATGAAAACTACATAAATTGCAACAGGGTCCTTGAGCCCTCTTGAGTGGGACTTACCCAATAAACACAAGGAGCATTGAAAACAAATCTAATGAACGGAAGGCAAAACCATCTTTATTTCATTAACAACATGAATACATCAAGAGAAAAAAGGCTCTAAGTATTCAACAAAAGTCTTCAAAAAGTATCAATACAATGCTCTCCAAAATTTCTATCTCTCCCCTTTCTCTCCTAGACTATAGGTCTATATATATCTTTAGAGTTTGACCTCCCTTCCTAAATCGAGGAGAGACGTGAGTAAATGAGGGATCTTAGCCCATTACATCTGTATCTCCAACTATTGTTGATCAAGAGTGGTCATTAATGCACAAGGAACACTCTGGAGGTAGGTGGGGACAATGTCCCTTGATTCTTGGCTGGAATCTCCTTGAGGGAGACAAAATCCCTTGTTTTTAGAAGGTTGAAACCCTTGACTCAAGAGGTTCGATTTGTTTGGAGCTATACACATATTTTGGCATAAACATTAGAGAAAAAAGACACATTATACACAAAAATTCACCTCAAAATAGATTTACTAAGCAACATGCAAAACTATCCATGACTTACTATTAAATATGGTAAAAAACAAATATTAAGTCATCTTATGGTGGGGAAATGTGCCAAAGATAAGCCTTTGGAATACACAATAATTGGGCTCATCAGTTTCCATTTATTTTTCATACGTAGATTTCACCAAGTCTTTTCCCTTTATTTGTTTACTTTCAAAAGCCAATGGTCTCCCTTCTTGCGTCAATACTACTCCAATCCCTTGTCCAGATGCATCACATTCGACTATGAGTGTTTTACCAAAATTAGGTGTTGTCAATACTGGTGTAGAAGACGTTACATATTTTAAGAGTGAGAATTCCAAGGTAGTCTCTTCATTCCATACAAATGAATTTTTCTTCAAGAGAGATGTGAGTGGGCTTGCAATGTGTGCATACTTCTTAACAAATTTATGATAATATCTTGTAAGACCTAAAAATCATCTAAGATTCTTAGTGTTCTTAAGAATAGGCCATTTTGTAATTGCTTGGATCTTTTGAGGGTTTATCTTAACCCCTTCCCTTGAAACAATATGACCCAAATACCATACTTCTTGTTTTCCAAAAGAACATTTGGATCTTTTTACATACAATTGATGGTTCTCGAGAATTTATAGGACTTTATCCACATGTTTAATGTGGTATTCCCATGATTTTCTATAGATAAGTATATCATTAAAGAAAACCAACACAAACTTTCTAAGTTGGGGTAAAAAAAATTTGTTCATAAGGCTTTGAAAAGTAGAAGGAGCATTAGTCAACCCAAAATGTAGGACCAAGAACTCATGGTGCCTATCATGAGTTCTAAAAGTTGTTTTGGGAATGTCTTCTTTTCTTAATATGATCTCGTGGTATCCTGATTTAAGATCTAGATGTGTAAAATAAGCCACTCCATGAAGCTCATCTAATAGATTACCATTATTTGGAATAGGGCATTTATCCTTTATGGTGATTTTGTTTAGATTTCTATAATCAAGACACATCCTCCAATAATTATCTTTTTTCTCACCATCACTACTGGAGTTGAAAATGAACTCCTGCTTGGTTGAATAATACCCATCATGTCTTGTACCATTTTCTCAATCTCCCCCTTTTGTTGATGAGGATATCTATAATGCCTTTTATTAGGAGAAGTACTTTCGGGCATTAGTTCAATTTGATGTTCATGATCCCAAGATGGAGGTAGCCCTTTAGGAATTTATTGGAAGACCTTATGGTGCTTTTTCAAGGTGCATTTTAATTCCTTTGGAATATCTTCATCTTCTTGCTTTCCTTCCATATAATAAAGTCTAACCATAATTCCCTTGCTACCCTTTTTATAGATTTTCCATTCTATGAGATTTGATGACCTGAGAAGGTCCATATTTTAACCCTTTGAGTTCATATTAACTTCCTTCCAAATAAAATCTCATGAATAATTCCTTATAGTTTGTGGAAATTGTACCTAATGTTCTCAACCATTGAATCCATGAAACAACATCTACTCCTCCTAATCTATAAACTAGCATGGATATTCCACTGGAATAGTTCATCACAAGAGATCTAATAAAATATTGAAATATTTACTATTAAGGTTAATTTCCTTTAGATCTCCAGAATATTTAGTTATTGATTGTTGGTTGTGGAGCCTGATTATATTCCTGATTTAGAGCTATTGTTTTAGCCGTGTTTGGACCCCATTTCTTGACGGGGGGTGTAGGGGGCCTTCCCTCCCCACATATTTCTGTAGGGGGGGTGGGGCGACGAGAAATTTTGGAGCCCCCCCCTGGTGGGGGTTCAGGGGAAGTGCCCTCGAAAAGAATTTTTTGGGAAAATTTCCTTGTAAAATATTGTAATTTCGTAGTAAATCTGGACCATTCATTATAAGGTCGTAGATATGATGGTAGAAGTTATGTTAGTTTTTTTTCCCTAGAAGGAAACCCTCTTTTATGAGGGAATTGTAATGTGGCTGTGTATGTGCATGAATATTGTATTCTGATAGAGGAGACTGTGATAGAAAGAAGAGGAAGTTACAACACGTGTGTTGTAGGTTGTATCCCTTCATTTGCTGGATAATAATAAAGGAAGGACCTAGCATTTTCTCTGGTGGAGGTAGCCCACACTAGGTGAACCACATATATCTATGTATCTATTGTATTATGTATCTTATGTGTTTTATTTCAACATTTGTTTTTATTTTATTACTCTACGATCTTGTTTTTCCAACAACAACAAAATAGATAAAATGTAGAAAAATAGAGAACAATAAAACAAATTCATACCATCCACAAATAAACACAATATATGACTTGGGAAACCCAATATGGGAGAAAACCCAACTAGAAGGTGAGGCTTCTATGCTCTCTTTTCTCTAGTATAGAAATGATGCAAGTACAAAGAAATAGGCACTTTTTGTGGAGTTGCCTTTAAATTGTGGCCTGTGTGGCTGCTACAAAATCTATCATCCTCTGTTATGCTCAACAAATACCACTCTCGGATGTTTTTCTCAACTATGGTACAAGATACAATGAAAAATAATGGAACCCCTTCTCCTTCTAGTGGCCCGATATTTAACATAGCCCGATAACCATATAGGGGTAGGTTTTTGACTTCTTCAACCCTTAATTGTGATATGGTTTTGGACCCTCTAGAATCTTCTTGAAATTACATATGTGGCTAGCCCTATATGCATGAGTAATGGGGGATGACATAGCATCCTCTCGTACCATGGTGGTCAACATGGTAGGTCAACTTGCAGGAGGAATAAATTTTTCATATGAGCTATGATTGATGTGATTTTTGCACTATTGGAAAGGTCTCGATGTGTAGAATAGTGCCACAGAGTCCAAGTGATTCTAGGAAATTTTTAACCCCCCAAAATGTCATTTGATGCCTCAAAATGGCTTCAGAAGGTTTCAGACCCCAATTTTCCAAATTGGGACCTGCCACTAAAATGGCCCTGCAAGCTTAGTCCTCCAATTTTTCCACTCTGAAAGGATCGAGATAGATGAAAAAAAATTTAATGATCCAATCTAGATCATACCTCCCCATTTAGGGGTGATTTTGGTCCCCAAAATATTTACTGAATGAGGTGAGGAAATTTTTTCTCTACCTTCTCCTTGGAGTGCCACTTTGCTTTGCCTAGAAGTTGTCCTTTCAACCCAATCTTCCAAAGGTCATATTGCCCATGTCTTGTAGTTATGGACCGCTTCTGCGAAACTGTGTCCTTTACTAACTCTACATGAGCATCTGGTGCTAAGTCCTCTATGGAAGGTAGAACGAACTCCTCCTCCTAGTCCAACATGGAAGGCTCATAGAGTTTGAGATTATCCAGATTCACTACTAAGTAAATGCACATGTATGGGGGTAGACGAAGTCTGTAGGCATGATTTCCCACCTTTTCCAATACTTCAAAAGGACCATACCACAAAGCCTTGAACTTCTTACTAGGACCCTATAGCCTTTCCTTATTTAGCTGTAACCATACTCTATCTCCCACTCTAAATGTTTTCTTTGTTTTGTGTTGGTCATGTCTAGCCTTGTACTTTTCCTGTGACTTCTTTAGTGTCTCATGTACTTGCAAATGGATCTGCCTGATCTTCTCAACACATTTTTCTACTTTTAATGCATCTCCTGTGAGGTCCTCCCTCAGTCCTCCTTTTTTTCCATATAAAACATCTAAGGGTGAAGGTGGAAAATACCCAAAGCAAGTTTCAAAAGGTGACATACTAGTAGAAGTGTGGATTGCTCTATTATAAGAGTGTTCTATGTAGACCAGATTTTCATCCCGAGTCTTCGGATGCTTCTGATTGTAACCCCTCAAAAGTTGCACCAAAGTCCCATTGAATACTTTTGTCTGCCCATATGTCTATGGATAAAATGTTGTGTATCTCTTCAACTTAGTTTCCATCTTCTCCCACAATGTAGTCCAAAATGCACTGAGAAATTTGGTATCCCTATCTGGGATGATGCTCCTTGGTATCCCAAAGTGCACCCAGACATATTCAAAGAACTTATTTGTTTCTTCTTGTCCATTGATGGTCTTTTTACAAGGCATGAGAATGCACATTTTTCTAAACTTGTCAACTACCACAAATAGATAGTCATGTCCCTTCCTGGTTGTTGGTAAACCCCCACAAAATCCATGGAAATGGTTTCCCATGGTCAAGTGGGTACAAGTAAGGGATGGTATAGACCTTGCTTCATGTTGTTGGGCTTGTTGGTACAACAAAGAATACATCCTCTAATATATTGTGCTACATATTCTTGAATCGTGGGCCAATACACATACCTCTGTAAGTTGTCAATTGTCTTCCCAACACCAAAATATCTTGCAACCTTGGAGGTGTGAGCCTCTTTGATAAGTTGTGATCATTCACATTTAGGGACACAAAGCTTATCAAGATTGTAATGTAAATCATTATGGAAATATAGTCATCCTTTCCATCACCTTCTTCTATATGAATTTGGCCCTATAGTTGCTGAAAAACCTCCTCGAATTCCTCATCTTTTGTGTATGCCTCTTTGTATGCATCATGGGTAAAAGGCTCCATGTGCATCAAAGTTTCCAAAGCTGTAATCTTGGATGTGGGGTGGTCATGAAAGCATGTTCGTCAACTTATTTGTGCTACCCTTCTTATACTTTATGACCAAATTAAATTGTTGGTAAAACTCCATCCACTTGTAATATCTGGTTTGTTGTAGCTTACTATGGGCCTACAAATATTGTAGTAACTGGTGATATGTGTGGATGATGATCTCCTTGCCCATAAAATAGTGATTCCACTTTTTAACAACTTGTACCAAGGCATAGATCTCCTTGTCGTAGGTAGGGTAGTTGAGAACTGCCCCATGAAATACTTCAGAATGGTAACAAATAGGCCTTCCTCTTTGCATCAATATTGCTCCCATGGCATACCCACTTGCATTTGTCTCCACTTCGAAGGGCTTCTGCAAGTTTGGTAGTGTGATCACTGGTGCTTTACTGATCTTTCTTTTCAGCTCATCAAATGCTTTATGTTGATTCTTCCCACATTAGAAATTCTTACCACTGGTTGTTATGGCATGGAGTGGTGTATCTACTATTGAAAATGAAGCTATGAAATTCCACAAGTATTGTGTTGCCCCAACAAAACTCTTAAATTTAGTGAAATTTGTAGGAAATTTCCATTTCATGATGGCCTCCATCTTAGCGAGATCTATCTTGAGCTCCCCTCTACCTATCACATACCCCAAATACACCAAAGGATGTTGAGAAAACTCACATTTCTTGAGATTAGCCAACAACTGGTGCTTTTTCAGAGTCTCTAAAACCTACATAAGATGTGAGATGTTCTCCTCCCAGGTAGTGTTATAAACTAGTATATCATCCAAATAAACAATAACAAATGAATCTAGAAAAGGGCATAAAACATCATTCATTAGTCTCATAAATGTAGTCGTTGCATTGTATAAAACGAATGGCATTATCAACCACTCATACAAACCTTGCCTTGTCTTGAAGGAAATCTTCCAGATATCTTCTTCTTTGAATCATACCTGGTGATATCCTAATTTCAAATCCAACTTGATGAAGTACTTGGCATGTTGCAGCTGATCCAACAGATCGTCGATCCTTAGCAGGGGGTATTGATTCTTTAGTGTAATATTTTTCAATGTCCTATAATCGATACACATTCTCTAAGTCCCACCCTTCTTGCGGAAAATTATGATGGGTGACCCACAAGGTGAGGTACTTGGTTGAATCACACCATGCTCCAACAACTGCTGCAACTACTTCTTCACTTCATTTGCTTCTAGAATGAACTATCTATATAACCCAATATTTGGCAAGGGGTACTACATCCAATTCCACTTCATTAATAAAATTAATACTTATATCAAATTTAATCTTACACTATTTTGTTACCTTTATCTATGCATCCTTGTTTACCCAACCCAATGGATAGGGGCTAGGATGATTGTCAACCTCCAATCCAAGCTTGCTAACCAAATATGCTACTATGAGATTATTTGGTGAACCAGAGTCGAACAAAGCATCTATCTTGGTCTTCTTGACCTAAATCTTGTTGTGGAAGAGCTTGGTCATCTCCTTCTTTTCCTGGTGATGAAGGATAATCATATTTACCTTCTTCTGCATAGATGTGCAGAAAATATTTCCATCCACATATGAGCTACTTTCAATTTGATTGCTTGAATCCATGGCTAAACGGTTCTTTTTCTTTCCGTCCTTCTTGTGTTTCTCCGGGTTCAACTCTGGATGTAGTTTCCAACATTTTTCCTCGGTGTGGCCATCAATGTTGCAATGATTTCAATGGTTGTTGGGATCTTTACTCTGTTGTGTAATGGTTGTTGTATCCTTGTCTTTCCCCCTTTCCACTTCTTCTCCTCCTTGGAAGATTCCTCGTGCGCATTTTTCTTTAAACCACTTGGTTGGCCCTTCTTTTGGACTATGTTTTCTAGGTATTGTGCCTATACACAAGCCTCATCCACTATCCTTGGCTTGAAGAGAATCACCTTCTTTCATAGATGACTGTGTAAGCCCCCAAAATACTGAGGAGTACATATGGGATCTTGCAATATATACCCATCATGATGGCCATCTTTATGAACTCAGTGGTGTACTCTTGTACACTCTACCACTACTTCTGCCTGAAGTAGTGCCACTGGATCCATTGGTCCTCTACATACCCGATAGGGTAGAATTGGGACTTGATGAGGGTTTTGAAGTCCTTCCACCTAGTTACTAGCGGATCACCCTCCAACCTAAGTGTTTATGTATGGATTTCTCACCGGGTTAAAGCATGGCCCTCTAACTTCAATCTAGCAAATGAAATCTTCTGCTCTTCATCTATATGGTGAATGCTAAAATAAAATTCTAGTTGTTGCAGCCAATGATTCATTTTTAATGCATCAATATCATGTTGGTATGGATTTATGTCCACTTTTGATTCCATCTTGAATAGGAACCGTGAAGGGTTCACGACACTCGAACTCAACTGCTCTTTCTTGGATTCTTTCCATGACTCCTTTCCCGAGTCTTCCCGATCTTCTTATTTCCCCTCCAATCTTTTCTATGAGTTAGAGCCTTCATCATCATCAAATGGTCCAAGCTTTATTGCTAGAGCCGCTACGAGGAGGTTCATATTACGACTGATGTCAGAAACTTGTGCTTCCAACCACTCAAATCTCTCTTTTTCTAGATCTTGAGGGTTATTATGAACAAACTTGTCCACCATGGATAAGGTTTTTGCGACTTCCCACAAATACCCAAAATGAAAACCTTTTCTGATACCAATATGATCTGTAAACTACCATGGATATTCCATTAGAACAGTTTGTCACACCATATTTGATAAAATACTGAAATCTTTATTATTAAGGTTAATTTCCTTTATATCTCCAGAATATTTAGTTATTGATAAAATAGATAAAATGAAAAAAAAATAAAGAACAATAAAACACATTCACACCATCCACAAATAAACACATGATATGACCTAGGAAACTAAATACGGGAGAAAACCCAGCTAGAAGGTGAGGTTGTTATGCTCTCTTTTCTCTGGTATAGAAACTAAGCAAGTACAAAGAAATATGCATTCTCTATGGAGTTTCCTTTGAATTGTGGCCTATATGACTGCTACAAAATCTCTCCTCCTCTGATATGATCACACAATTCCACTCTCAAATGTTTTTCTTATCTATGGAACAAGATTCAATGCAAAAGAATGGAACCCCTTCTCCTCCTAGTGGCCGGGTATTTAACATAGCCTGATAGCCATCTAGGGGTAGGTTTTTGACTTCCTCAACCCTCAATTATGATAGGGTTTTGGACCCTCTAGAATATTCTTGAAATTACATGTGTGGCTAGCCCCATATGTGTGAGTAACAAGGGATGATGTGGCATCCTCTTGTACCATGGTGGTCAACATAGTAGGTCAACTTGCAAGAGTCATAACTTTTGCATATGAGCTTCAATTGACTGATTTTTACACTCTCGGAAAGGTCTTGATGTGTTGATTAGTGTCACATGATCCAAATTATGTTGGGAAAATTTTCACCCCAAAATCTGTCATTTGATTCCTCAAAATGGCCCCAGAAGGTTTCAAACCCCAATTTTCCAGACAAGGACCCACCACTGAAATGGCCCTACAAGATTATTCCTCCAATTTTTCCACTCTGAAAGGATCGAGATAGATGAAAAGCAATATAATGATCCAATTTGGATCACCTCCAATGGTAATGACATACATTGGTCTTTCTAAGTTATATTATCCCATATTAAGTTTAATGTTGTGGCATTTTCCTACACAATCAATACTCCCTCCATTAGCAACCAAAACTTGAAAATTTGTCACTGGATACAAAAAACAATTGACGCTCTGTGATAATATTTTATCAATGAATTTATGGGTGCTATCATAGTCAATAAGCACTATGACCTTTTGCTTCTTAATGTATCCTACAATCTTAAGGGTTTGAGGTGTTGAAAAACCTGCCAATGCATGAACAAATATTTCACAAATGTAATTTTTGTCCATAATTTCTACATCTTTTCCTGCTCTTTTGATTTCACAATTTCTTCCTCGTCCCTTTGTATTGATTCCTCCATATCCTCTTCATCATTATTCTCAAAGGTGAACAATTTTGCTTCTTGATATTTATGCCCCTTTGACCATTTTTTATTACAACCAAATCATATTCCTTTTGTTCTTCTTTCTTCCATTTCCTTTGGTGATATTCAAGTAGGTTGAGGTAGGGTTTCCCTATGAGTTCCAAATATATCTTTGCTTGCATATGTTCCAATGGTAGACTTGTGTGTGGCTCTATTCTTTGCTTGAATATGATGAGAAAATTGCATATCCTCCATATTATTTTTAGGATGTTTTAAGAAAATCTCATGTTTAATGTCTTCCTGTAATCCTGCCATGTAAGCTTCCAACAAATGTTCATCTTTTATGTTATCCAACTTTGTGGCCAACACCTGAAATTCTAAATTATAATATTCGATGTCACCTAAGTTCTTGATTCTTGTCAATTGACTAAAGTAGTTTTGTTCCTAGACTTTTCCATATTGTGCTTCTAAGTCTATTGTAAATAAACTCCAAGTATAATGATAAGAACGATGTTTTATTTTGAGTACCCATTGATACCATTGATAAGGCTTTATCTCAAAGTAAACAGTTTCCATGGAAATCCTTTGATTATCATCTATAATATTATGCAATTCAAAGTATTGCTCTATTTGGTTCACCCATGTAAAGACTTGTGCTCCATAAAACTTCTTTAATTCAACCTTGGGAAAGTTGATGCCCTTAGGAACCCATCCATAATTAACTCCACTATTAGAATTAATTCCACCAGAAAAATGTTTATTACTAGAAGGTTGTTCAACATGAATACTACCTTTATTTTCACAAGTCTCTTCTGTAATAGTGTCACTTTTAGGAACCCTCCCATCTATGGTTTGTAAGATGGAAATTTTCAATCCACCCATCTTCTTTTCCATTTGATCCCTATTTTCATCCATTTTCTTTT
This sequence comes from Picea engelmannii, assembly GCA_009831015.1. Lineage (NCBI taxonomy): Eukaryota > Viridiplantae > Streptophyta > Pinopsida > Pinales > Pinaceae > Picea > Picea engelmannii. The sequence continues at coordinate 356,960 of ML779425.1, forward strand.
TTCATTTGATTCTTATTTTCATCCATATTATTTTCCATTTATTCTGTATTCTTTTCCATTTGATCCCTATTTTCATCCATCTTATTTTCCATCTCTTGAATTTTTCTTTGTGTGTTCACTACCTCATTACTTGTTATTGACCTAGCACTCAAATCATTAAGTTGGTCCTCCAGTTTGGACAGCTTGTTATGTATCTCCTCATTTTATTCACGAGTTATAAATGATATTTATGGAAGTTCAATTTTGTTGTAATTCTTTTTGGAGCCATGTGGGATAACAATAATAATACTCCTCTATTTCCTCTGTATCAAAAATTTTGAATCACCAAAAACAAATCTTCCAATAAAAAGCTATGCCAATTGTAAGTTGCATACCTTTAAAACCTTAGTTGGGAGATTTCCTTGCTAGTTGTCCTTGTCTTGATGTAACTCTGCAAATTTGTCCCTTCTAATTTTGAAACTCCATTTTTTAGTACTCTAATGTTTCTTCTCCTCAATGCTACAATTTTGAACAAAATTTGATTTGTCAAATGAAATTTATGGTAACTTTACCAAAACTTGTTGATTTTTTCCCCTTTCTAGACAATGAACTTGTATGGAATGCCATGTATTTCATATATGTTTATGAAATTTTTATGTATAATAATCTGGTATGTCTTCTTTCCAAATAAACTAGCAACACTCAATTTGGACTTTTCAAACTTCATATATGGCACTCCTACCAACAACACCTACTTGAGACTAGTTTTAGGATTATTCACAAGCCTTCACTTCCATATGATATATATCATAAATTATAACGAACCAATACCTTAAATTTGTACCAAACATACTTTTCTATGTATCTTCAATAGCCTCAAAATTGTGTTATCTTAATTGTCCCTGAAAAAAGTTATAGTGAAAATTCCAAGATGACTCGTTTGAAACTAATTTCATGACTAGTCACAAACACTCACTTCCACAAGCTATATCTCCGAAAGTATAATGAACGAGTACCTAAATTTTTTACCAGACTTACTTTTCTATGCCTCTACAATATCCTAGAAATTTTGTTGTCTGAATCGTACCAAAAAAAATTATGACAAAAATTCCAAGATGTCTCGATTGAAGGAGAAAAACCCTAGGATCATATGCTCTAAAACCAAATGTTATGAACCAACTCCCAAAAATAGCCCATGAAAAATCCACTTTTAGGGATAAACCTCCTTTTACAATATATTCAATGCACAAGACAAGTTGAGATCCTTATACAAATTATTCTCCTTTATTATGAATAGGAGATAAAGTGAGCATGATGCAACCTACCACTAAGCCGACCTAATCATAACTAATAAAATAATAATAAATGAGTATTAGGGCCTTAGGGGTCTTAAAAAGCATGCAAAGTACTATGTCAAGGAACAATGTTTAATTCCAATTAAATAACATGTTGAGGACAATCATCATGGGGAAGTGTAAGAGTACTACATTCCTCCTATCAAAAGTAATAACAACCATAATTCCCTCAAACCTCTCATTGTCATTCAATTAATTCATTCTATCACTCTCATGTTCATACTTTATACTTCTCATGCATTATTCTCCATTGCTAAACATGAACCAGTATGGAAATTAACCAAATCAACACTATGAAGAGGAAATTATAGACCTTGGATGAAAGATATATAGTTGTGGTTTTACCTCCTCTCACATGAAGATTTTTGCAATCAAACTATGCCAGGGAGGTAAGCATCCTTTCTAAACTAAGCTAAAGGTGAGCATAGAGGTTGGGAGAGTTAGGAATCCTTCATCCAATGTGTACTTGCTACTCTTTGCAGGGTGTTTGAGATCCAAGTATTATTCTTGCTAACAATTCCCAAAAAGAATTTAGTGAATTGGGATACATCTTCCCACAGTGAAGAGCATTGGAGGGAAGAATATCCTTGAGAGATTGTTGAGCAAAGAAAAGGGGATATATTCCTTGTATTGTGTGGGGTAGTGAAAGAGAGTTTCATGGTTGTTTGATAGCTAGATGAGATGCCTATAGTGTTGAGTAACAAGAAGATTGGCCAAGCATGAGAGTAAATGGGTTGGGTTGAGTGAGATAAAAGTCTACAACTTGTTTCCTTCAGCTTGGTGGCCTCATAGTTAGGCTTAAGGGTGGCATTTGCATTGGATGCCTATGGTTGGGTGGAAAATTGGTCTTGCGTAGACAATTTCTTAGACTATATTTTTTTTAAAGATAAGTATTATATTGTTGCTTAAGCATATGTAGTTGTAGTATATCTAGATGACACATTGATATTAAAAAATAGACGGGAAGAACACATCTCACATGTGACACATGTACTAGAGACACCAAGGAAGAATAAACTAATTACAAATATGAAGAAATGTGAGTTCTGAAAAAAATCCTTGACCTATCTTAGACATGTGATCAAAGGAGAAGAGTTGAGGGTAGACCTAAACAAAATTGTAGCCATCAACCAATGGCCTATTCTTACAAGCTTGATAGAGGTTAGGAATTCATGGGAGAAACTCAATACTCGAGGAAGTTCATAGTGATTTTTTTAGTAGTAGCAATGCCATTGCATGCCATGGCTACCAAAGTAAATAACTTTTATTAGGGAAATCCACACCAATGAGCATTTGAAGACTTGAAAAGTAATATCAATAATGCTCTATTCTTAGACAATACCAATTTAAAAGGGCCATTTAAACTAGAAATATATGCATTATGGGTAGTGCTTATGCAAGGAAGAAGATCGATGTGTTACCATTAAGAGTTGTTTCATGGAGTAGTGTTGGGATACCCCACGTATAAAAATATAAAGAGCTATTTGATATTGTGCAAGAAGTGAGGAAGTGAAAGAATGATCTTTCAGGGAAAAAGATCATCATACACATTAATCATCAACCCTTATAGTACATGCAAAGACAAAGTTAAATGCAACAAGTGAGGCATTACAAATGGTTGGGATTCTTACAAAAATTCCACCTACTAATGAAGTATAAGAGAAGAGCTACAAATAGGTTGGATGACATGATTTCATGACTCCCACTAAAGAAGATTGTAGTAGTTGGCGTGCTGATGTAAATTGAGACTTTCACTCATGATTTTCTAAGTGAAGATGAAAATTTCAAAGGAATTTACCAACAACTAAAAGAGAGACTAGTTTCTTTCATGGAAGGGAACATGTACCACCTCCATCTTGTATAGTATCCCATTCATGGAAGGGAACAAATATAAAAAATGAGTATGGGTTCTTTGGCTGAGACTGAGAGGAATTGCTATCCAAATTCCCACATGAGCACTAAGAATGAACCAGAGAGCTAGATGGAATTGTAACCTGTACATTTGTTGAGAAATAAAAGACTAATTGAAACTAACTGAAGGAAACTAACTATTCATTAGCATCAAGAACTAACACAATTATTATTTTTTGTTTGCTATTTTGTCTGTGACTTGCATAACTAGATTTTGGTCTAAGAAATTGTGACCCAATGGTCTCTAAGTTGTCAAAATCACTTGGGGATCACACTAGGCCTGTGCCACACCAACCCTTACCATGGTAAAATTTTAGGTGTTTCCTCCCCGCTAGATGAGTTTCGAACCTAGGTTGCCTTACAGAACGAGGCCTATTGTAGGGGCTAGTTCGATTTTCCAACTATACCCACTAGTCAATTAGCCAAGTTGATTAGAGTTGTCAGTTAAGAAGTCGGTCGAATAGAAAGTTAGAGTCGACCAACCTGACAGTTAAAGAATGTAACCAACTGGTAACATAATATATGTGTGTGTGTGTGTGTAATGGAATGTAAGAAGAAGTAATTGTTCTGAGTATAGTAAAAATCTTTGATGGTTCTCTCACCTCTTGTGTCATTGTCTGTCTATATGACTATGTTCTCTTCTATATGATGTTATAGTATGTGTTGCTCTATGTAAGGATCTATTGGTAACTATCTCATACTTCCTATCAGACTACAACATTGGTTATGTTGCCAATAGTTATGAACTCGGGCATGCATAACAAATGCACATAGATGTTAACTTGGAAGACATTAACGAATGGTGGAAGCATAAGATTACCAACTATATCATAAACTACGAAAGAATAAATCGACCGACACTAGCAAAATCCCACACCCGGTTCTTCTCGGAGATGCACAAATGATTTTTGGAAGTTATTCCAAAGGCACTGTACAAATATCTCAGCCAGGCTAATGCATATACTAACTCCCGATGAGAAATTGATGCATAAAATCATAAATGAAGGAAGAAAAAACATGAATGAGTGGTTCGAGAGGATCGTGCAAGACTACATTGAAGAACGAGCAATCGAAGATAGAGAGCCTGTTCAAACCATCAAGAATAAATTTTATATAGAAATTCACAACGCGTTTCTTTGCAATGTCCCAATGTTACTTCACAAATTTCTCCTAGACAAAGAAGCAGGTGACATAGTTGGGTACCAACCCCTTTTAAAAACTCCTCCTCTAAACTCTAATTGGAAAGAAAAACAAGAGAAGTGGGAATGAATCTTGGTCCTTGGAATCTAATTGCAAATATATTAGAGAAGCCTGGGGATACTTCTTGAATAAATGAGCATAAAATAAATGATGAACACCATCGATAGTGAGTAAGTCGGGTCGACGTCGGGGGTTGGATGATCTGTGAGATGGTATAAAGTCGAATTCGAATTCGAAGCAGACCCAAGTCAAAAATGTCATAAGTCGGTAGGAAGATAATTGATTCAAGTGAAAAGTTTGAACGTCGAACACAGATCCACAAACCTTTAATGGACATACAAAATTAGAGCAGGACAAGAGACAAAAGAGGTGAGAAGAGTTGTGAAATGAGAGGGATCCTGTAACACCCTGTTTCCCCCAGTCTGTAAAAATAACTATATTGGCCAAGAACTATGGCAAACTCAAAGATTATGAATGTTTGATTTAATGGACCTTTGTATAAAGGGTCCGAGGAATGTAAATGATGTATGAATATATGTTGTATAACTACTGAGAGGGGGATTTGTTGAAAAGAGACCACGATGGTTGATGAGAGGTGGTGGAAGGAGTCAGGAGTGGCTGCATTAACTTCCACCGAACTAAAACTGTACTAGTTTGTACGTGCTCGAGAAAACCAAAGCTCACTCTCAGACCTCGAAATGAATTACCCGCTCGGATGGTAGGTGGGGAGGCTCCTCAAGAGTAAATAAGGGGATGGGGAGAATCGCCCATCCGTAGAAGCTCTCAGACCTGACCATCGGACAGGGAATTTCGTGCCACACGCAACCTCGTAGGAGGAAAGAAGTGTGGAAGGAGGGGGAGAGTGGAGCATACAGATACAGAAACACACACACACACACATGACAGGAATCATGGAAGGAGAACTAGAGGAACTCCGGGAAATACAGTGAGTCATGAGTAAAGGAGAAGGAGAGTAACCTTTGTCTTAGACTTCTGACGAGCGGGAAGTAAGAGACTGAGTCTCAAAGCATCGTGGTCTATCTCGGGGGTGGCTAGTGGTAAATCCATTTGGAGTCGTTGAGCCTACGGTTGGGTGGAAATGAGCACCCCTCTCAGTAGTTGCATTACACCTGGTGTTTTCTGATAAGTATTTATGGCTTGTATTTCAAATTGAATGTTCCTGGAATGCATGTTCATGGTTGTACACTCATGAATGGTTTTTGTAAAGTGTTGCCTGGTGTGTTTTGATCGGTAAAGACGGATGCATGCTTATACTTGTATGGCCATATTCAGTTCATATATATACATTGAACAAGTTCAGATTCTGAGTCTGTTCTCAGGAGATCTATCCCATTTACTTGACTCACGCGATGTCTTGGTTGGATTTCCCCAAAGGAACCTCCTTCTGGGAAAGTTCCCTTACTAGTCTAGAGTCGGAGTGAGTTCCTTGAAAGGACTATTGTTTAAGTAAAATATCTAAGCTTACCTCGCCCCTGTCACAGAGTTCATAACTCGATAAGTTAAGAAGGCCTTTTAGTCATGTCCCCAAGCCTGGTGATAATTACTTAAGAATCCGTTGAAGGATTTGATGGCCTAAGTTTGGAAACCTTGCACCAGAAAGAATGGGTCCCTCAGATGTTGGTGTTTCGGCGTTTCGGCACTCGGGATACCCAAGGACAAGTTTCCTTGTATTCGCATGTCACGAAGTCCCGACTTGCAAAACCCCAAAATGGTATAGCGTGGTTAGAGTTTGGTGTTTCGGAGTTTCGGCACCCGAGATATTTAAAGGCAAGTCTCTTGTACTCACCAGTCCCGAAATCCCGACTTGCGAGACTCCTAAATGAACTTAGCCTCATAGATATATATATATATATATATACATACATATATCGGCGTTTCGGAGTTTCGGCTCTCGGGAAACTCAGATGCGAGACCTCTTGCCATCGCACATCACGAAATCCCGACTCGCGAAACCCCGAAGTGAGTTTAGTGGATATATGAGCTTCAAAGTTTCGACTTCCGAATATCCTAGATGCGAGACCTCCTGTCTGCGCATATCGCGAAATCCCAAAGTATGAAACCCCAAAATAAGTATAGCATGGATAATTCTTGACGTTTCGATGTTTCGACACCCGGGATACCTAAGGGTAAGTTCTCTTGTACTCGTCAGTCCTGAAATCCTGACTTGCGAAACCCCAGAATAGTGTAGCGTGATTAGAGTCTTAAGGTTTCGGTGTTTTGGCACCCGGGATATCTAAAGGAAAGTCTCTTGTACTCACCAGTCCTGAAATCCTGACTTGCGAAACCCCGAAACGAGCTTAGCGTATATATATATATATATATATATATGAATTTTGGGGTTTTGGCTCCCAGGAAACCCAGATGCGAGACCTTTTGTCATCACACATCATGAAATCCCGACTCGCGAAACCTCGACTCACGAAACCCCGAAACAAGCTTAGCGTATATATATGAACTTTGGAGTTTCGACTCTCGGGAAACCCAGATGCGAGACCTCTTGTCCTTGCACATCGAGAAATCCTGACTTGCGAAACCCCAAAGGGAGTTTAGAGGGTATATGAGCTTCAGAGTTTCGGCTCCTGGAAATTCGAAGGGTATGAACCCCCGTCTTCATACATCGCAAAATCTCGGTACGCGAAGTCCCGGTAGGTGAAATCCCAAAGCGACTTGGTGTGAATAGGATTTCAGGTTTCGGGGTTTGAAGATTTGAAGAAATTGACTCCCTTGCATTTCAAACTCCCGGTTCCCGAAGTCCCGAAATGCGAAAGGTGCCTCTTGGCTTAGCCTGGGGTCACAACCGATGGACACATGGGAGTAAATCCTACGCTTGGTGCGTGAGTTGTACAAGATGGATCTTCAACGAAAGAACCAGTGAATTGGTGTGGTGAAGGCCCCGATTGGAGGACCTAGCTTACGCTAGAACCTCGTAGGAATTCGGGAACTTTGTCCCTCGAAGAAGAGGAGAAAAAGTCGAAAAATCTTAGTTCCCGTAGTGGGTGTGTTACAAATTGGTATCAAAGCATGGTTACAACACTTGGCCTGCTTGGGGTCATGAACGGGTTGCACAGAGACTCCATTCGGAGTACTGTTAAAAGGAGTAACTCTTATATTGACCCCCTCGATTAAAAGTCATAGTTAAGAATAAAAACTCCTATGGTGTGTGTGCATGTGAAAAATATGAATTATGTATTGGTTATAAATGAATATAAATATTGACTAACAAATAGCATTTTTATTTTTCACACAAAGCGGAAGATCAACCGCGGGAAATTGCCGACGTAGAGAATGGTGACTCACCATGAAGTGGGGGAGGGCTCCCACAATAGAGACGAAGAGTCTGACGAAAGGAGGGTGGTAGGGACCCCTCTAGATCTAGTTGAGACTGTGAGGAGCCTCATGGTCAAATTACAGAGCTGCAAGGCTGACAATGAAAGGATGATAAAAGAGCAAGAGAAGCAAATGGAAATTAATGCAGTTTTACTGCAAAGCTTATCCGACATACAAAGGAAATTGCAACATGAACCTGAGACACAGAAACATGGTCATGTCAGTGGCTACACTGAGAGGAGCACCTCGAGAAAGGTCCACCCCAGAGACAAAGGATAAGTGTCGGATGATTCCTTTGGAAAGGAAGATGGCGACTCAGAGGGATCTTCTAGCAGCATAACTAGTTCTCATTCCCGAAGAAAACGAAAGAAGCAGAAACTTTCCAAGAGTCATAATCTCGAAGAGTTCAGGAAGGCCAAACCACCCTCCTTCGATGGTGAAATAAAGAAAGGAGAGGAAGCGGAGGCCTGGCTGCTTGGACTAAAGAAGTATTTAGAGTCCATGATTTCTTAGAAAACTTGAAGGCCTGAGTAGCCACCTTCAACTTGAATGGAAAGGCTTCCATTTGGTGGGAAGACCTTAAGAATGTAAAAGGGATTCACGAAGAAGACCTGTCTTGGGAACAGTTTGAGAAATACTTCAGGAAGAAGTATCTGTCAGAAAAATATTTCGACGAAAAGACTAAAGAATTCTATGAACTCAAGCTGGGGCAACTCACCATAGAGGAATATGTCAGTAGATTCCTCGAGTTGTTGAGGTATGTACCCTACATAAAAGCAGAAAAGGAAAAGGTGCAACGATTCATCAACGGACTACCTAAGGACTATTAGAACATGATTGAATTTGACGAACCAAAGACCTTAGAAGATACTATCCGAAAGGCAAGATATTGTTATGAACAACTTGGGCATTGGACAGGACCTCGCGAAGGCTGGAAGCAGAAGAATAGTTTGGGATTGCAAAAAAGGGGGTTTAAATCCCCAAGATTTAAGGACTATAAAAAGAACTCAAGGATGAGCTTCCCAGCCCAAAGTGTACACCAGCATAACTTTCCCTCCTTGAGCAGAAATAAACTTTCTGGATCTGCCCCAGTAAAGACTGATAACCCAAAGAGAGAACCTTTGAAATGTTGGGGTTGTGGAGAAGAACATCTACTGAGGGACTTCTCGCACCGACAACAATACAACTGAATAATTTACAATGTTCAAGAAGCTACCACCGTCAATGATGGGGCCAGGAGTGTGCCGCAAATTTATGCAGCCTTGGATAATAACCAAGCTGACCACCAAGCTTCAGTAGTGGAAATCGAAGGTATGATCACCAACCATCCAGTGTCTATTTTGATTGACCCTGGTTCAAATTTGAGTTATATAGCCCCTAAGGCTGTTGGTAAATGTAAACTATAGCCACATAAAAATGCCAAGCCATGGTTGGTACAGTTAGCCACTGGAACCAAAAGAAGGGTAGCAGAGGCCATACCAGCCTGCCAATTCATTATGGGTGAATTCCCCACCCAAGAAACCCTTAACATATTAACCCTGGGATCGTATGATTTGTTGATTGGTATGGATTGGCTAGCCACCCATAAAGCCAAACTGGACTGTTACCATAAAACCTTGGAATGCGTAAGTGAAGAAGGAAGGAGGATAACCCTTCAAGGGATCCAAAAACCTGTCTTGGTGAGACAAATATCAGCTCTTCAAATGAGAAAGTATTGCAGAAAAGGATGTCTACTATATGCAATACATGTGTTGAAAACAATTGAAGGTGACAAACCAAGCCTTGAAGACCACCCCACACTGAGAGAATACAGAGATGTATTTCCGGAAGAGGTACTGGGTCTACCTCCGAGAAGGTACATTGACTTCTCAATAGAACTTGCACTAGGAGCGGTGCCAGTGTCTAGGACACCCTACAAGATGAGCACACCTGAGCTAGTTGAGCTTAAATTACAACTGAAAGAAATAATGGACAGAGGCTATATCCGGCCCAGTGTGTCTCCATGGGGAGCACCAGTCCTGTTTGTGAAAAAAGAAAGATGACACCCTCCGATTGTGCATAGATTATAGACAACTCAATAAGGTAAGTATAAAGAACAAGTACCCCTTACCCAGGATCTATGACTTGTTTGATCAATTGGGAGGTGCCTCTATCTTCTCGAAGATTGACTTGAGATCAGGATATCATCAAGTCCGAATCAAGGGTGAAGACATCCATAAAACTACCTTCAAGATGAGATGTGGTCACTACGAGTTTGTGGTAGTACCATTCGAATTGACCAATGCCCCTACCACTTTTATGTGCTTAATGAACAATGTGCTCAGCAGATTCCTAGACAAATTTGTGCTAGTTTTTATTGATGACATATCAATTTACTCCAAGAATAGAGAGGAACATGAGGAACACCTTAGGCTTGTGCTTCAAGTGCTAAGATAACATCAGCTCTCTGCCAAATTTAGCAAGTGTGACTTCTTCCAGAAGCAAATACATTACTTGGGCCATGTCCTATCCGAAGAAGGGGTAGCAATAGACCCTGATAAGATCAGGGCTATCATGGAATGCCCTACCCCAAAGGACATTTCGGATATCAGATCCTTTATGGGCTTGGCAGGATACTATAGGATATTTATAAAAGGATTCTCCAAGATTGGGTGTCCAATCACTACCCTCCAGAAGAAGGGGACAAAATTCACGTGGACACAAAAATGTGAAGAAAGATTTCAAATCCTGAAACATCTACTGACCCACGCACCCGTACTGAAGATCGTCGATTCTGAAGCTGACTTCCTTGTGTGCACAGATGCCTGTAAGGAAGGGCTCGGAGGAGTCCTTATGCAAGGCGGAAGTGTGGTCTGCTATGAATCCCGAAAATTTAATGAGCACGAAGTCAACTATGTGACCCATGATCTAGAGCTGGCCGCCATAGTGCATGCCTTGAAAATGTGGAGGCATTACCTCCTAGGAAGAAAATTTGTACTTATGACAGACCATTGTGGATTGCGATATCTGTTTGACCAACCAAAGCTCAATGCCATACAAGCTAGGTTGATGGCCCTCCTCAGCGAGTTTGATTTTGAAATCAAACATATTAAGGGAAAGGAAAATAGGGTGGTCGATGCCCTTAGCAGAAGCATAAAAACAATTCACCTGGCAGTGGTAAGCACCTGTGAGACGGATGCCAAGGAAAGAGTCAGAAATGCACAAGAGACAGACACATTCTTCCAGACCGTGACCTCGTACCTGCAGCAAGAACCCACAGGGATTAAGTATGGAGGCTACCAAATGATGGAAGGAGGTCTGCTCACTTGCAAAAATAGATTGTATATCCCAGATTGTGACTACTTGAAGAGGTTCATAATGGATGAACTGCACAAAAGACCCTATACTGGTCATCCAGGATACCAGAAGATGATCACGGCCACCAAGAAACAATTCTATTGGCCTGGATTGAAGAAAGACATAGCTGAGTACTTAGCGAAATGCATAGAATGCCAACAGGTTAAAGCAGAACACTGACACCCAGCAGGATTATTACAACCTCTACCAATCCCAGAATGGAAATGGGAAACCATCTCCATGGATTTCATCACCGGATTACCAACCTCGACCAAACAGAATGAATCCATCATGGTAGTGGTGGATAAACTGAGCAAGTCCGCTCATTTTATCCCCGTCAAGTCGACTTGTAAGGCAATAGACATTGCCAACGTATTCATGAAGGAGATATTCAGACTACATGGTATGCCGAAAGAGATCGTGTCTGACAGAGACACGAAATTTACTTCCAACTTTTGGAAATCACTAATGGCTGGTTTGGAGACCAAGTTACTATTTAGAACAACCTATCACCCTCAAATCGATGCACAGACGGAAACGGTGAACCAAATATTAGAATACATGCTCATTATGCATGTAATGCATCAACCCAATAGGTGGAAATATTTCCTGCCACTAGTGGAATTCGCCTACAACAACGACTACCAAGAATCCTTGAAGATGAGTCCTTTTGAAGTCCTCTATGGTAGGCCGTGCAACACTCCAGTCAGTTGGAGTAATCCCGTAAACAGAGTTACCATTGGACCCGACTTCTTGAAAGAAATGGAACAACAAGTGACTCAGATAAAACAAAATCTAAAGGTCGCTCAGAACCGACAGAAAAGCTACGCCGACAGAAGGATAACTCCAAGAGAGTTCCAGGCGGGAGACCACGTATATCTCATAGTTAGGCCCATGAAGAGTTCCCTGAGGATGGGATCTTGTGACAAGTTGGCACCTCAATATTGTGGACCCTTTGAAGTTCTAGATAGAGTGGGACATGTAGCCTATAGGCTAGCACTTCCTCCCATAATAAAAGCACATAATGTTTTCCATGTTTCATTATTGAAGAAATATGTACATGATTCTAATCATATAATTGTTTGGTCTGTGATCCAGGTGGAACCGAAGGGAGATTTCCTACCAAAACCTCAATGCATACTGGACAAAAAGGAAACCCCGCTCAGAAACCGAGCCATTGCACATGTCAAGGTGCAGTGGAAACATTTTGGCCCAGATGAGGCTACATGGGAAATGGAAGATGCCATGAAAAGAGCATATTCGATTTTGTTTACCCCTGTACATACATGTCATTTTGATAGATAGAACATCAAGGACGATGTTCCTTTAAGGGGGAGGGAATTGTAACACCCTGTTTCCCCCAGTCTGTAAAAATAACTATACTGGCCAAGAACTATGGCAAACTCAAAGATTGTGAATGTTTGATTTAATGGACCTTTGTATAAAGGGTCCAAGGAATGTAAATGATCTATGAATATATGTTGTATAACTGCTGAGAGGGGGATGTGTTGAAAAGAGACCACGATGGTTGATGAGAGGTGGTGGAAGGAGCTGAGAGTGGCTGCGTTAACTTCCACCGAACCAAAACCATACTGGTTTGTACGTGCTCAGGAAAACCAAAGCTCACTCTCAGACCCCGAAATGAATTACCCACCCGAATGGTAGGTGGGGAGGCTCCTCAAGAGTAAATAAGGGGATGGGGCGAACTGCCCATCCGTAGAAGCTCTTAGACCTGACCATTGGACAGGGAATTTTGTGCCACATGCAACCTCGTAGGAGGAAATAAGTGTGGAAGGAGGGGGAGAGTGGAGCATATAGATACAAACACACACACACACACAGGACAGGAATCATGGAAGGAGAACCAGAGGAACTCCGGGAAACACAGTGAGTCATGAGTAGAGGAGAAGGAGAGTAACCTTCGTCCTGGACTTCCGACGAGTAGGAAGTAAGATATTGAGTCTCAATGCATCATGGTCTAGCTCGGGGGTGGCTAGTGGTAAATCCATTTGGAGTCGCTGAGCCTATGAATGGGTGGAAACGAGCACCCCTCTCAGCAGTTGCATTACACCTAATGTTTTTTGATAAGTATTTATGTCCTGTATTTCAAATTGAATGTTCCTGGAATGCATGTTCATGGTTGTACACTCATGAATGGTTTCTGTATAGAAGTGTTGCCTGGTGTGTTTTGATCAGTAAAGGTGGATGCATGCTTATACTTGTATGGCCATATTCAGTTCATATATATACATTGAACAAGTTCAGATTCCGAGTCCGTTCTCGGGAGATCTGTCCCATTTACTTGACTCACACGATGTCTTGGTTGGATTTCCCCGAAGGCACCTCCTTCTGGGAAAGTTCCCTTACTAGTCCAGAGCCGGAGTGAGTTCCTTGAAAGGACTACTGTTTAAGTAAAATATCTAAGCCTACCTCGCCCCTGTCACAGAGTTCATAACTCGATAAGTTAAGAAGGCCTTTAAGTCATGTCCCCAAGCCTGGTGATAATTACCCAAGAATCCGTTGAAGGATTTGATGGACTAAGTTTGGAAACCTTGCACCAGAAAGAATGGGTCCCTCAGATGTTGGTGTTTCAGCATTTCGGCATCCGGGATACCTAAGGACAAGTTTCCTTGTATTCGCATGTCGCGAAGTCCCGACTTGCGAAACCCCAAAATGGTATAGCATGGTTAGAGTTTGGTGTTTCGGTGTTTCGACACCCGGGATATCTAAAGGCAAGTCTCTTGTACTCGCTAGTCCTGAAATCCCGACTTGCGAGATCCCAAAATGAACTTAGCCTCATAGATAGATATATATATATATATATACATACATATATCGGCGTTTTGGAGTTTCGGCTCCCGGGAAACTCAGATGCGAGACCTCTTTCCATCGCACATCACGAAATCCCGACTCGCGAAACCCCAAAGTGTGTTTAGTGGATATATGAGCTTCAGAGTTTCAACTTCCAAATATCCTAGATGTGAGACCTCTTGTTTGCGCATATCGTGAAATCCCGAAGTATGAAACCCCGAAATAAGTATAGCATGGATAAGTCTTGACGTTTCAGTGTTTCGACACCCGGGATACCTAAGGGTAAGTTCTCTTGTACTCGCCAGTCCCAAAATCTCGACTTGCGAAACCCTGGAATAGTGTAGCATGATTAGAGTCTTGAGGTTTTGGTGTTTTGGCACCCAGGATATCTAAAGGCAAGTCTCTTGTACTCCCCAGTCCTGAAACCTCGACTTGCGAAACCCTGAAACGAGCTTAGCGTATATATATATATGAACTTCGGAGTTTCGACTCTCAAGAAACACAGATGCGAGACCTCTTGTCATCGTACATCATGAAATCATGACTTGCAAAATCCCAAAACGAGCTTAGCGTATATATATGAACTTCAGAGTTTTGGCTCCCAGGAAACCCAGATGCGAGACCTCTTGTCCTCGCACATCGCAAAATCCCAACTTGCGAAACCTCGAAGGGAGTTTAGAGGGTATATGAGCTTCGAAGTTTCGGCTCCTGGAAATCCGAAGGGTATGAACCCCCGTCTTCATACATCGCGAAATCCCGGTACGCGAAGTCCCGGTAGGTGAAATATCGAAGCGGCTTGGTGTGAATAGGATTTTAGGTTTCTGGGTTTGAAGAGTCGAAGAATTCAACTCACTTGCATTTTGAACTCCCGATTCTCGAAGTCCCAAAATGCGAAAGGCGCCTCTTGGCTTAGCTCGGGGTCACAACCGATGGACACATGGGAGTAAATCCTACGCTTGGTGCGTGAGTTGTACAAGATGGATCTTCAACAAAATAACCAGTGAATTGGTGTGGTGAAGGTCCCGATTGGAGGACCTAGCTTACGCTAGAACCTCATAGGAATTCGGGAACTCTGTCCCTCGAAGAAGAGGAGAAAAAGTAAAAAAATCTTAGTTTTCGTAGTGGGTGTCTTACAGATCCCCTAAAATATCATAGAAAACCTATCCTGGAATGAAAGATCACTGGAGCAGCCCTTGAGAGTGCCTCGACAGTTCATTGGAGGAGGAGAAGCTTGCAATTAAGCATGGCATCTGGTGGCACCCAACAAGCAGATGACCAAGTTAATATGGAGATAAACAATTCGCGACCTACGGTTCGACTTTATTCTGCAAGAAGTCTGATCCCATGTATTACATACTTCTTCTGCCGATACACAATCACCAAGGGTGTGGTTCCGAACTGACAATGTTGGTCAAATAAGAGACACAATGTTCATTAAAGCACAAGAAAACCAACCAGAAGATATAGTACTTCATGTTAGATACCTCACAGACTCCACCCTCCTATCGATTTATTATTGGAAGACTCAAATTTAATAGACAGTGAAAATGAATCGACATGACCCTGTAGAGGAGGATTCATTGAGTATATAGACAAATTTTGTCAGACATATGCCCCAAGTCCAAACAAAGAACTAGTGTAGTTAGCAATTGAATACATCCACCCTGAAGACCAGTAATAGATCATACCATTCAAGTCAAATATTCTGAATTCGACTCAAGAAAAACACTTGACGTCCCAGTCAACTTCGACACAAATCCTCACAATAGACCCAGTCAAAGCAAAATCTAAAAAAACGACAATGGGGCTCAACCACATTCCAAACTATGAAGGAGATGAGGATCCCAAATGACATTGATTTCTTTGCAAAAACTTTTGGGATGCAGGCGACATAAAAGATGAAGATAAACAAATGTCATAATTTGGTGCCGCACTTTGAGCTCAAGCCCTTACATGATTTATGGATTACATAGATAATCAATAACGCTCGAAGTAAAAAATAAAACAAAATTTCCTCAAATTATTTAAGACGCAAGACATCAATCACCTGGCAGCTCAAAATTGAAACAAATCAAGCAAAACCCAAGTGAAACTATCTTGGAGTACGGTAAAAGGTTCAAAGACCTTTTGAGCCAAATTCCTTATGAAATCGATGAGAAACTACTTGTACAATGGTACGTAGCATGCCTATTCCAAAATATTAGAGTACCACATCGCATGTATGATCTCTCGACATGTGAAGAAATCTCAAAAAGATCACAACGAATAGAAATGGATGACGAAGGCACTTTGACTTCATCAATCATTGAAAAATTACTAGAAGAAAAACTTACAGAATTACAACAATCAATTAATAACATGTCGATCTCACACAATGAACTATGGTGTACAATATGTTCTAGTGAAGGCCACACAAAATATTATTTCAAATTCAACGATGCCCTAGACCCCACAGTCCGTCGAATTCAGATTGAAACATTTTATGATATATGTGAAGGGGTAACAAATCATGCTACAATGGATTTCCCACACAATCTGAGAAATGCACATCCAAAGTGGTGTCACATATTCGAGGAGAATAATCACTCCACTCAAGAATTCCAACTGAATGGAAAAAAATGAAAAAACATTCACTTAGTGTATCACACACATACAATCGACCATAATGTCGACCAAGGTGAAAACAAATATAGAGGTCGAGGTCGAGGTCGAGGAGGCTACCAAGGTCGTGGATGAGGAGGACAAGGAAACTTCGATAGAGGACGAGGTCGAGGACAATATTACTGCTTCAACTATTGGAAGGAAAACCACATCAACCCATATTTCCCAATCAAAGAAATAATAGATCTCAAGTTTTGTAATATCTGTGGAGTGGGAGACCACTCACTCGAAGATTATCCAATAGCACTAAAAAAAGTAATGAACAAAAGAAATGTAAATCTCTTACATATAGTGCGAAGACAAGATATTTTGAATTTGAAGAACCTCCATGTAGTAACACACTCAGGAGATGGCGAGGATATTTTTCCAGAACCACCAAATTGACAGAAGGGTGGTTGAACTACATATCTTGACCCATAATACAAAGACAAACTAATGAGGGAAGCAATGGAATTCTGTAGAAACATTTACCAAAACAAAAATAACAAAGGAAGACATGACAACATCTAAGAAACTATGCTAGAATAATTTCTACAACTACTGAAAGAGAAATAATCAGTCGGTCGATTGATTGATCTACTCATCATCTTGAGGGAATATAAAGAAGAACAAAGACCAATCAAAAGTCTATTCCAGTTATCACAAGAAGCACAAACAAATGAATTTGACGCTCAAGTTGACCTTGAAATTGACGAAAACTTTATTAAACAAGTCGTAGTCAACTTCGGGTCCCAAGTAAATATTCTTCCAAGAGAAACATGGGTTTGTCTTGGGAAACCACCTATGCAACTTACAATGAATTTTTTGAAGTTAACATATTAGAGGTTTATTGAGCCAATTGGTACACTGAAAAGTGTAATAACATCTATAATGGGAATCCCGACGAGAGTCAAATTTGAAGTAATCAACCTAGTCGAAGGCATCCCTGCCTACCTTGCATTAGTTGGACAACCATGGAGCCGAAACATGAGGGCCACAATCTATCTTGAAAGAGACAAAATCAAATTGAAAGAAAGTGGTAGAAAAATAATAATCCTCTTGGATCTAAAGGAAGGAAAACGTTGGGTCAAGACATGGGATGAAGCACATGAAACCCGTCGACTATATCACGTCATGAATGAGCAGAAGGATAACATAGAACCCAAATACAAAGGATAAATATTACTTGGGTCTCCATTTTCAATAGGCCAAAGCTCAAATACAAAACTATACAATTGGAAAATGGAAAACTATGAATCAAAAGAAAAATAATGTTGGTTTATAGAAGCAATACCAATAAGATGATCCAAATCATGCTTCTTAGTACAAGTAGTACCTATTGTCACCAAAAGAAAGCTCAAGCAAACACCAACACTTATTATGACACAGTCACACATGAAGAAACCTCTGTGGTTTAGAGAAATAAACTCTCCATCAATGCATGTCGATGAGGTTTCCAAGTCAGTCAAAGACTAGGGAAGAGTGAAAAGTCTAGTCGAATCATTTACAGGCCAAGAAACCCGATGGTAGGAGACACATTCACCTTGACTGGAAACATGGACCACTGCCACTCTTTACTTTATCGAAATATTAGGTGGGAAAATAATATCAACCAATATTGACATCTCGATGTTCAAGCCTAGGTTCGACCCAGTCACTCACATCTAACAATGTGAGAAGGAATGGAGGAAATCGGGTTGTAGAGACGAAAGGGTATGGCCTCACATGTTCCCAAACACATTGGATGACATACCCCACAAATGGTATAAAATTGAGGAAGTGTTTGGACACACAGTCTACTGGAATGAAATAAAAAATAACTTCCTTAAAGACTTCGAATTCAGACCTGAAGAGACATTGTTGCAAGATGCGACAAGAGAGATAAAAAAATTCTTAGAACAACCAAGTCCCCGGGAAAATCAGAAAAAAGGAAAAACTCAAGTCGATATGGGATCGACTTTGACTTGTAACTTAAGATCGATGCATAATTCAAATAATATCATAGCTCGTCAAATAGACATGGAAAACATAAGTTTTCTAGGAAAAATATTTGTCTACTTCGTAACTAAGGAAGATAAAGATGATACTGAAAAAATCGACTTTCCGTCAAGTTAAAATAAAGTTGTGGAAGGATAACACCAATTGGACGAGTCAAAAGTGCCTGAATGTATGGATGCAGAAATGAAAACCAAAGAATTCAACATTTCAATAGACGATCGACCAAAAATGGCTAGAATAGGTGACTATTGTTCTGACAAGCAAACTATGGAAATAGTCGACATACTAAAACAATAACAAGATGTCTTCACATGTGACTACAAATATCTCAAAGGATTGGTACAAGAGATGGGTGAAATGAAAATTGAACTCACCCTTGGCGCCAAGCCTGTTAAAAAACAACCATATAAGCTAACACACAAATACAAGCCCATTGTCCAAAAAGAAATTGAAGCAATCAATTCTAGATACTGGCATTATATATCCAATTGAAAAGTCGAAATGGGAAATCCCCATGGTTTTGCAACCAAAGAAGCATGACCGAAAGAAATTGAGAATCTGTGTCGACTTCCAAGGATTGAATAAACTCACAGTGACTGATCCATTCCCGATGCCATTTGGTGATGAGATTATCAAAGAGGTAACAAGACATGAATGTTACTCATTCACCGACGGATTCTCCAGATACAATCAAGTACTTACAACAAAGGAAGATCAAGGAAAAACTACATTTATCTTCGAATTCAGATCATTCGCATACAAAGTCATGTCGTTTGGCCTAAAAAACTCCCCAACAATCTTCTCTAGGATAGTGGTAAAGGCATTTCAAGAATATATTTATAAAACAATGGCCATGTACTTCAATGAATGGACTATCTATAACCTACTAAAATACCACATCTAATGGTTAAGAATGATGTTGGAAAGATGCAGGAAAATCCAATTATCTTTAAACATAAAAAATTGCATCTTTGCCATGCCTATAGGTATATTGTTCGGCTATATTGTATGCAAGGATGGGATAAAAGTCGACATGGAAAAATTAAAATCACCCTCGACTTGAAACCATCAGTCAACCAAAAACAGATCAAAATATTCCTTGGTCACATGGGGTATTACAAAAAATTCATCTGACACTACTCCGACATCACGTTCCCAATCAATGAGATTTTAATGAAAGAAGACGATTTCCAGTGGATCCAGGAATGTGAAAAATATTTTGAACTATTCAAAAGAAAATTGGTAGAAGCACCCATCCTTCGATTTCTGGACTGGTCAAGGAAATTGCATGTTCATGTCGATGCCTCAAATGTCGTTGTTGGCACGGTCTTAGCCCAGTCGTATGATGACATCATCGACAACCCGAATGCATATGCCAATTGAAAACTAAATAAAGCAGAAATGAATT
Organism: Picea engelmannii; assembly: GCA_009831015.1. Classification (NCBI taxonomy): domain Eukaryota; kingdom Viridiplantae; phylum Streptophyta; class Pinopsida; order Pinales; family Pinaceae; genus Picea; species Picea engelmannii. The sequence goes on from ML779425.1 coordinate 376,946, forward strand.
ATTTGACAACTGAACGTGAAGCTTTAGCAATTATTTTTTCCTTGCAAAAATTTCGACACTATCTGTTGGCGAATCCCTTTACATTTTTCACAAACCATCAAACGCTAGAATATCTAGTCAATAAACCAACCTATCAAGGGAAAAAATTTCGATGGCTACTCTTTTAAGAATTTGACTTTTAAGTAGTAGTCTGATCGGGAAAGAAGAATGTCGACCTAGATCATCTGTCTCGACTTGAAACGGGGGAAGATTCTATAGGGATAGATGATGAATTACCAGATGCAAATTTATTCAAGGTTGAAGCAGTTCCCAAAGAACTAGAAGAATTTGCAAATTTTTTGGAAGAAGGGAAAGCACCTAAAAATCCCCCAGCCAATAAACGAAAAATCCTAGCCATGAAAGCTGCAACATTCACTCTCATGAATGGATATCTTTACAAGCTATAAATCAACAACATTTTTCAACGATGTGCATTAGAGAAAGAACATGAAGACATCATCAATGAAGCACACACATGCCAACATAGACAAAACCACCGGCAGAGACAAAATTCGACCCAACAATCATGTCAAATGAATAAATAATGGATTTATACAATGAGGTATCTAAAGAAGAAGCAAATAGGTGGAAGAAGGCTCTGAGTGAACGAATGTGAATGAGGGCAAGGAGAAACAAGTAGAAAAAGATATTAAAAAACTGTGTTATGCTTGTAAAGAAAAACTTGGGCATCGATCATTCGACAGAATGAGTCGATCCTCTTGTTGCAATGAGAACTCTGATTGAAGCAGTGGTATATATAGGGGCAAATAACCAAGAAATTTTTTGGCACCTGAAGCAAGAAAATAAATATCTCAAGTAGATGCACAATAGGGTAATAATAGATAATCAGTCTGGGTTAGTTCAACAAACAAAAACAATCTTGTAGTTTGAACAGGATAAATTTAAGGTGGTCCAAGAACAAGTCGAACTAGCCAACTCACATGAAGCCACTCTAAGCACAATACTCAACAACTAGCCAACATATTTTATACCACATACAAAAAACTCAAAGGATAGAAAAATGTAATCATCAACTTGAGAACAACCCGACTTCTTGCTACCGATGCAAAATCCAAACAGGTTATATCCAACCAGCTAGAAAAATAAAAAGTAGTCAAGGTAGACCTAATATGACAAGAAAGAGAATGGCTGAAAGAAGAAAGCAAAGCTCGGATGGTAACATATCAAGCAACTAGGCACCTTGACAAAATAAAAGAGAAAACTAAAGAAAAGAAGAAAACTCTTGACCCAGAGTCAACCTTGGTACATGAAGCCTCCTTAACAGATAAGTTAGAAATTTTTGGGCAAATGAAGAAAGTGGAGATGGAAGCACAACATTCAGTTGAGGAATGGTGAATGTTCTCCAAGTACTTATTGCATTTGGCTCCGACCATTTATCAAACAACATTTGAAAGGTTACCACAGTCACCTGCTGAGCAGTTGGAGGTACCATCAACTTACCGATAAAACTTTCAGTTTTTCAACCCTGCACCTTTCGAATCGAACATGCCAACTATATGTCATTAATCCAAAACCCTAGAGATAGTCATTGAAGGGTCTGAGGAATCGCATGTTCCATCAAAATTAACACCTCTACCGACTGATGTAAGAATATATGAATGGGAGATTCCTCAAGATTTGACACCAGTGAAACCATTAGAAAAGCCATGAAGCACAAAAATCCCAACATGATTCAACACCAGCATCTTCTTTCATTCTCTCTCTCTCTCTCTCTCTCTCTCTCTCTCATTCTCATTTTGTAATAACTGCAAAAAAAACACATAGTAGATTTTTTTTGTATTTTTCCACACTTCCCTCTTGCTCAGGACGAACAAGAAATTAAGGAGGGGAGAGATGTTGTAGGGGCTAGTCGGCTCTGTTGATTAGACCTGCCAGTCAACTAACCAAGTTAACTGGAGCCGTTGGTTAGGAAGTTAGTCGAATAGATAGTTAGAGCCGACTGACTTGACAATTAAAGAATGTTACCGACTGTTAACATAATATCACACACACACACACACACACACACATACATGGCTATGTAATGGAATGTACGGATAAGTGACTATTATAAGTACAATAAAAATCTTTGTTGGTTCTCTCACCTCTTGTGTATGTCTATCTATATGACCATGTGCTCTTCTATATGATGTTATAGTATGTGTTGCTCTATGTAAGGAACTATTGATAACTATCTCATACTTTCTCTTAGACTACAACAAGGCCCATCGAAACCAATCGCACTAGAAGGATTTGACAAAACTAACACAATTATTAATTTCATGTTGGCTAAATAATTCATTCCATAACAAACCATTCAAAGAAAAATCACAATTAAACCCTAACCATTCCTTCAATTATTGTTAAAACTATATAGTGCAGGTATTTAAAATAACATTATAATCTAAACCATAATCATTTGTTTCACATCATTGAAACTGAGTAATGTTGGGAAAGTAGAATGATAACAAGAATGAAAGGAAAATATGTGTTGTTGAAAGTAAACAATAAAAGAAACTATAGTGTTGGAAAATACAATCACACAACACATTGCAACATAAAAACATACATAATAGTCATACATTTAATGGCTCACCTCCTTGAGTGGGTCCTTTCTTAAAAGGAGTGATGAATCCCTAAATTGAAACAATAACTCATCAAAATAGTAACTGAATTCCAATATAATAGTTTCTTCATTAATTAAAAAAATGGAATTACAAATACTGTGTAACTTATGGATTGAATACTACTTTACTAAAATAAAAGCTAACCTAAATTGAGTTAATAAGATACATATAAACATTGGGGATTTCTTGGATCTCTCAAAATGGATCCGAGGGAATTTCAAGACTCCCTTTAACTATCTTTCCCTCAATAATTCTAGAATATTTCTTGGTAGTTACAAGAGGTGTATGGTTAGTTGTTGATTAACCAATTCTTGAAATCCATATTTATCTTCCTTCTTTGATTTCTCTTACAAATCATATCCCCTTAACAATTTGCTAAGTTTTTATGATGCATTATAGAGTTTGACACACTTTTACACCTTTCTTCTTGGGTTGTAGAGTTCGGGATAACTCTATAGCCTATACTAGTTAAGATGAATGTTGTTTTAATAACATTTAACCATTATTTTGAGCAATGGAAATTTTGTAATCCTCATGAGGAGGACTTTACAACAAAACATAAGTTCTCACAAATACAATGAACAATATTGGTAAATCATTATGTAGCATATCTACTTAACACATTCAAATCAAATGACACATGGAACCCAAATATTCCATCACAATTCTTCATAAATATGTCAAAACAAATCAATTCACAAGTAATAACTAGATAAGCTAAAATAACTATAATTCTAGTATATTATATTGGCCATGGATAATGTACCCAAATGGAATGTTTGGGGCTTATGGTGGGTAAATGAAGAGGAAAAAGATGAGAAAAATAGGACAATTTCAAGGCTCATCAACATGCATGACTTTATTGTTGATATTTTTTGTTTGATGATTAGTCATAGTGGAGCACCATTGTATACTATCCTTTGCAAGAAGGTTGTTTAGTTATAATATCATGCTTGTTGAAAGGTTTTTCTCTCCAATGATAACCTCATTAGGGGGCATTTTCAAGGAAACAAATCTATAATTACATAGCATCATATGGGATTCCAAGTTTAATAAACTATCAACGGGTAATGAAAACTAAACTAGAATGAGAAAGTGGAGGCATGGAAAAGGTAACAATAAACTTGCAACTTATTGGGTTTTCATAAATTATGAGGTTAGTTTTGTATTGGTGAATGTTCATAAGTGATGATGTGTTATTATGGTTGCACTAACTAGAATAATAAGATGAGTCTAGAGTGATTTCTTATTCAATACGATGTTTTGTACATAGTGGAATTCGTATCAAGGGGAAATGGGTCCCTTGGTCAAAGTTCCTATATTAATTGAAGGAAAAAATTGATTTGTTAGGAGGGTTGAAGAGGCCATAATCACTCAAAAGTATGGATCATCATATGAGAAAGGAGGGATAGATTATGACCCGATGTGTATACATATGGGATGATTGCTAGTTAAGTTGTGTGAATATTACAGGGTAATGATACCTTAGGGAGTCATGTTAGACCCTCCATGATAGTCACTGAAATGGATCATGACATGGGCACAATGGTGCAAGAACTAAGGCATTGGTTGATATTAACCTTGTGTGTGTGAGTGTATATTTCTATAGGAATACTTGAGTAAATAAGAATTGTCAGGATATCTTGTTTTGATAAGAGTGGGGACTAACCCATATAGTCCCCACACCACTGGTTCATTAGAGGGTCACCCTAGAATGTGAATCCCATTACTAACTTCATCAAGAAGGGAGATGAAATTTATTAGATGAGTATGATTTGAGGAGGCATTTACAAAGAATAAATCACCCACGTATAAGTGCACTTATCATAAGTGTGCTAGATCTTGATAATGGCAATGCAATTCACATAACGACATGTTTAGATGGAATAAGTATAGTAGTAATGCTAGATGGAGGAATAATATCATACTCCTCTAGAGAAGTATGCACCATGAAATGGTTGTGCTACCCGTGATCTAGGGATAGCATAATCAAGCTTGTCATAAACTTATGCACCATGAAATGGTTGTGCTACCCATAATATAGGGATAACATAATCAATCTTGTCGTTAACTTATGGAGGCAATATCTAATGTTTTTATAACCCTAATTTTCACCAAACATGCATACCTGACATCAGGCCATCTCACTTGCCATTTTTTCCAAGCCACCATTGAACAACTCTTCTAAAAATCCACCCTTTTGAAGGCATACGCGCCCTGCACCACTGTTGCACACGTGTATATGTTGGCTAACCCATTACAGCCCACGTATACTGACAAAAGCACAAAAAATAGAAAGTTGCAGACGTAATACATATTTACGGGTAATTTCCTAAATCGTTTGACCATCCATAGTCGATCACTCAACCAGATAACTACCCTCTTCTAGCCTATAAAAGAAGAGGTAGGGGTCCCAAAAGAAAGAGAGAAAAAGAAGAGCAAAGAAACTCTGCCAATTTTTGTATTCCCCTTGCCCCAATCTTTTGCAACCATTTTGTGAGGAGAAGCATATGTGGAAGCGGTTGGTGCCCAGTTGAAGAGGATCCCAGGACCAAGTTCGAGGAGCAGTGGTCGATCTCACCATTGTAAGTTACTTTTGTGAGGTTAATAAGAAAGAAGTACTTTTCCCGTCTCGCAATATGAGGTGTTCAAATATTTAGTTTTGATTATATTTTATTAGAACCTCTAACCCACTAATTCATATATAAGATGCATGTTTGGAATTATTTGGTTGTCTGTTTATGAATGCAGGTTGGCTTTGAGAGGAAACTTTCATTCAAGAAGCTACCGAACATGAAAGGATCAACACCAAATGCAGAAGTTCAAGGTATAGTTACTAGATCCTTTTATCCTTGTGTTTTATGCTTGAATGTGGGGTCTATGCTGGGATGATAGTAAAAAGTAGGAGACTTTAGATGGTCATTTCTGCATGCATTACAAAACCCTTAGTGTTAGTTCATAGGGGGTTTTCCCACCCACAACAGAATTGGTGACCATAATGGGGAAGATCTCTAGGGTTTTTGGGGATACTTTTTTGGTGTTTTAAATTGGTTGATGACCTTTTTTCTGAGTTTCTGCAAGAGTCCGAGTTTGTAGGGATTCTGGTCTTCCATACCAGTACTCCCTACTTTGATTGCTAGATTGATTTTTCTTTTTCGGGAAGTCACAAAGGTATATGCGGCCTGTATAAGGCCTGAGCATGTATATAAGTGCCCTAACTTTAGACAGCCCGCGTACATATGTTGGCTATTGAAGGGTCAGTAGCGTGCTTGGGTTTAGAAAATATTTTTTAAAGAAGAGGCAGTCATCCTCTCCCCTGTCAGAATTCATCCTTCTCAGGGTTTTTTTGATCCATTCCTAGTCTCTGTTGTTGCAGTCTGTAGTTTAGATATGATCTCAGATTAGCTTTGTTTTGTCAAATTTTCCTTGCATCTTTTTTATAAAAGTAAGTTTATGTGTCTTTAAGGGATTCCAGTTTTCAATACCAGTACTCCCTGCCTGTGCTTGACTGGTTGTTTTTTAGTGTTTGAGGAGTTGCAGAGGTGCATGTGGTCTGTAGTGGGCCTGCATGCGTGCATACGCGCCCTGCTCTTGGACAACCCACATACATACGCTTGTTGTTTAAGTGTCAGTAGCGAGCCTGTTGAGATTTTTTTTTTTTGGAGGCAGTCATCCTCTTCCCTGTCAAAAGTCACACTTCTCAGGGGTTTTCTTGATCTAGCCTTGGTCTCTGTCATAGCAGTCTATAGCCTAGATTTGACTTCAGCGTAGCTTTCTTTTTCTTCAAAAGATTTCTTGTTTTTCTTTATTAGGTTTTTGGATAAGATTGTGAGTCTGTTCTGATCTGCCTTTTTGGGTTGGGTCAGTGACTCCTTGCAAACTGCAGGAGAGCCATAAGTCATTTCTTGGTTTTGTCTTGTCTTTATTTTTCCCTTTTTTCTTTTGAAAACAAGAAAATAATACATTTTAAAATTTCTTGTTTTTGGAGGCATAATAAAAAAATATAAATTTCACTTTCTTTGTTTGGTCAAGTAGTTGGTTGTTTACATTAGCAATCAGGAAAAAGCATGCTTTAATAAGTTCTTGGCTGATTGAATTAGGACAGTAAGTAGCTTGTAGTCGAGCACAAGCTTGTTTTGAGTTTTCTGTTAAAATATCTTAGAAAAAAAAAGTAGTTTGAAAAGTTGGTTAAAGAGTTTAAAATGTGCAAATCAGAATTTATGAAGAGGAAGTAGTTTGTTTTCAACTTCAGTATATGCTCTTCTCTTTCGTCTCTTAAAAACATCACTGGTTTCATTTCCGTTCCCTTTGACTTAAGATAGCCACTAAAATTAACAATTAATTAAAATCAACTAGACTTTATGATTGTAGGGTCCATCAACTAGTCTAGGCTAGAGCCTTGATTTAGGATTGGAGAGGAAACTCTTCAAGGCTACAAAAACACACATAAGAGTCTGTGCTAGGGAGTGCTAAAAGTCTAGTATCATGGAAGTTATCTGGGACCCCCCTCTAACACAGGGGCTAAACACGAGGTCACGTTCGGAAAGGTAGTGGAGATAACCCCTCCAAAGTCGGACCAAGCATAGTGGGGAACACATATAGAGGGCTTATCTTGGGATTCCATTGATCGCATTTGCCACGGAGCTTCGTGGGTCTCGAATTTGTTTGAGGTCCTCATTTGTCTTCTGAAACACTTTCTTTTGATACCCTTGATAGGTTTCGAGCTTGATACCCTGCTCATTGCGGTCCACCCGACTGTCGACTGTATCTGCCTGGTGACTGTTCGCGCACTGGCAACCTAGTGGCCTTTATTTTAGAGACTTACACAGGTGTCTGCGGGGGTATACCACGGTACCTTGGACATAGATTGGGCCACGCTTTGTAGATTATATCTAGAGGGTGCTTCCATATTCGAGTTGCACTTGCACCGGTAAGTTGCTTTAGTGTTGGATGGTGTAACTGTTCTTCCAACTAGCTAGTGATCTGCTTGTCTAATCTCATAGGGAATTTTTCTAATGTTTGTTGGTTCTTGAACGTTAATAGAAAGCCCTAGTGTGTCATTAATATTCTCACACAGTGGAGGATCAGGAGCTCCGTCGGTCACGAAGGCTTCTTGGCCTGCCACCTGTCAATCTGGAGCCACCCCGTCACTGCTAAGGCGAAGACTAGACCAGCAAGAGTCTTTTGAGGTGACCAGGTCATAGGAAACTGTGCCTAACCCATATCCGAGAGAAGAACATTCGATTCTAGAGGAATCAACCATTTCAGACCTTGGAGTGGAAGCTCTTGGTCCGTACAAACCTTCGAACACTGATCTATCGATACCCGTCGTTGTACAGGTTTATCCTTATGAGTGCCTGATAGTGTCACAAGCAATGATGGAAGAAAATGTTGTGACTTCTTTAGGGAATATTCATATTCCCTCTACGACTGTCACTACAGGGGGTGTTCCACCTCCTAACCAACCGTCGCCAGTCTGGACCACTATGGTCTTGACTACATCTACCTTGGGCAATGGTCTAATTTCGTCTATGGCGGCGATCACTGCTCTGTTTACCCAGAATGCGACAGGCCCTCCGTTCTCAGACAGGTTGCCTGACTTTGGTACAAGCCCTATACTTTCCTACTCCACTCTATAGACTTTAGGTCTCGGGGCAGGGAGCTCCAATGCTCCTTTGTAAGGATCCACGGGGGGCACTTCAACTTCTTATAACGCTTTCTCTTACGGAGGGGGTCATATACCTCCTTCGTCCCCTTCGCTCGGCGGTGCTCATCAGCATCCCGCCGGGCCGAACGTAAATTTTAGTTCATTTGGAGCAGGTAGTCAAGTACTTCCTTCTTATAACATGCCAGTTGGTTCGACACCGTTCTCTTTGTTCGACGCGTTTGGTAACAATGCTTTCTCGTTGACTACCTTCTTGGCCGGGGGCAACCCTGATTATGACAACAAAATCCTGTACATGGTACTATTCCTGCACAGGGGGCAAACTTAGGAGTTCCTTCCTCACAAGGACCATGGAATCCATGACAAGGATCATTTCCCTTGTCAAGGATGCCAATCAGAGGCAACCCCTTCCATAGCCAATGGAACCCTGGGTAAGGCTCGACACCTATGACCGACGGATAGACAGGGGGAAACCCTTCTGAAAATCCTTGGAATGCAACGAAAGCCCAGCCCTTCATGTCCTATTACGGAAGTCAGCCGATGACATATTAACAAGCACAAAATCTGTACACTAGTCAAGGCCATGGTTATTATCAGAACCCTGGCCAACAACCTAACTTTTCCTGGCAACTTGGTGCCAACCAAACTCCAGACCCCTTTTTCCCTGGTCACAATCAACAGCACAAACTATTGTTTCTGGAAACTCTGCACTTTCCAGACTTGACAAGTTTATTGAATGACCCCATATGTAACGATCCGCGTTGGCCTCCTATGCCGACCAAGTTTCTTTCAGACATTCCAAAGTTAGAAGCTAAGCCTAATGAAGATCTAGGCGATCATGTGACTACCTTTCATCTGTAGTGCTCATCCAATTAGTTGAAAGATGACTCCGTCCAATTGCGTTTGTTTCAATGCACTCTCATAGGGAGTGTTGCGAAATGGTACATTGAGCTTGACTGCTTGAGATACTCTTCCTTCGGTCAATTGGCAATGACTTTCTTAAACCATTTCCAATTACCTGTGAGATACGATGCCGACACCAAATTGCTGGCCAACTTTGAGCAGACAAAGGAAGACCATATCTCTGATAAAATCTGAGAATGGAGACGCCGAAAGAGTTTGATAAAAGTGCCAGTCCCACCAGCATTCCTATTGGAGTGGTTCCTTAAGTATTTGGTACCTTAGTTATCCAAAGACGTTGCAATGTCGAGAGTGTTTTCTGAAGAAGATGCAATAATGAGAGCTCAACAACTAGAGCTGATTTACTCTCAGTCTGGTTTACTTTACGAAATTTTTCTAGATGCACCGCGGTCAATACTTGAAAAAACAAGATAGAGAGTTGGACCACATGCCGATGGTATTGTCAGTTCAACACAAACGAAGCTCGCTGAACAATTGTTAAAACAATTGCAACAATTGTTGATACAACAGAAAGTGGCCAGCCAGACCACTAGTCTGGATGCCCCCCTTACTCAAACATCAGATGTACACAATGTGCAATCAACAAACCCGAAGGTCACCCAGCATCCTGACGGAAAGAAAAAACAATGAAAGAAGGGTAAGGGGGATAAGAAACCTATTGATAATGCTGGCGGAGGCAACATAGAAAAGAAGAAGTCGAAGTATCTATGTAACCTATGCAAGGAAAACCACCCGATTCACTAGTGCCCTCAGCTTGCAGAGGCCCAAAAGTTATTGGCGCAACAACAACCTATTGTGTTAATGAACCCATTTCAACATGGGAAACATTTAACTCAATCCTCTCCGAGCACAGACGGGGGCAGTCAAGGACCCCCTTCGTCTTCGAGTAATTCTTCGTCCGCAAATGTGTATATGATGAAATATGATGCCTATATATCGACTAGAGCGCATGATTACGGAATGCCAAACACCTCTGAGAAGAGTAAAGAAGCCGAAAACCCACCTCTTCCTCTCCAAATTGAGAAGACATTATGCGAAACAATGACATGCATCCCAAAAGGTGCATTCAAGAAAGCTTCTCACAATCCAAATGCAAGGGCCGCCCATAATTACTCTATGGTGGAGGATTTGACTCAAACCCCTTGTGCGATGTCTTCTTTGGAGGTCCTCCAGAGCTGCCCTTCCCAGAGAAAGGCTCTGTTAGATGCCTTAGGATCTGTTGCGACTTGTAATCCAGGTACGATCATTCTTGATACGACCGACTTAAAACCTCGTCTCCCTTAACACATGGCGTTTCATATAGTAGTGGCTTACACCACGAAAAATTTTACTCGGAACATTTTTCGCACGGTGGTTGATGAGGGCGCCTCGACATGCGTGATGTCGTTGGTGTGTTGGAAGGCCATGGGCCAACCTGTTTTGTCTCCATTACTGACTCTTCTTACCTCTTTTGACAGTCGTTCATTCCGACCACATGGAATCATCCCCTCTTTTCCCATGTAGTTAGGGGGGAAGACCATGTGCGTCGAGGTTGAAGTGGTCGATGTGTCTCTCAACTACAATCTCTTGTTAGGAAGGAGTTAGACCTATGCTATGCAAGCAATGGTTGCTACAGTTTTCTGGGTCTTGTTGTTTCCACACGAGGTTCGGATTGTGACCATTGATCAGTTGTCTTTCTCTTGTCCTGACCCTTCATCGGGGGCATCCACGGTCCTGATGATTGATAACCCTCAACCCAACATCGTCAACATAGGGTTTGGTTTGTGCCCACCTTTGATGGGTACTTTCGATTACCCACCACCTTCCAGTGATGTTAAGTTCATTTCAGACCAGCCTAAGGTTGAAAATTTTCAAGTCTCATCATTTTGTACGACCTAATTCAACAATCCGTGGACTCTTCCTTCCCCATCGGCCACAATGGAAGGGACAGGGCACCATGGTATATCCATGCCCTTGTCCGCGACAAAAGACACAATAGTCCAACAAGCTTCCGTCGACCCTGATTCGACTCCCACACAGGAGTTAGATCTGATTCTCGAGCCTACTTGGGCTCAAGGTTCCCTTGTCGATACTGATTCTTTAGACTTAGTCTTGCCTTCAGACGAAGCAATTATTGAAGCAATGACTAGTCCAAATAGAACCTGGGATGATCTCCATCACAGATCTTATTTCCTCCCAGAGTTAAGAAGAATTGAAGTAGGAGATTTCACTTTGACTATGACTGGAGATAGGTCTTGTCCTATCAATCCCTTGTCTACACACATTGTTTACGTTGAAGGTAATATGGCGATCATCGCTGAAATGATACCTATTGATATCTCTAGAACCCCTGGCGTCGTGGAGAATATTCTCATTGGAGATGACTATTCCCCTGAGGAGATTCGAATCTACATGGATTTATTTAAAGAATTCCGCGACGTTTTTTCCTTGTCTTGTGAGGAAATGCCAGGCATTGATCCAAGAATTGTCGAACACAAAATCATGACTTATCCTGGTGCTAAGCCGGTCCGACAGAAGCTTCGTTCGGTCAATCCTAAGAAAGCAACAAATATTAAGGTTGAAGTAGAGAAACTGCTCAAAGCGGGTTTTATCTACCCCGTTCATTTGACTCAATGGGTGTCAAATCCCGTTCCAGTTGACAAAAAATAGGGTACAATTCGCATATGTATGGACTTCCATGATTTGAACAAAGCTTGTCCAAAGGATAATTTCCCCACACCATTTATTGACCAGATAATCGATGAATGCCTAGGTTGCGAGGCCTTTTTTTTCATGGATGGTTTTTCGGGATAAAATTAGATACAGATCAAACCTGAAGACCAACACAAAACCACTTTTATTTGTATATGGGGTACATTCGCTTATCGGAAGATGCCTTTTGGTCTAAAAAATGCTGGAGCTACCTTTCAACGGGCCATGTCTTTTACTTTCTATGATCTCAAGCATATAGTTGAGGCCTACCTTGATGATTTAGCATCATGATCTCATAAGAGAGATGATCATCCCACACACCTCTGACTTATCTTTGAGAGATGTCACTACTACCGGATTCGCTTGAATCCAAACAAATGCATTTTTTGTGTGACATCGGGTCATCTGTTAGGTTTCATAGTTTGGACAACATGGATGATGGTCGATCCTCTCAAAGTTGAGGGAATAGTTCAGTTTCCTCCACTGGGCACAATCCTTCAACTTCAGAGTTTACAGGGAAAAGTGAACCTTTTACGGTGTTTCATTGCAAACTACGTCAAGATCACGAAAGGGATTTATGCATTTACTAAACAAGGACGTTCCTTTTCATTGGGATGAAGTCGCTCAATGCTCTTTCGACGCGCCCTTACGACTATCCCTCTACTTCGACCACCGAATTATAATAAATATTTCTTATTGTACTTGGTTGCGGTAGAGTCGACCATCGGTATGGTCTTGGTTCAGGAGGATCATTTCTTCTCAAAATATGTGATTTATTACCTGAGCCAAGGCTTGGTTGGACCATAACTTAATTATTCCCACGTTGAAAAACTTGCATTGGCAGCAGTTCATGCTGTACAACGGTTCTATCATTATATCATGTTTCACAAGACCACCGTTATTGCCATTGTGAATCCGTTTCAGTACGTGTTGACACGACGAGTAATTGGCGGAAAGATTAGTAGATGGATAGTTGTCCTCCAGGAATTTGACTTAGATTTTGTTTTGGTGAAATCCAAAAAGTCATTGGTCTTTGCAGAACTCATCTTGGAACTTCCGGTCGAGTCAGGTGATGTTATGCCCAGAGAGTCTCTTATTAAAGGAGACAAGTTTTTCATCGTGTCTCAATATCCCTGGTATGGAGATGTACTTTTATATCTCCAGACTTTGAAGTGCCCTGCCTCTGCTTCTCATGATGAGCATCGTCGTATACGCCATCAAACCAAGAACCATCTCATACTCGAGGACACTTTATATCGTTGAGGTGTAGATTTCATCCTTCGCCGATGTCTCACTCATGAAGAAGTAGAAATCGTGCTTAACGATTTCCAAACTGGAGCATGTGGCAGTCATTTGTTTGGGTTGGAAACAACCCAAAAGATTCTACGAGCCGATTACTTTTGGCCGACATTAATCAAAGATTGTGTTGAATCAGTCAAGAAGTGCCACCAGTGTCAGATCTTCTCTCGGAAGATAAGGGCACACCCGCTCCCATGTTTCCCGTCATTACCGTTGGTCCCTTCACCAAGTGGGGAATTGATTACACTACATGCAACCTCCCTTCAACAAGGAGGCACCGTTATATAATTGTAGCAATAGACTACTTCACCAAGTGGGTCGAAGCTATGCCAACGTTCAAAGATGATGGCGAGACTGCAACTCTCTTTTTGTTCAACCAGATAATAGCAAGGTTCGACATCCAGGGAGAGATTGTCACTGACCATGGCAGTCACTTTCAGAACAAAATGATGTCTGAGTTAACATGAAAGCTTGGGTTGAGGCAAGAACATTCATCACCCTACTACCCACAAGTGAATGGTCAGGTGGAAGCTGTAAATAAATCTCTTAAGACCATTCTACAACGAACGATCAATTTAGCCAAGTCAAATTGGCATTTGATGTTATACTAGGCATTATGGGCCTACCGAATGTCTGTTAAGACTACAACCGGTTTCTCACCTTTTCAACTCATTTACGGGCTGGAAGCAGTATTTCCCATAGAGTGCCAGATCTCGTCTCTAAAGTTGGCAGTATAGTTATTGCCAGACACTTCACCACTTGAAGAGCGTTTATTATACCTCGAGCAACTAAATGAGCAACATCATGATGCGGCTTTGGTTAATGAGGCTCACAAGAAAAAAATCAAGTGTCAGTATGATCGGTCCGTTCACCCTCAGATTTTCTTTGAAGGCGACCTTGTCCTGGTTTATGACCAAGATAAGGACCCCCTAGGGGTAGGCAAGTTCAAACCCATGTGGTTCGGACCCTTCATCATGAAAGAGGTTCTAAAGAAGGGTGCTTATCATCTGGTGGACTTTGAGGGAAATTCTTTGGCGGAGCCTAGAAATAGGCTCTACCTCAAGAAGTATTACTCATAGGTGGGTTGCCTCGGGTGACTTCTTGTAACATATGTATAGTTCTTGTACATTTGTTTTTGTAGTTTTTATCTTTTTAGTTTTATGGACGTGTCGTTTTTGATGTCATCTTTTTCACTGTGGCAGATATCAGGTGAATTAGAGGTGTTCATTGGGTTCGGGGATGACGCTAGCCGACACACTCGGAGGCTTGCTTCCGCAGCTTGGGTGATTTTCACACCTTAAGGCCAGTTGCTATCTTCAGGAGGTATCTGTTTAGGTGACACCACAAACAATGTTGTCGAATACAATGCAATCTTAGAGTTGCTTTGTGATGCTTTGTCTCATGGTATCTCTTACCTCCGAGTCTACTTAGATGCTCAGCGTGTTGTGTCTCAATTAAATGGAGTTTACCGCGTTTATGATCCTACTCTGCACCGACGATTCCTTAGGGTACGTATCTTAGAACGAAGTTTTGATTACATTACGTATATCCATGTTCTTAGGAGATTGAATCAAATCACAGATACTCTAGCTAATCATATATTAGATTGACATATTGCACAAATGTAAGAAAAAACACACACACACACACATGTAAATACATTTGTAAATAAATGCAATCCATAATACACA
>ML779425.1:391992-411383 GCA_009831015.1 Picea engelmannii
ACAAAAGGTGCCCTCGACACAAAAGAAGTCTAGCCTAACTAAGGAAGGGGCCTATTGGCCCTGCCATAGTGAAAAATGATGTTGGCCAAATGTCGAAAATGCTGGACCCAGGTTTGTGGTACCCCGACAACGTGAGTCTGCATGGATGGTGGGAGATCCTCGATCTCTGCCATAGGAAATGTACGAGTAAGAGCGGTGAGGTTCCACTCCACCCACCTCAAAACTCTCTCAGCCTTTCCGACTGGAGGTCCCCCTGCTGCTGCTAGTCCACCGACCATGGATGGTCCCGCCTCTGGTCGAGGACGCCACCTAGTCCTCGCGAATTCTGTTGGACACACCGGCCCCACATCTGCACATAACGGATACATACGTGTTAGATACTCTGGTATACAAAAAACATGATATATATGAAAAAAAACATAAAAATTAAATAGCTTTGAAAACAAAAAAACAAACTTACCCATCTCTCCTCGCTCCTCTCCGAGAGGTACAGGCATGTCAAGATCTCTATAATAGTTGATCCCGACATAGGGGTAGTCCTCTATGGCCAGAATCTGTCGTACCCACCAAGAAAAAAAATTGTCGTCGAAGGCCTCAATAGTCCTCCCCCCACCCTGTTGCGACAACAACGCCGCCCATTTGCATAACGCTGGGAGAGAGGGCTCATGCCCTCATATTGTCTCTCTAGGATTGACACTTGGTACCCTATCAAAGAAAAAGGAACACAAAATAGTCCCAAACCCAAATTTTTTGTGTCTCCGCATACGACACTATGTCAACTACCTCTTCATACAATCTAGTAAGGTGGTGCTCCAGTCAAAACTTTGTGCATTTAAGCACTAAACCACACAATTCATGTGCGCCCGGGAAGCTTGATGTAAACATGCAGATCTAGTGATCCGCCCAATGAGTAGAACTATCGCTTTCAACGATAGGTTAGAAATCTTGTTTATCGACACCTGTGTGCCTACTTTGTCTATGCCAGCCTCGCAATGGAGTCCAATCAACTCCTCGATGTTGTGAGGCCCAGATGGAAACGTGCAAAAGTTGACTGGTTCCCATCTCCTTGAAAGGCCAGTCGGAAAGTAGATATATTCAGTCATTGGAGTCAACGACTGTCCCTCAAGCATGAATGCCTATGCATCCGGGTGCCAGTAATATACCAAGGCTTTCAACAGTCTAGGTTGTGCCTGCGTAAATGGACACTACAAACCACATTGTGCCAATGTGGCAGTAGCATCAGGGTCCTCTCCAACCAAATTATCAATGTACTCATGCTCCCTCTCCCTCCAATGAACATACATCCAACATTTGACAAGTTCAACGGGGGGTTAACTCTTGCATCTTTTAAATTTTTCATCATGTTGGAGGGTATACGTGGGTTGTAGTATACATAGTTTCATATGCCCACATGCAGTATTTTCTCTGCACGCGGGCATACGCTGGCTGTCATAGGACAACCCGCATATACATAGGGACGACCTTTTTAAAGGTCAGTGCCCCCCCAAAAAATAAAAAGAAATGCACAAATGACTAATTGAAATGCAAGAGGGGCTAGTATGTACTTACTTGGTCCAAGCGAAAGTTCGTTTCATCCACTGAAGCTCTCAGAATCAACTCTTTTGACAAAGGGGTGTTTTTGGTTGTTTAGTTAATTTCTCAATTAGCAATGGTAATAATGAGCTGTCAGCTTCTATTTATAGACTTTTTGGCTCCTTTTTGTCATTTTTTGGACCCCTTTGTCATTTTTTCTAGCTTGAAAATCATGTAATATGGTTCAAGAGTTTCTTAGGGCATGTTACGATAAGTGTTGCTTTGGGTATTGGGATTTTTTTTGGAGATTTGGGTCATTTTTAAGGTCCTTTGGTAAAAAGTCATTTTTCCAACTTGTTGCAACTAAGTTAGGATTCCACCTCCACTTTCTGTATCTTGTTGTCTTTGTCACTTTTCCATAGGATCAACCCCACCGAGTTGCGACACATAACCATCATTGCTTCTTTAGAAGTGTCATAATTCAGTGGTAGAGCCTCCCCCTTTCATGGATGCCCTAGGTAGATCCTGATTGCATTTTTGGTATCCATGCCGTCACTAATGACTATAGGCTCGGGAGTCCTTATTAGTTTTTTCTGATTATGAGTATGAGCCTCATTTGCATGATTCATTATCACTCTTGAACTCACCCTCAGGACTCCCAAAACACAACGGGTCTTCTTTTAAGCCCTTTTCAGACCCTCTAAACATGAAAATATTGTTAAACGATCTTGTCGCCCTTCATGCTCGCTAAACTGAAATTTGAAGGCATGTCTGTCTGATGGTAGTTTACCCCTTTTTCTGTCTAGATGGTCAACTGTATGAACAAAGTTATACTCTAGGAGCCTCGGTTCTCTAGAAGAGTATTCTCAGGTATAATTTTAACCCTTTTTCGGGCCTGAGGGACTAAATTTATGAAAAAGGAACCCACACGGAGTCCATAGTTAATCTCTTTTCAGACTCCCTAAAATTGAAAAGATCGCCGAGTGACCTTGTTCCTTCACACTCGTTAAAATGGTCCAGAAAAACATCCCATACCGAGTCCATAGTTAAGTTTTTTTCAGACTCCTTAAAAGTGAAAAGATTGCCTAGTGATCTTGTCTTTATCACACTCGTTAAAATGGTTTTGAATGGACGTCTTTTTGGTGCTAGTTTACCCCTTTTTCGAACTGACTAGACTACCTTCAAAAAAGGTACCCTAGTGGAGTCTCCTTTTACGTTTTTTTTAGACTCTCTAGAAATGAAAAACCGCCGAGCTTACCTTCTTTGGGCTCGTTAAAATTACGTCGAAGGACGTTATCATCATGTCTTGTTAATCACATTTTCATTCCTGCGTCTTTGGCCTAATGTCGTCTCCATGTTTCCCTCAACTAAACCATTTGAAGCATGCCTTATACGCAAGCCTTGTAGCACTTTTTGCCTCTGCGTCTTGACACCTTGACCCATGGAGGGATTTTCTCGAGTGTCCTTTTCCTGCGTATGTTTTCTTGCTCTGAACATTAGTGTGTTCCTTGTGCTTGGAACTAGTATGTTAGTGACACTCGTTCCTCCTTTGTAATGTATCATTCTTTTATTCCTTTTCAAGCTTCCCAAAAAATTATTGAAAAAGACAAAAAAAATCAAATATACCCCAAAAATAGGAAGGGAAAAGTATTTTCTTTTTTGGCAGCACAATGATTCACCCTTTGACAAAGCACATCCTTTCGTTTGTTCGTCTAGCTTAGGGAAATAATGTGACCTTAGGAAGTTGTTCTCGCTACATAGAGCTGTGTCCTCCTCCGTTTGGTTATTCTTCCAAACATATGGAGAGTTTGCATTGCCTCATGCATCATGAACTTATGTCAATACCATGCTACTTGAGTCTCATCATTTGTCGTGTTGTTGTCCAAGGGAAGTTTTTACCAAGATTGAGTCGGCCCTTTTTCATTTTGTCTCTTAACCTAATGCCCAACCATTCCAAAAGCCTAATCAAGTCTTTGTTCAAAATCAATGAAGCCCTAAGCCTGATCATCAAGATCTTCTAGTATGTTCCTGACAAGCCGTCGAAGACCTCTGGGTAGTGAAGTCATACACCCATACTACACTCCTACCTGAGTTATGAATATTTTGAAGTTGTTGCTTGAGCTCTGAAGGCCTCATCTCTAGCCATCAGACATCATTTGCTTCTTGAAGATGGATACTCTACATGTATATCTTTTTGATTTCGAGATGTAGATCTGTTGTGTATTGCTTGCGGCTACACTTTATATAGTTATATGACATGGATATGCAGTGTATTTAATTGGCAGCCATGATTTTATGTCATTCCGAGCATGGGTATGCCCGCCTCAGTGAGACAATTGTTATTTTGCAGATGGCACCTCCCGAACTCTAGTCCCTGGGCTCACTCGCTTCGTATGTTGGTGAAGATTGGTAATGTATTTCGTCCATTAGATGCTCTTCTGACTTCACACATTAGGGAGCATCTGTTATAACCCTAATTTGCACCAGACATGCATACCTGGCATCAGGCCATCTCACTTGCCATTTTTTCCAAGCCACCATTGAACAACTCTTCTAAAAATCCATCCTTTTGAAGGCATATGCGCCCTGCACCACTGTTGCCCACGTGTATATGTTGGCTAACCCATTACAGCCTGTGTATACTAACAAAATCACTAAAAATAGAAAGTTGCATATGGAATATAGATTGCCGGGTAATTGCCGAAACTGTTTGACCATCCATAGCCAGTCACTCAACCAGATAACTACCCTCTTCTAGCCTATAAATGAAGAGGTAGTGGTCCCAAAAGAAAGAGAGAAAAAGAAGAGCAAAGAAACTCTGCCAATTTTTGTATTCCCCTTGCCCCAATCTTTTGCAACCATTTTGTGAGGAGAAGCATATGTGGAAGCGGCTGGTGCAAAGTTGAATAGGAGCCTAGGACCAGGTTCGAGGAGCAATGGTCGATATCACCATTATAAGTTACTTTTGTGAGGTTAATAAGAAAGAAGTACTTTTCCCGTCCCACCATATGAGGTGTTCAAATATTCAGTTTTGATTATATTTTATTAGAACCTCTAACCGACTAATTCATATATAAGATGCATATTTGGAGTTCTTTGTTTGTCTGTTTATGAATGAAGGTTGGCTTTGGGAGGAAACTTGCAGTCAAGAAGCTACCAAACGTGAAAGGATCGACACCAAATGTAGAAGTTCAAGGTAGAGTTACCAGATCCTTTTATCCTTGTTTTTTATGCTTGAATGTGGGGTCTATGCTGGGATGATAGTAAAAATTAGGAGAATTTAGATGGTCATTTCTGCATGCATTGCAAAACCCTTAGTGCTAGTCAGTAGGGGGTTTTCCCACCCACAACAAATGTGTGAAAGGTTTGAATGTAACATTGAACATTGGAGCCTTTAACATTTTATCTTATGTTGATGTTGGTTTCCACAATGATCTAGGTGGATATCGGTGGCCACCCACCTTTTCCAACTGGCTCAAAACAATTTTTTAGCAATTTTGGTAATTTACTATTTTTAACAGTTTTTAAATTCCAGGGCCATTTTGAGGGCCTAAATGAAGGTTTTTCGGGATTGAGCTTCTAAATGATAGAAAAAGGCTCTTATTGGGCCGCCAAAATGAATCTCCTCGATGATACCTATTAGCGCTCTGTAATTTGCCCAAGGTTGCGGAGGCAGTCACAGAGGTAACCTCAAACCACTTGGAGTCTTGGATCTAGCCCTCCAAGACAAAGAGAGGGATCTCTCTTTTCGATTTAACTTAGTATGTAAGGGATGAATGTTAGGCTAGCTATGAAAGTATGGGGTTGGGTTTTTTTTGAAATATTTAGATGAGGATGTGGTTGACGAGTTTCTCAGATCACCATTGGGCTATGGGGTCTTTTTATAAGATAATGATTAAATCATATCTAGAGGTAAATGTCTCCACAGGGCAAGATAATAACAATTGTTGGATCGTCTTAGACTTAGTGCATATGAATAAGGTGAAAGGGAGAGATCCACTGAACATAGGAGCAACTAAGAATTCCTTTGCAAAGCTTCAGATGAATAACATATAGATTATTGAAAAAATTGGACAAAGAGTATGCATGCATAAATTCTTCTCCATTACTCTCTTTCAATAATAAGAAATGAAATTGCTTGAATGATAACAAAAAGATAACTAAAAATAGACAAAGAACACACCACCAACGCTGCTACACAAGAATCCTGTAAGTCATCTTCTTTATTATTGTTTAGTCATTCAAAAATTACAGACAAAAACCTCCTGGAGTAGCAAGGCCCACAGTCCAGCCAAAAGGGAGCTTCACACAGGTCCAACCCTCTGTCCTCTTTTACATGTGTATATAAAGGTAAAGATACTATCAGTCCTCAAAAATTCGAACTCTACCTATGCTTTCTAAAAATAGAAAACAGTTACGATAATTGACACATGTCACAGATGGTCTCCCAAACATAAGGGTCGATTATAACAAAAATGACACATGCAAAACTTCTCCTAATTTCCAGAGTGTTGTTTCAGTAGAGTCCTTTTCCATTCGAAAGGAAGACAACACTTTGATAGGTGGAGAAATAGCATTCCCTTTACTGGTCTTCACGATATCTTCAATAAATGTCAAGAAGATGACAAGGCACTTTGAAATCCTGTTGTGACAGATGGACAATCTTTACCACGAATTTCAAGAGCCACTTAACCAATTCTCCTTAATACCTGCCTCAAAAACTTGAAAAGGGTGATGATCTGTATCCCTTTAATCTTTATCTTTCATTTGGCACCCCTTTCACAAAATCTCGACACCAAACATTTCGATCTGTGCAAAACATGAACATTATGTCATCCTTTACACTTTCAGTAGCTTATAGGTGTAAAACCACAAAGGGTTAGCCGTTGGAAGCGTAGCTTTTGGCAGCTAACGACACCTTGAGGAAAACGAATACGCTGTCGAAAATGCTGAGTTTTCCACCACTGTCCAAAAATGCAAAAAGAGACTTCCTTCGACTTACCTACTCCCGAGGGTCTTCATTTAGGTTCTCAACAACTTCAGCTAGAGCTCTTAAATCAGAATGTGCTCTTGGCTCACGATTCTTTAGCTTTAGTTTGATCCTCAAACTTTTAATCACTTTAAGCAATTTATGATTTTCCTTGAGCAATTTCTTGTTCCTCTTCTGTTCCTTTACATGCATCTTAGATAATCTTTCAAATCAATCCATTACCTCATCTGACGTGTTGCTTATATTCTGGTTTTGGGATTTGATGACCCTCTCAAGCATCTTCATCTCTAATATTTCTCCCTGTAGTCTTTCAACCTTTGATGGTTTGATGACCTTGTTGTGCCTGCTGGTTGATGTTTCAGGACTCTCCAAGTCTGGGACCTCTGATGGAAAAGGTGCTTCTCTGAAAGCATCCTATTCAGGAACCTCCCTTTCCCCTGGCTCTAAATCCTCCTCTGAATCTGTATAAGGCAGATTCAAAACGTTTTTACCAGAGGCATTTCTTTTCCCTTCTGTATCTTGGCTAAAAATGAGCATCTTCTTGGCTTTCTTGGACTTTGAAGAAGAAGCTGGGCCCTCCATAATTACTGGGGAAATGGCTCTCCTTTTTCTTTTACTGCTCTGTGGTGTTGAAAACTTAATGAGTGAAGTCTTCTTCTGGTCCTTGGGATGGGGTTCTGGTTCAAATTCACCCCAAAAAGGAAGATACTCCCAACTACTATCCCTCTTCTGTAACTCTTGAAACACTATGAGTTTGATAAGACTGTGATGGGAGAGTCTACTCTACACCTTGCTAGGTATGGCCTGGACATGGTGTGTCATCTTTGTTAGACTGTTATGAAGGTAGAAGGGCAGATTCAGAGGACACCTACCTGTGAAATGATTCATAAGCTTGAAATGGTAGAACATTACTCTACTATATCTGCCTTCACACGTTATGTATACCTGGATGGCTTTGAGAAAACGTTGCCACTTCTCTTCCAAGTAGGATCTAGGGATATCCTTTTTCAAAGTGATACATTTGTGTTCAGGTTTGAGATAAGACCTGTACTCAATATCTTTGATAGTGGTTGACTTGAACCATCTTTCACCAGTCCTTGGCATCTTGGTCACCGCTGCCACAACTGCTTCATCAACCTGCACTTCAATTGTTCCAACTTTGGCTTTGGCTCCGTCAAAGGTCAATGTGAATGCTTTCAGCCACGCCTTGATGAAATCCTTGGAGTTTTTCACAGAACTTATAACAACCAACGTCTCTGAACATCTGGCAAATCTCAGGGTGAGATTCCAGATAAGTTATGCCACTGAGCTCCTTCCTGAGCAAATTTCCTCCCTTCTTTATTTGCAGTAACAGTTGTCAATACCTGCACTACAACAATAACAGATGTGGGAAGATGTAGTGGCACTGATAGGGAATGAATTGAAGTTTGGACGAGGAAAAATGCGTGATATGGAGGAAAAAGATTTGAATGAAAAACCCTTGATAAAGAATGAAAATCCAATCACAGTGATGATTGTGCCATTTGATCAAGACGAAAAGAAAAAACCACGTGATGGATCAGGTAAAGACAAATGATGCGAGCTTATGGGGATTAGATCTACTAGATTAGGGTCATTAAATAATCATAACAGACAACAATCACTTTCCCAGATCGTATTATGATTTGATTTCAGTTGATTTCGGCAGCATTTGGGATGATGATGTTGTGTACCGATGGCGGTTTGAGAATCCGATGGGACAGTTTGACTGTTAACCGCCTCTGTGCTTTCGACATCTTAAAACACCTCACACATATCATTTTAGCTATCGAAAGAGACAACTTTCGGCAACTTGAAATACTTTGAGAAAAACGCCCTTAGTTGTCGCATGTGAAAATTTAGAGTTTTTCTAATAAAAATATAGACTCATCACTTTCTTTGGAAAAGGTAGGTCTAAAGCTCCTCTTAAAAACCTCTAACTCAAAAAATCATTTGTCTAGTGATCCATGTTGTTCCCTACTGAACATAACTTGGAAAATTTTATGTCAAATAGACAGCAAGACCAGCGATCCATGAACTTCATTATGACACCCACCAATCATATCTGGACGATCAGGTCTCGTATCATTATATGATACTAACAATACCTTTCCAACAAGCTATCGTGTGCCCCAAATGGAGATCGTATGCAAAAGTTACGACCCTGGGAAGTTGATGTACTAACTTACCCAAACGGGGCCCACATCACTTTTGGCACTTCATCTCCCATGGTTAGGTTTTTTGGATGTCTAGGGTTTGTGAAATTCCGGTTTATTTAAAAAAAAATGCCTTCAGAGCCTCATTGTAATCATCTTCTTGTGAATGAGCGCAACTGTCACATCTCTTCTCAGAGATAAGATGCCACCATTCCAACGAGCTTGTTTTCCGCTGCATTTTACAGTTTCAAATTATTTCCTTATTGAATAGAAAACCAGTTTTATTGTATCTATGTTATTCTGTGTTAATCATCTTTTAATAATATGTATTCATTTTGTTTTTCTCATAAAATTTGGGTCAGTGGTATCAGAGCGGTTTGCTCCTTGTCGTCTTAATGCATGTCCTCAATGAGGTCAAGGTACAATGAATTGGGTCTCGAGCTTGTTTCTCTTGAGGAAAAAATATCTCACACGCCCAAGCGACCTCTCATGGAAGGAGAAAATAAAGATGAAGGGAAATGAGATCCTTTCAAAAAAATTCTTGTGGAAGCCCTCACGCAATAGAGGAACGAGATGATGGATAGTTTCACGCAAATCCTTCGGCGGCTACCAATAGGCGACACATCTTTCTCGAGCAAAGGCGTTGCCTCCTTCAAGGTACAAATAAACTTCGATATTCCTATATTTGAAGGTCAGATAGACACAGATGTTGTAGACAAGTGGTTGAATCTACTAGAAGGGTATTTTTCTGTTCATAACTTTTCGAATAGAGAAAAGATTACTTTTCGCTCCTCAAAGCCGTTCCCCATTTCAAATATTGGTGGGAAAATTTCTGTGAGCAAAAGGAAACAAAAGAATCCTCATTATTTATAGTCACGACCACCAGGGAATCCTTCAAGGATGCTATTAAGGAACAATACTACCCTATTGGAAGTTATGATGACTTGTATACCAAATGGACCACACTGCGGCAAGAAAGAGACCAAGAAGTGCCATAATTCACAAATATATTCCATACCTTGCGCACCAAGCTGGGTATCAAAGATTCATAGCGACATTTGATGCTCAAGTATCGCGGTGCTCTGCATAGATGCATAAAGACATAAATGGAATTTCTGGACTCCTCGTCCTTGGGTGCGGCCTACCGATATGCCGTCAAAATCGAGCAGAAGCTCAAACGAAAGACATGACAATTTGGGCCTGGGAACCCATCACAACAAAAGCTAGGAAAGGGTGGCCCCAACCCACATAACAAAGGACATAGAAAATATGGACAGTATCAAGACAACCAGTCCAAGCCACAAGCAAAGAAGGACACCAGAAAGATAAAGAAAGATACCGGGAAGTGGTGTGACTTTCATAAGAGCCTTTGGCATAACATTGTTTATTGCCACTCAAAGCAGTTGCTGGTGGACAAAGTGAAAGCCTCTAAATTAGATGCGAGTTCTGACTCTAAGTCAGAACCAGAAAGGGGAAGATGGATCATTGACGTGGAACCCAGTGCCATCGTTGCTACCACCAAGCTCCAGCCTGGTGAACCAGATGAGCCAGAAGAAGGTGAGTGTCTCTTCCATTCACAAAAGTGGGTGAAAGGCACCCCACTGCACTTCATCGTTGGTAGTGGTAGCCAGAAGAAATTCATATCAACAAAGGTCGTCAAGCGATTGGCCCTGCTGACAACATCGCACCCACAACCCTACAACATTGGATGGCTCTACCAAGGAAGCAATCTCCACGTCAGCCAACAATGTCGACTGTTGTATGACATCAAGCCCTTCAAAGATGAGGTATTGTGTGATGTTGCTCCTCTAAAAGTTTGTAATGTTATTTTGGGCCAACCTTATTTATGGAAAATTCATGTTGTATATGCGTTTAGGCCTCGTAGTGTTATTATTAATTTGAACAAAAAATTATACAAGATACCCGAGGCAGTCCCTCCTACTGCTATTTCCTTGATCTCTTCCAAGCAATGCAGGAAGGTCATCTCTCAGACCAAGAAATTTTTCTTCTTCGTGATTCTCTCTTAGAGTGAGCGAAATATCATAGGCCTCTGTGAACGATCTCTCCACACAACATAAGCAAGTGGATAAGTTCGTGGAAGAATACTCAGATATCTTCTCTTCTCCCACCAGGGTACCCATCAATCTGACCCTAGGTGCACCGCCACCCAATGAGACAGTCTACTGCCGCTCTCTATTAGAAAATGAGGAGATCAAGAAGCAGATCCAAGAACTACTCCACAAGGGGCACATCTGTCCCAGCTCATCACCTTATGGGAGCCCAATCGTGTTGGTGCAGAAGAAAGACGGGACCTCACGACTTTGCATTGATTGTCGGGCCCTGAATAAAATCACAGTCTGAAACCGGTACTCGATTCCTCGAATCAACGACCTCCTTGATCAACTCACATGAGCCAAATACTTCAGTAAGAATGATCTGAACTCTGGCTACCACCGGGTCCCAATAGAACATACAGATGTATGGAAGACCGCCTTCAAGTCAAAAGAAGGTCTTTTTGAATGGTTGGTCATGCCCTTTGGTTTGACAAATGCTCCAACAACTTTTATGAGGATGATGGACGATATCCTACGACCTTTCACCAATACTTTTGTAGTGGTGTATCTGGATGACATCTTCATCTACAACAAGACTTGGGCGGAACACTTGCAACATATTCAACATGTTCTGTACACCCTGCGACAACACAAACTATATGCAAACTTGGAAAAATGCTCCTTCAGCATGGACATGGTACATTACTTAGGCTACATAGTTGATCAACATGGTGTGCATGTGGATCCAACCAAGATCTAGGTCATCCATGACTGGCCAGCCCCAACCACACTCACTGAACTTCGGAGCTTCTTTGGCCTTGTCAATTTCTATTGCAGGTTCGTGTTGGGATTCTCTCATATCGCATGGGCCCTTAGCCAAGTAACCAAGGGTGTCGGTAAGGAAAAATTTGTGTGGGGCTTGTCCCAACAATAAGCCTTCGAGGACTTGAAGAATCGTTTGTGCTCATCCCCAATACTTTCATTACCAGACCCGCAACATCCCTTTGTGACCAAGACAGATGCTTCAGAATATGTTGTGGGTGCCATTCTCACACAACACGACCACCCCATGGAATATCGTAGTGAGACACTATCATATGTTGTTCATAAGTACCCTACTTATGACAAATAAATTTACTCCATTGTGCAAGCCTGCTTCCAGTGGATACATTACATTATTGGGAAGGAGACATTCATCCACACTGATCACAAGCCACTACAGTTCATGCAGACCCAAGGAATATTGCAAAATGACCGCCATCATAATTGGTCCACATACTTACAAAAATTCCACCTCAACATCAAGTATAAAAAAAGAAGTACCAACCGAGTTGTTTATTTCCTAAGCCAACCTCCAGTCACGACACTCATGACTGTGCTAAACTTTTACAGCCACAAGACCTCTGGATGGCCCCACCTTTATGAGATAGACCCATACTTCTCCACCACCTACCAAATGTTGGGCGCCAACTCAGTGGTCACAAATTTCCATCTTCACGACGAGATGTTGTGTCATCTGGGCCATCTCCATGTTCCATCAAGCGAGCATGCGAAGATGATTTGGGAAGCTCACTACAGTCAGGTGGCAGGACACTTTGGCATTGAAAAGACAGTGGCAGTGCTGCAAAAAAAATTCTACTGGCCGAAAATTCAACAAGATGCCAATAAGTATATCAGGTCCTGCACCGCCTACGCTATTGCCTAACCGACCACAAAGAAACATGTCATGTACAACCCTCTACCTAATCTCGACAGGCCGTGGGAATCCATTTCAATGGACTACATGTCGGGCCTCCTGTCCACCAAGAGGGCAAATGACTGTGTTTTTGTGGTTGTTGATCGCTTTTCCAAGATGGCGATTATAGCCGCCTAAAAGAAGAACGTCACATCAGAAGCCACTGCCAAGTTCTTCTTTGAATGTGTATGGGTACATTTTGGGATCCCACAAACCATTATCTCATACCGTGACAGTCGGTTCCTCAACACATTCTGGTCGAGCCTCTGGTCACTGCTGGATACCAAGCTGACCAAATCCACTACCTTCCACCCCCAGAAAGATGGCCAAACTGAGGTAGTCAATCAGATGAGCATACATATCCTATGCATGTACAATTCAAAAACCCTTGCACATGGGATGAGAGTCTTCCCTATGTCCAACATAGCTACAACTGATCCCTACATAACTCAACTCACCACAACCCCTTTCAGGTGGGGTTGGGATTCCACCCATTGGGCCCCATGGATGTTGCACTACCCCTGGCGACCACCTCGGTCGAATCATCCCCTACTCCACTAGAACCTGAAAAAACCACCTAGTTCATTGATTGGATCCAACACATCCACCAACAGGTTCAGGATATTCTACAAAAGTCTAATGCCAAGCACAAGCAGTGCCATGATCAACATCGAGTGCCACATAAGTTTCAGGTGGGCGACAAAGTTTGGTTGCACTTGCAGAAAGAACGCATTACAAGGCCCCATCGAAAGCTTCACCCACTCTGTTATGGGATGTACACCATCACCAAGGTTGTGAGTGATAATGCTTTTGAGCTCAACATTCCCACTTTCCTTGGCCTGCACCTAGTCTTCAACGTGGCTCTCCTTCGGCCATATTTTCCACCATTATTAGACACCTCAGAGATAGTAGAGAAGTTGACACCAATAGAGCTCAACCCTGACTGCATGCAACAAGAATCTAGTAATGATATTATGGACACACATATCAAGGGCACTCGGCAACAAAGGATACATCTTTATCGAGTTGTCAAAGCAGGGCAACTCCTACACCAAGGCAAGTGGCTCACCCGGGGCCAAATTCAAAAGAAATTTCCTCATCTGATGGGGGAACTCAACGCAATGGATACCATTGCTTCCTAAGGAGGGATGATTGATCTAGGTGGATATTGATGACCACCCACCTTTTCCAACTGACTCAAAATGATTTTCCTGCAATTTTGGTAATTTACTATTTTTAGCAGTTTTTAACTTCCAGGGCCATTTTGAGGGCATAAATGAAGGTTTTTCAGGATCGAGCTTCTCGAAGAAAACCAAAGGCTCTGATTGATCCCCCAAAATGAATCTCCTCAATGATGCCTTTCCAACGAGCTATCGTGCACCCTAAACGAAGATCGTATGCAAAAGTTACAACCGCGAGAAGTTGATGTACTAACTTACCCAAACGGGGCCCACATGAGTTTTGGCGCTTCATCTCCTAGGGTTAGGTTTTTTGGACGTCTAGGGTTTGAGAAATTCTAGTTTATTGTAAAAAAAGGCCTTCATAGCCTCATTTTAATCATCTTCTTGCGAATGAGTGCAACCATCACATCTCTTCTCAGAGATAAGCCACCGCCATTCCAACAAACTTGTTTTCCGCTGCATTTTACAGTTTCAGCTTATTTCCTTATTGAATAGAAAACCAGTTTTATTGTATCTCTGTTATTCTTTGTTAAGCATCTTTTAATAATCTATATTCATTTCGTTCTGTTCATAAAATCTAGAACAGGTGATGGGTTGAATTTTGAGCATGGATGATTTAGAGTTTAGATATCAAAGGGAGAAGAACTGTGTGGTAAAAAAAGGAAGTCGACAACCCATACTTCTCTTTGTTTCCTTTTTAAAGTGAGGTTGAGAGGGTGGATTTTGAGTTAGGCATGGAGGAATAACTGCTAAATAACTGGTATTCAGAGGTCAACCACTCACTCTAGTACCCAACTTACCTTGGATGGACAATGCCATTTTCCTTTTAGTCTTGAGATGATTCATGCTTGATGTTTCTATTGACACCATCATTGGGTTTTGTACTTTAGAGGACCCAAATACTGTGAGTTAAGATTAAATTTTCACTTTGTTTACTATGATGAAGGTTTTTGAAGGGTGGGTGTATGTAGTGTCCCTCATTTCAAAATGATGTCTAATCCAAATTTAAAACTTGTTATTGAGGTTCACATCAACTACTCATTAACCTATAATTGATTGAACCCAGTACTATATATGTAAGTTATGCGACACCTTATATATGTATTCATGTTGGACTTAAATTGTGATGTAAGGTTAGGCAGTTGATTATATATGCTTATGTTGTTATAGATTATTGATGTTGAGTTGTTTAAATTTTCTTGCACATGTACAATTTGGGTTGCTTATATGATTGATAAACAATTTTTTTTTTTAAACACAACTCGATACATGGATCTAGGATGATAATGGATAGTGGATGATAAGGGATTTCCAATGTGGGTAGGGAGAAAAATACCAAGGGGGTTAGAGGCAATTCCCATCAACTATATCCTCCAACAACCCCAGGATTATGAGATTAGGTGAGTAGATATACTTTTCCCTAGACGAATGTGGTAGATCATTGAGATCCCTATCGTAGGCCATGATGACATAATGACTTCCATTTGAGTTGTACTCCATCCTAAGAAGGTGTTATACCACGATGAGTGATATGTGATCTAGGCAGTTGTGATTTAGTTCAATACTGTATAGGGTGTCTAGACTAGGAAAGTTGGTTTTTAAGCTTTGTATGAGCTAGTTAGATAACTTGCAAAAGGAAGGTTATTTAGATAAGAAAGGGAAAGGAAATAAGAGCATTGAACAAGTTGGCGAGCCTTTATTTTATTCCAAGTATTCCTAATAAATATAAATATCTATATTTTAACTTTAGTCTAAATATGTCTCGAATTTGTTGGTTAAGTTAATTGCTTGAAAATAATTATTGTTGATGATTAAATTTATATAAGTGTGTTTTCAATTGCATTCAAATTAAGTGGTTAAAAGGAGAAGTTGTTATCCTTTGCACCCAAGTTCAAATTCCAGGTGTCAAAAATCTCCCTTTCACCTAAATACTTGAGGGTGGAACAAGATATTCTAGATTGTTTTTTTAGCATAGGGGGTTGCCTCAAGTGGTTGTCGTTAATGTTGCAAGGCATTTGGCTAGTTTCATGCTAATAACTGACCGATTTGAAACCCCTAGATTAGATGCACTAATCTATATCGACGAGTTTTTAGCAATATCATTCATGAATATGAGGAAGTGTCTCTTAAATTTCCTATAAAAAATTATTAAATTCCTTTTTAAAAATATATTTTAATTTATAAAAATTATTCTTATCAACTTGTATAAAAAACAAAAAAATCAAATTGCACATATAATTTTGAACACACTTACAAATGCCCATGAAAAAAATGATTAAAAGAAATATAAATTTATTACTATGAAAAATTGTAAGTTAAAAAAAGAAAAACATTTGAGAGTGCAAGTTTTCAGAGTTAGACATAATGTAGAATGTATTTTTGGATAAGCACTATGTACATGGTTTTCGAAACGTCCAAGGTTTCGAGTGGACACTCCACCCATCATAAAGGACAACAAAATGTTCATGTGTAGGAAACACGTGCCAAGGTTTTGTATTTAAAGGATTAGATAGGAATGTGATTGTTGGAAAGAAGTTAGGAGAAGAATTAATAAGATAAAATCAAAATGTCTGTGGAGATTAAATAAAGAATAAAATGGCCTTTGTGATTAATAAAAGGTGAAAAAATAATTAGGGGCATTAAGAATGAAAAGCAAAGAAGAGGTAGAGATGAATTAATAATAATAATAAATTAGTAAAATAAAAGATAAGAAGGTAATGATGAACCTGAATTAGTCAAACTAAGGAGGAAAATATTGTGTAAATTCAAACTAAGGAGGAAAATATTGTGTAAATTAGTACATTAAGAAATGAAAATAATATTATAATATTATAATATGATAATGTGGAAAAATTAATAATGATTATAATGAAGTTAGTGTAAAAATGAAAATAATATCTATATCTACACCATCACATAATATCATCAACATATCTTTATGTACTAATCTACACAACATTTCCTATGTTAGTGTGACTAAGCCAAGCTTATTTAGCATTCTCTTGGTTTCTTCCGTCTCAATTTTTCCCATCTCGTGAAAGCCTTCTCTTCTCTCTTTAGCTAGGTTTTCTCTATTTTTCCTTTTATATCTTTTATTAGTCCCTGCCTTAAAGCAATAGGACTATTAGTAAACGATTTTCCCACTTGTATTAGTTTGTTCGCAAACCTATGCATAGTTATCCTAAGTTTTAACTGGAAGATATATTGAGTATTTTTCATTGACCAATAAGTTCGGCAAGAATTCTGTACACGCTTTACCTAAACCAATGAGAAATTTGTTCATCTTATTTGGCCTCATATTGAGGCAGAGATGAACCAAAAGCCTTCAAACTTAGGAAACCATATATGTATTTATGATAGATACATAACAATTGGATTAATTCTAACTTTTAAGTTAGCATTAATTCAAAACATTTAATTTTTGTCATTCATAGTTCATAACTCATAACAATGTTCAAGGTCGGTGGTGGTCATGTGTAGTGGCTATGCAGTTGATGAGCGGCCACCTGCCCTCCACTTGGTCATTTGCATGTGACCACCAAGTTCCTTGCATCCACTTGGTAGATTTCATGCAAGTTCCTTGCAGTATTCTGCTCGTATTTCAGTCTTCTGTGTGTGTCTCAGCAGGAACCTCCTACCCTTTCCAAGCAGGGAAAAAAAAGAATCCAATCTAGTAGTCAATATGTTGTATCTTCTCTCAATCTACTGTATCTTTTGGGTCTCGATCTTCTCTCAATCTATTGTATCTCGGGGGAAGAAAGTTGTAAAATGTATGAACAATCCACAATCCTTATCTGTTGTTCATGAAAGCCATACTTGGACACAACACCTTCCTTGAGCTTTGGCTACAACACTACACCTTCCTTTCCCCCACGAGCTTTGGCTCCTACAACACTGCACCTTCCTTTCCCCCACAAGTTTTGGATCCATCAATCGGCTTCATCATCCCTTCCATCAATCGGCTTCATCATCCCCACGAGCTCAGTAAATCTTGTTGTTCATCTGCATAAAACATCTCTCCATGGCAGAAAACATAAATGCACTTGCACATAATTTTTTTTTCTTGCCTATAACAATTTATTTTTACAGAGTACTTACCTCATTTCCATGCCCTTTTATTTAGGGTTGGACGACTGGATCAAGAGCATGGAAACAGTGTATAACTTTGGCATCATGTCGATTTTGGAAATCTGGTCGACAACAGAACCTTTTAATTTAAATTTGCGGCCATTGTGCAAATCGACCGCAAGTCCTGAAAATTGCATGCAAGGACATCCGCAGAGGAGAACGGGTCAGTTTTGCGGGATTCTAAGCTACGTTCTCATACATTTTGCAGCCGCAGAGGTGAAGATTTTCTCCGCTTCTTTCTTTGCAGATTTTTTTTTGTGTGTCGTGGAGTTGCATTCTACAGATTCAGATGTTGAGGATTGTGATGGCTTCGATCCGATTTTTATTCTTTGAGATTTGATGGGTTTTGGAGAATGGAATGTGAAGGTATCTGTGTTTGGTGAAGGTCCATGAAAAGAAAAGGAACAGTTAAATTATTGTTCAAATTACGAATTTTTAGTGTTATAAGATCGAAATCTTACACATTTTTTCTATTGCCAGCTGAAATTCACATCTTTGCTATTTCTTGTTGAAGATTTCATCACATCTTTGCTATTTCTTGATGAAACTTTCATCTGATTCGTAGTGTGAATTTCCAAATGTTGAAGTCGAGTCGATTTATGTAGTAATAGGGAAATTGTTCAAGCATTAATTGGAACCCATTCCCGATCGAGTTAACACTGTCTTTCATCTTCCTTTGTGGATCTCACCCATGTAAAACCCCCAGACCACATTGATTTATTAAAGAACGATGTGATTCTTGCAACACCATAACCCAAAATTCCATCTGGGGTTCGTTGTGAATTTGAGATTTTGCTCTAGCGGCAGGGAAAATAGTCGGCGTCCATAATTCTCCATACCATCCAGTAATTTATGTGATATGCCATGATTGACTACTAAGAAGTAGCCCTTCTCACAAGCACGTGCGATTTGGTGAATGATTTGAGCTTCTTGAGTAATTTGTTCCAGCTGCAAGTCGATAACCGACACATTGTCGTTTTCTCCGCAGTCTCCTGGCTGTTCGATGGGACGATCTTCCTCTGACCATAAATATGATTCTGGTATCTCATCTTAATAGTTACAAGAACGTTCTTGTAAGTATGAGACAACGGATTCATCTTAACATCGTACCTGTTTATCAGATTATATTCACAACAAACTCTTCCCTTACCCCCCAATTCTCTTTCCTTAGAAAAGAGTGGGCGCCCTCACTGATAGAAGTTTTTAGTTCTGCCCTGAGCTTCGAACTTGCAATAGGGCTGTTACAACACCTCATTGCCTGCATGAGCCCTTGAGAAGACACATGTTTAGGTTTTGTCATGTGTCTGCTTGCAAAGAATGAGTGTTGCTCAGTTTAAAAAGGTATTTTAAGAAAATACCTAATAACTAGTGTTGATTTTAAGTGCCAAATAAATAGAGTGCGGGATATAGCAAGCTTAATTATTTAAAAGACAACTAAATAACTAAATATTAATAAAACATTAATATATTTTCATTGAGAAAATTATTGGCTACAATATCCATAGCACTAATCCATTGTTAAAAGACAACTAAATTAGTTAAAAGACAACTAAATTTGGATCATAATATTTGGACCATGACTATCTTCACCAATCA
>ML779425.1:411433-422673 GCA_009831015.1 Picea engelmannii
CTTTTCATTCATAATGACTAATTTTTTCCCTAATTAGTTTTCACTTTTAATTAATCACAAGGACCATTTTATTCTTTATTTAATCTCCACAACCATTTTGACTTTATCTTATTAATTCTTTTCCTAACTCCTTTCCAATGGTCATTTTCCTATCCAATTCTTTAAATATAAAACCTGGGCACTCCTTTATTATACAAGAGCTTTTTGTTGTCCCTGATGATGGGTGGAGTGTCCACTAGAAACATTGGACGTTTAGAAAACCATATACACATCCAGAAATACATTCTACACAAAGAAAAACATGTTACATATTTTATGTTTACAAAATTAAAATTTCTACAAGAATGTCCTTTTCAAATTGTAAAAT
The DNA here is from genome assembly GCA_009831015.1 of Picea engelmannii. NCBI lineage: Eukaryota > Viridiplantae > Streptophyta > Pinopsida > Pinales > Pinaceae > Picea > Picea engelmannii. Next base: position 411,801 of record ML779425.1, read on the forward strand.
GCTATTGTAATTGAAATAGTTACTTTAAAGATTTCTTCGAGCCAAGCTATAATACTTTTATTATTATTATTATGATTTTATAAATTATAATTTATTTTTTTCATTTTTTATATTATTAATTTTTTAATTATATATTTTTTATATTATATTATATTACACATCTCATTTGCACTAAATTATAAAATATACATCATTTTCCTTTTTATTTATTTTTGTTAGATAAATATCCCTGACTTGCGGGATTGGCATGTGGCTGAGATGCCACGACCCAGGGGCATCTAAGCCGTCAAAATCACCCGGGGATCACACCCGACCTGAATCACACCAACCCTTAACATGGTTGGATTTGAGGTGTCCCCAGAGGTTTCGAACCGGTGACTTCACTTACAAAGTGCCTTAACAACGCACTCCCTCACCAACTGTTCTACACCACATGGAATTTTAAATTTGAAGGACATGGGCGTGGGCTTTGATCCACTTATATGTACACGGGTCACGATGCCATTTAATATAGTATCTCTGGGTGCAACCACACATTCGATCACTACCTCAAGGTGCCCCCATGGCTCCAGGTAAATCCCTCACAGGAATTGAACCTTGCCCAACAGTGAAAAACTCCTCACTTTCCACCATTGGATCCAACCCCTTTGGGAAAAAAATTGAAGGACATGGGGGTGGGCTTTGATCCACTTATATGTGCACAGGTCATGATACCATTTAATATAATATCTTTGGGTGCAACCACACGTTCGACCACTACCTAAAGGTGCCCCCATGGCTCCAGGTAAAGCCCTCACAAGAATTGAACATTTTCCAACGGTGTATAACTCCTTGCTTTCCACCATTGAATCCAACCCCTTTGGACATCTTTTTCCTTTTTATTAATATAACATAAAAATATCATTTTATTTAAAATTATATATTTGTGATTATATTTTTTTTTATCATTTTATTATACTAAGAAAAATAAAATACAATCTCAAGTTGATATTGAAAAAATATAACTTCTATTTCATATTTATAATATTACCACATCATATATAAATTTCATATAAGTCAATTGGGTTTAGCTCGGGGACTGGGAGAAATGATTGTTATCATCTCCATCTAGGTTCAATTCGTGCAAGTGACACGTTGAGTTCATAACGAATGCCAGCCTAATACTTTTAAAAAACCTTCTTCCTTTTTGCTTTAGTGGTCAAGTCATTGTTGCCCAAATGCATTTTCAAGAGCTGGTCTTCCCGAGATGCAAGGAAACATGTTAATGAACCAAGACCCAGGGACATCTAGTAGGAGTGGGAATTTGTCCCCTTATGATGAGTCAGTTTGCATTTGTCGATAGGAGCCAACTACTTGATAGCTGGGTTATGATAGGTTTTCCCACTGTGTAAAAAAAAAAAATGACAAACAATTTGAAGTAAAGTCAACTTGAACTCCAAAATTAAATAAAAGCACTTTTATTGTTAATTTCAAATTTTAATAGTTTTATTTTAAATTGATTACAATTATTATCTTTTGGTTAACATTAAATTGTTGGAATTACTAACTCCTACTTGTCTTATAAATTAATGTATGATACTTGAATCAATGTTTTGATTGTTATTGTATTGGGCATTGCAATGTAGAGTTTGTCTTTACGTGAGAAATTTTCTTGTGTGTTTTTAGGAGGTTGTTAAATCTTAGTTGGATGAGAGAATTTTCTCCAACAAGATTGTTCGTAAGTTGAATATGAGTGAATGGAAAGTTAAGAGAATTTATCGATGGTTTATTAGTGTGCTAAGATATTGTGTTTATCTTAAAGCAAATATTGATGTATTTATACGTGTATTATTACATTGGTTAAATAGAATGCTCAAAACAATGTTTTTTGTGTGTGGAAACAATGTCTACTATCTTGTTTGTCTACATGGTATCTGGTATGGCCACGACTCTCTCATGAGAGGGGTTATGATCATGCAAATTATGCATTGTTAATTCTATGTAGATCTAGAATTAGATTGGGAAAGTAGATTGTTTTTGTAAGTAATTGCTATGGTGTGTTCGTGGTAATTTGTTTAACCATTGTTTGTCTATGGTATTGTGAGAGCATTGTCTATCATATTGATCTAATGATCACACTCAAATAAAAATGATGGGTGGATTATGCATTCATAAAGGCTATGGGATCACATGCATGGTGGGTTGCTACATTTTTCTCAATGGAAGACAACATTAAAGATCTACAAGTTGGGGTTGTTTTCTTTTTAATTGTTGTTATTGCATGGATGGCCCGGTAAGATTCAAATTTGTGTGTCCATCGGCTAATCTTATCAAAGTATGGATTATTGAATTGACCAAACAAGGATGACAATAATATGTTTCCAGTGCTTGTGGTGATTGAGATCTAGTGATTGTAAACTACCCGTGATGATCTTGCTTGCGCCGTGGTGGCTAGTTCGTGAATGGATATGTACGTGGAAGTTGCAAGTGAGCATATGTATGGGCTTGCGTATTGCTTAATGTCTGAAAGTCAAGGTATTGAGATATAGTTGATGGGATCATGTTCCATTGCTTTTTATGTGGTCAATGGTTGTGTGAGGAAATCGCTGTTGTGAGATTAAGGCAATCCCCGTGGTGAGACTGCATTGAGACTTTGTTGGAACATTGCAATGATCAAGTGCTATTGTGAATCCCAATTTAATTTGTTGAACATGTTGAGCACAAGAGATACACACGAGCTTATGTTTTGTTCATGAGCTATGAAATTGCTCGGGATTGAATTGTACAAGTTATGTGGTTGTAGAAAGGCTGTGAAATGCCCGTTGGTGATGAAGAGTTGTTCGTATGTGAAGTAGTGATGTTGATGTTTGGCCTTGGATTTGGTCATATGTATCATTATCTTGATAATATTTTGTAGCCCTGTGTAGAAATACTATGTAATGTAAATATTATTCTTGAGTTTGCTTGGTAAGGTGTGTTGTAGTTGGAAGGGAAATTTAGCTATTTTTTTTGTTTTCTCTAATTGTTCCTTGATGAAAAGATGTTTGAAAAATGGGGTTCCATAAGTATTTAAACTGGAAAGTACAAAGAATGTAAGATTGACTTGGATACATCTTGTATGCAGAATATTTTCTTAGAGAATTAATGACCACTATGGTTGGGTACCTAGGTGTCTCTATAGATGGAAATATGTCCATAGGATGGCCAGTTGCTCAGTGTTTATAGTGATGTTGATGTTTGACATTGGAGTACAACATGTTCTCGGTCAAACTATGTGGTACCAGTCTTTGACCCAAATGTATGGTTGGTTTCCAGCTGGTATCTTGCTCGAGATGATAGTCCTACAAGTGAATGGAGGAGCATGGACACTTTGTCTTAGATATAGAAGTAAGTTACTACAATGAATAACCACTAATAGGTTATCCTAGTAGTTAAAGTGGCAGTGAAGGTGCATCGTTCTTGCTATGGAAGACAAGTGTCAATTACATAGTTAATTCTAAGGAGGAATGATGATATTGCGGCAGGGAAGACAATGCTATTGTTCTAGATGCAACAAACAATTTTTTTTCAAAGTTTGGTCCAAAGGATGTTGATGGTAGAATTAGAGTTGTTGTAGGGAATACAATGGTGTTGCTTTAGATGTTGAGCTTCTGTGTGTGTCAAAAAGGGCCTAAATATACATATATATGGTGTCCATTTTTCTCCTATGTGTGTCAAGGATTGGTAAACGACCTACGATGCATGGATCCACTGTTGTATGTATCACAATGAATTGCAGTGGTAAAGGATTCACTAGTTGTGATACCATTGGTATGAGGATTACTTGGTGTGTCTGGGCTGAGATGGTGATTTAGATTATATTGAGAACGAAATGAGATACAAACAAAAATGTAACATAGAACATAGAAATACAGTGAAACCCAACTTCTATTAATGAATAAAATAATAGAAAATTGTAGAACACAAACTAACTAGAACAATAATAGCTTATATCTAAAGAGAAAGAGATGTTGGCTACGTTCATTCACAAAAAGAAGATTACAAAGAGGCCAAAAAGGGTATTTTATCATGAAGCCTAAAAGACAGAGGAAAAAACCCTAAACATCAAACCCCAACCCTAGAAGATGAAACACCAAAAGTATTGTGGACCCCAAGGTGGTTAGTTGATACATCAACTTTTAGGGGTGCAACATTTGCATACTATCTCCATTTGGTGCGCACGATAACTTATTGGAAACAAATATTTGATGATTACTCTTTTTGGCTGGGCTAGGGTATGCCATGGCAACCCTGGCCCCTCAATTGTCCAAAAACGCCCTTTAGGGCCTTAAAACTACTTCGGAAGTTTGGGACTTGAAAAACCATAAAAATATGCCAAGAAGATAGAGAATTGTGGAGTCAGTGGAAGAGGTGGGAAGCCACTGATATCCACCTGGATCAAATAGATAACTTGCTTGGTGTATTTGAGCTAAACAAAAGATGTCTTGGTGTGTTCGAGACAAGAACCATATGGCCATGATTATGGTGTGTCCAAGCTAAGAGGTTTGGTCCCTGTGATGAATAAGTGAGTTTAGTTTAACTAGGACATTTGAATGTGCATCCTCATACTTGGCTGCATAAGATGAACTCACCATTCAATCCTTCTTGAGCATGAGGGAAATTGATGCACATCTACATAGCATAGTTGAGTTGAGTCTCTGAAATGACCACCTATTGTATTTCCATGAAGGGGAAGTTTGTTCACCCATATAAGGAGTTTTTAAATTCTTGGAGTGGGCCATGTGTTGGTTGAATGCTCTATAAGTGGACCATTTGTTGGTTGTGGACTCTTGTAAACCTGCATACAAGTTGTTATGTGCATAAAAAAGAGGTAAGACTCACGAGATAGGTGTTAGTCGAAGGTAGGTGCATCTATGGTATTAGTTAGCTCTTGGAATTTTTAATGGATGGGTTGCACATTCAGGGGGAGTTCATCAAGAAGTTGAACGAGTCATGTACTTTTTAGCCTAGGGCTTACCTTACCAATCACTAAGTCTTAATGTCACATTTAATTGTATTATTCATTTAGAATATTAGTGATTTATCCTCAAATGATGACTAAATGAGTTAGTTGGGATTGCTTAGCCTAATCACCATGCAAGGTTTTAAGATTTAGAGTAAATCTCTCTATGAGGTGGCATCATCCATTGTACTATATATTTGTAGTATTGGAATGAATACAATTGAGTTGGCTTAAGCATTTTCCATCATTTTCTTTTCTATATTTTATCATGGTATCAGAGCTCCTTTAGTCTTAAGGGGCCTAGTAATTCCATGATAGTGTTCCATGGAAGGCCATTGAAGAGATAATGATGATGGTGATGATGCAACAATTATAATGTTGAACATTTGACCATGATGGGCCTATTGAAGAAAATATACAATGAAGAAGAGAGAACTAGCACTGGAAACACACACAATCCAAGGAGAAGACATCATTGAAGGGGATGCTCAAATGATTATTCAAATGGGTATTTTTCATTTTTTTCGACTGGTTTATTAATTAGTGAGATTTTATCAACGAAATTTTCCACGATTTGCTCAACACAACTAGAAATAAGCAATTTGCCTCCATCAACATGTCATTACCAACATGATCTTCAATAATCTATAGTATGATCCCATTCACATATTCAACGATCCCTCAAGCAATCTTAGACAGTGATCCAAGTGGATTTTTCTCTAGGTTATCTAAATTAACAAAGAACACATGCTGGAAAGAAAAACCACACGTAAGAGAAGAGAGAACGACTATCCCACACACAACAAGAAAATAGTTTGTGGATTAGTTTTTTGAAAGAAGGGAAACATGCAAAGTCTTGATGAGACCTTGTAAAATAATTGTTTATTGAAATGAAAACCTTTCTTCAAAGTTAAGAGCTAGTTGTTTCAAGAATATTTTTTTTTTTTTTTTGTGGTAATTGTGTTTGAGATCCACTTGAAATTTGAATAAGCTGATCTGAGGTACACCTTTAGTAGTGTGCAATTGTGTCACTTTTGGATGTTTGATGGTAGATTTTTTGTGTCTAGTTTTGACACTTAAACTACAATTGAAATCTATCATACAACCATACACACATGGAGTACATAGAAAGTTGAGGAAATGCAAGCACATATAATTAATGTCATTCCAACACATACAATCAAAGCACATGTAATCAAGCAACTGTAAAGCATATTCAAGCGATCAGGTCATATCAACAATGGACAAATCAAGCTAATAAACAAATGAGAACATTATGAATTCAAAGTATTGTCAAGCATTCAAATTTGAAGATCAATTGTAACTTGCAAATAGTCTTTCTTTTTAAGTTTACTTGCATTTTTGAGGTCAAAATGAATTGTACTTGTTGGGTTCATTCTTGATTGAACCCAACACCCATTTCTGAGTCTACATTGAAATGGTTGAATGATTGAGTTGTATACATGGTGGAGTTGCAAGAAGCCCTCTTCCTTGTCAAGTCAATTGTAATCAAGACCTACCTACACAAGGATGTCTCATTCAATCTTTAAAAATGGATTGAATTCTAGAATTATTAGAGTTACTAAACATTAATAATCATTGTTGATGACAACACAATCACAATCAACAAAGTAACTCTTCAATCAATTCTTACTTGTTTGCAAGTTTCACAAGCCAAAGCAGAACTTCTCTATACTCAATCACAACTCTAGCACAATGAAATACAACAAAGGAATCAACATTATAAACTAGGTTTTGTTCAGAACAACCTACTTTTTGAGTTTGATAAAGATTCCAATCTACAATTAACACGTGATCAACCTAGTGAAACTACTTCAAAAGAAGTTTCAAATGAATATGCAATTTTTCATGAACATGTTCAACTTTCTCTTTCCAAGCCCATCATTAGACCTTGGGAAGAAATAAACAACAACAAGCACATAATATGTTTTAGAAAAGAAAAGAAATTTACCTTTTCGTATTCCAAACTATTCCAAGCCAATCCAATTCCAAATTGTTGGATTCCTTCAAGAAGATTTAATTTCACATGTTCTAGTTCATAATGCTAAGTTCCAACATTGTCAATGAGTTGGTCATACAGAGAATCAACATTTTGGTGTCCACCCTTGTCAACATTGCAACAAGCATAACCATTCTTCATACATATGTTCAACACTGAATAAATAGACAAGATTAAAAATTCACTATGGGGTAGATCAATTATTGGCTATGGTCATCAATAACCAAGAAGATATATCATTCATACAAAAGAATTCAATCTTGAGTAATGACGTACCTTGTAGTAGAAAGTCTTTCTTCTTCTCACCTTATACATGATAGGGGGGATATCATTGATGATAGTGAGGTTTCAAGTTTTGAAGTCATATCAATAAAAATAAAACAAATGGTCTACAAAATTGGAGAAGTTCATCGTTGAATCTGGGCTCCTCTTCAAATCATCATCAAATCAAAATTTGAGATGATCCAACATAAAATTCGAGCTCCTCTCATTACTCTTTAGTATCCAATTGGGATACACTAGGATGTTGTTCGACACCTAAAAGTGTCAAAATCTATTAGTGGTCATCCCAAACCACAAAATTTAGAGAGCACTTAAATTATTTACTGATAGTAGAGTGGTGATGCTACATGTTCACCAATTAACATAATACACTAACATCTTCTAGATAAATTACTTGGAAAATGATCAAATTGTCAAGTAACTAGGAATTGTTTAAACATTGGTAGCTGTCCACTTCCAACTTTTAGCTCTCTTCCAATTCATTTTAGATAAACCATTCAACATCTAGTTTTGATGGTTTTTCAAGAAGATTTTTCGTTGAAACTCATATCAGAGCTTTCCGAAAGATCCAACATATAAGCTTTTCCATTAGTGTTTATTGCTTAGCTGGTATAGATATATAAACTTGTGACTGAGGGGGGGATGTTAGGCTATGGCTTACCTTACCAATTACTAAGTCTTAATGTCACCTTTAGTTATATTATTCATTTAGTATAATAGTGATTTATCCTCAAATGATGAATAAGTGAGTTAGTTAAGATTGCCTAGCCTAATCACCATGTAAGGTTTTAGGATCTAGAGCAAATCTCTCTATGAGGTGACTTCATCCATTGTACTATATATTTGTAGTATTGGAGTGAATACAATTGAGTTGGATTAATCCTTTTCTGACAATTTATTTTCTATATTTATCAGTGCTTGAAGGACTTCCTACTAGATCGACAATTGTCGTAGTTAGGTACCCATGTATTCTATGGATGGTTGTTTCTTTATATGGTCTTCTACAAATTAGTGATGTCTACAAGAAGCAAGTCCTTGGTCCTTGGTCGAGCCAAAAGACAAACTTTGTTGATAAAGAGCATCTCCAGTGTCTAGAGGATCATGTGTTGTAGAGGACTAGAAGATGAAAAAGATCAGAGCTAACACAGATTGAGACAAGTACTCGTTAAAGGGGAGTGTTGGTATTAATTCCTACTTGTGTTATAGTTTAATGTGTGATACTTGATCATACGAGAAGGTTGTGATTGTTATTGTACTGCGCATTGTAATGTAGAATTTGTTTTTACATGAGAGACCTTCTTGTGTGTTTTTAGGAGGTGGTTAGTTGGATGAGAGATTTTTTGCTAAGGAGATTGTTCCTAAGTTGAATTTGAAATATTGAGATTGTTCCTAAGTTGAATATGAAATATTGCAAGATTGAACGAATTTCACAATAATGTGTCTATCTTAAGGCAAATATGGATGTATGTACTATTACATTGGTTAAATAGAACATTCAACACAGTTTTTTCACTCTCATATGACTTGCGCTAAAACATAAACTGCAATGGCCTTGTATGATAATTTCCTTCTTCCCAGTAAACTTTTAGCTGGAATTTCGAAAGTGCTGATTCACCTCATCAAAGGGAATTTTGAAACTGTTATTTCAACCATCAAGGCATTTTTGAGGTTTCTAATCCATCTATGGTATCGAAATTATAATTCCCCTCCTGAATTGTTCAGATTTTTTCGATTATTTACCAGATTCGGATTAAGTTGACACGTTTCCACATAAAAATTACAATTCTTACCATGAATTGTGGAGAATCTTTTAAAATCTTTTTGAGGATTCTCACGAAATTGGGACTTTTTTAATGTTTTAGTTAACACTCCAAGAATTGCCCAAAAAAGAAAAAAAAGACAGGACCATCTTGGATTTCTGCAGCAAAAGAAGCTTTGCAGAGGGAGGACTGAAACCCTCTGCTTGTCTCTCTTAATGGCACCAGGCTTGATCGCATGGATTTTCCACTGCTATCAGTGCTATTCATCAGTGCACTGTATCTGACCATTAATGCTTTTGGGTTATCAGCAGTATAGTTACTATTATGTTTCTCCCTTTTTATAATTTCCAGTGGCAGCAATACCCCCCAAAAGAAGAAAAGGAATGTGCAAAATGCAAACAACTGTTGCCTTTAGTTTCCACATTGCTCTCTTCAGAAGCAAAGGGAGAGATGCGTTGCTTTTAAAGGGAAATGCTCGCTGGAAAAGCCAAAAGGTGAGAGCATTTTTTTTTCCCTATTAAGACAGTATTATTCCAGTGTTATTCCATTTACAAAGGACGAGGTCCCATTTCTACCATCGCTTCTTTGAATCTGATGCTAAAGCATAATAAACAGATAAAGAATTTCAAAGCAATTAAAAGTCCAGTCTACAGTCACAGAGCACTATGTAACGAGTGAATCTCCTAATCAGTGATTGTTTTCTTTTCAGTTTTTTGTGTTTTTTTTCTACTGTATTGCTACGATTACAGATGTCAAGCCTTCAACTTTATTCCACTTTAATAGATCGATTAAATGAAACCGGTAAGAGACGCCATACATTTCTGGTAAAAAATCTATTCTACCAATCTATATAGAAGGACCTCATACTAGTTTTTTGCTTTTCATTAGGAGCCCGCCCTGTTTGGAAAACAGTGCGATCGTTCTTACCACTATGGATAGCATGGGGGAGAGTTGTGCAGCGAATTCACTTGTCACAAGAAGAGACAGCCTGAATTTTGAGGCATTAGAGGATGGGTACTATGGGGTTGTTGTTCATGAAGAAGAAGAAGAAGAAGTGGATAACGATGTGAATATTTCTCCCCGAATCGAACCCGGAAGTCCAACACTCTCCTCCCTGTTGCATCGAAAGGACTACAAAAGATTGAAATCCAGCCGAATGGATGAACTAAGGCACTTCAGATCATGCCTTAGATGGTGGGGGCTTGATCAATCAACACGATTTCGCAGAGCATTTTCATGGATACTATTTTTGCTGTTCACAATCATTGTACCTGTTTTGAGCTCCTTTCTTCCTGCAATTTGCCCTCGCTGTGATAATCAAAGTCAAGGCCAAGGGTATTCCTTTGATAAACTAGTACAGATTCCAGAATCCATCCTTGCTGCCATTGCTTTTCTTTGCCTTACTCGTTACCTGCGAAAATATGGCCTCCGAAGGTTCTTGTTCTTGGACCAACTTTGTGATGACACTCCTCAAGTCCAACAAGGATACACGAAAGAGCTTGATAACGCTTTCAAATTATTGGCTTTGGTTCTTTTCCCCTCTTTTTGCATTGAACTCGTCCATAAAAGTCTCTGGTATTCATCTGTGACTGTTTCAATTCCTTTTATCCATGGTCAGATTCTAAGCAGCTGGAAGATTCCAAGCAACTGGGTCATATTCGTAGCTGTTCTCTTTTCCTGGCTTTACAGAACTGGCTTGTTCTTGTTGGGCTGTATGCTCTTTCGCTTGACGTGCCATCTGCAAATTCTTAGATTTGAGGGTTTCAGAAAGTTTCTTGAAGAATACAGTTCCGATGTTAGTATAATCTTGAAGGAGCACATGAGAATCAG
>ML779425.1:433332-458279 GCA_009831015.1 Picea engelmannii
TCTAGAAAGGAGAAAATGATTCTCCAATACATATCTCCACAGATAAGCAGATAAGCAGACATTCTGATAAAGCTTCTATCCAAGATGAAAGAGTTTGCTTACTCAAGCTAGAGCTCATGGAAACAACTTCCTATTGAAAAAGGAAGAAATGACTCTCCAAGTTAGGAGGGAGCACTGAAAACATTATTGAATACATTCATCCTTAAATTTGAAAATTAGTCCATCTTGGACAGATGCTTTCCTGTTCGGAAAGTGGATTGAGATTTCTGACGGACAATGACTTTCCATTGTGGTTAACATGGGAAGTAGTCTAATTGCTGATGTATCATAGACAACGACTTTCCATTGTGGTTAACATGGGGAGTGGTCTAGGGTAGTCTCTCTTCTTGAGGGTTACTTAAGAAGACTGCCCCGCCTTGTCGGACAACGATTTCTCATTGTGGTTAACATGAGGAATGGTCTCTTTTGGAGGTTGATGCAGGACAATATTTTCCTCTTGTGGTTAATAGAGGAAATGGTCCAGACAGTCATTCCTTAAGGTTTATACATTCTCTCCAGGGTGCACTTTGATTAGTGTAGAAGGAATGGCCCAGGGTGGGGAATGGTCCAGGCTCAGCAATCAGGGACATACATTCCTTAGGGTTATACATTCTCTCCAGGGCGCACTTTGATTAGTATAGGAGGAATGGCCCAGGGTGGGGAATGGTCCAGGACAGTCATTCCTTAGGGTTTATACATTCTCTCCAGGGCGTACTTTGATTAGTGTAGGAGGAATGGCCCAGGGTGGGGAATGGTCCAAACATTCCTTAGGGTTTATACATTCTGTCCATGGTGCACTTTGATTAGTGTAGGAAGAATGGCCCAGGGTGAGGAATGGTCTAGGCTCAGAAATCATAAACAATCCTTCTTCCTTGGTTGAGAAGAAAAGAACAGATAGCCCATTGCCGATGAGGGCATATATTCTTTCAAATCTAATAAACGTGAGTGAAAGATTGGCCCAGATGATTCAGTTTATCTTTAACAATATTTTTCTGTGCAGGATGGCATCAAATGATTGTTATGGAGACTACTTATCTCCATACAGTAGAGATATACTGCTGTGGTGGATATGTTCCACTATTTTGAGGCATATATTCTTTCAGAGCTCACAGATGTGAGTGAAAGATTGGCCCAGACAAATCAGTTTATATCATAACATTGTTTCTATGTAGGTTGCTATCAGATGTTTGTTATGAAGACAATAGATATAGACTACCGTGGTGGATATGTTCCACTATTCGTGAGGCATATATTCCTTTAGAACTCATAGATGTGAGTGAAATATTGGCCCAAATAATTCAGTATATATCATAACATTGTTTCTATGCAGGTTGCTACTAGATGTTTATTATGAAGACTGTATGACAGTAGATGAAGACTACTGTGGTGGATATGTTCTACTGTTTGTGACTATATGTTGCTCATCAAGTACTTGTGAGTTACTTGGTGTGGTAGTGAACCACTGGATTGTAGTTATGTACTACTATGGATAGACACAGTTGTGTTCTATTTCTGTTCTAACCACCTTGAAGACTATCAACAATTTATTGGAAATAATCACCATCCAAACAAATGATGAACAGAGATTTTCCAAATAGGAAATTGGTTCAGAGCATTTACTCTAGATTATAAGAGTGGCTCTTTTATCACTCTATGGTGTGAGTGACTTATACAACATCATGTCTAATTACTCAGATGAAGTATGGTTCCGAGAGATGATGCAGTTGATGGTGATGGTGATGCTCATGATCTAGTCATGAAATAGTCTAGATGAATATATTGATGCTACCGGGTAAATGGTATGTTTTGTGCTCAAGTCCATTACCTGTAAATACCTCCCTAGCTAGGAGGGAGTGTTAATATTATGGTAGTTGCGGGAAGTATTTACCTCCATGTGTGAACTTGACGAGAATAGAAGACTCCAGAAAGCAAGAGAAAACCCTAATTAGTTGGGTAATAACCCTAGAAGTCTTGTCGGCTCAAGAAGATAATTTATATTAGTTTATTGGTCTCCAAGAGAAGAAGTCGGTCAAAAATAATAATAATATACTGAATAGACACATATCCAGAAGGAGAAGTCAGCCCCAACAAAACTGACATAACCACTATAAATACAGGGCACCAGTTCTCATTTGACAGCATCTTAGAATTGCAGTTCCCAGTTTGGTGCGCACTGCAGTTCCTAGTCTGGTGCGCACATGTGGAGGAGGACTGCAGGTGCAGCTGCAGCAACAACTAGTTTTCAGTATGAGCTTGGACTATCTCTTAGTGAGGGTTTGGACTATCTGATCAACTATTGTTGGTGCGCTATCCTTGGAGGAAGATGCACTACACCTTGTTTGGCTATCTAGCCTAGGGTTTGCTTCCAGAATAATTCTCAGGCAAGGTTAAGGTGCTCGTAGGGTGGCTTCAGCCTATGGTTGGGTGACGAGGGTATCGTCAATGGTAAAACAAGCACACCATCTTCTATATTCTAACACCACGAACGTGTCATCCATAGATGCCTTGACGTTATGTCCCTCTTTAATACTGTGCATATGTTAGATGTTGTTAGATTTGAGAATCTGCTTGGATATGGGAATGTTATTACGTGCTATTAGTCACTATTCAGTGCACACATTCAAAAATATTGGCATTAATAAGAGAAAATATCAAGGGCATCTGTCATTAAGACAAATTAAACCAAAATCTACGGAAGATCATACTGTCATCCTCCAGCGTTGCTTTTAAATACTTATTGCCATTTCTCTCTATCATCAAAGAGTTGGGATTTAGGGTTCCTTTGTTCTAATGTTCCTGGTCATGGACATGTAAGACAACTTAGAGATTCCATTGAGGCCCAAATTAAAGAAGAGAGAATGGTTTTATGTGACGTGAGATTTGAGCCAAAACAAAACTCTGTTATCCAACAGAAACTCAGACAAGGAAAAAAAAAAACAAGTATCTTCTGGTTGGTGTTCTCCCTATATTCGATGCTTTGGTTGGTTGAAAAGCCTGCCTGGAGATTTGTTTGTTGACCTTCTTTGTTTTCTTGCTGGGAGTTGAAAGGGATTTTCAGGTCACCTGCAAAATGCTCCTTCGTTGAAGTATATAGTCTCTTCCAACAACACAGATTTGGCAAGTGTATCGAATTCTGCAGAGCACACAAGAATTTTTCTTCGTCAGAGGAGTCACACTTACCGTGGCTTGCAAAATGGTCTATAATATTCAGAAATGACGTGAAATATTACTCCATTTACGAATGTACCCAGAAGCGGGTAAGAGAAACTGTATGGGTGGATAAAACGACATACTAAAATTACAAAAGTTTATGTTTCAAATTTTTCTAAGCTATTTCTAGGTGTGGTAACAGACTTGACAGAAAGCCATGTTCTTTGTCAAAGTTTGTTCAATGTCCTATGGATGTAGTTACAGACTCCACATACAATCAACTGTCTATCGCTACTGAACATTTTTTTATTTTAGTACTCCTATGCATATAACTAGATTATGGACTTTAAAACCACCTGCTCAAACCCCACCCCCCGTTAAATTTAGAAGGCCCGGGGGGGGGTCTGATATGGAACACAGACCGTTGATCTGAGCGCACAGATCTCAACCACTGAGATCTGCATGCTCCTTACCAAAATGCGGCAAGATGTCAAATCACTCCTTCTGACCTTGGATATAACACATTTTGTGGGTTTTTAGCCCGCTTTCCTTCATTATTTCGCCAAGGGGTTAATTCCTAAGGGAAAACACTCCTTTACAAACATATGTGCTAACATTAGGCTCCATGGGGGATAAAGATCTCCCTACGAGGCTCTAAGAACCTTAGTAGTTTCAGTTCCTTAGTTTGGGTTGTGGAGTCAACTATTACAAACAAAAGAAGAATGATATTTACAATGACATGAAGAAGCCATTCATGGCTCAAACAAAGAACTTTTTCAGAAAAATGCCCATTTATAGGGCCACCAAAAACTTCAGTATCCTCCAAATTTTGCAACCTGTAAGTATTATTTGAAAACACCTTAGAAACTTTCAAGGGTCCAATCCACATGGCTTCAAATTTACCATGTTTGCCTCTATGTTGTTTGGGTTCATCCCATTTGATTACTAGATCTCCTAGCTGGAAATATTCTTTTCTTATCTTCCTGGCAAAAGCCTACTTGATCTTCTGTTGATGTTCATGTGCTTTGTCCAACAACTACTCTCTAGTTTGCTGCACTTCTACTAGCTGCTGTATTCTTCTGATCATGTCATCGAGTTCTCCTTGGTAGTCTTGGAAGAATTTTGCTACAAGCAAGGCAAGATGAGAAGGAAAAATGGCCTCAACTCCATACACAAGATGAAAAGGAGAGACACCAAGATACCTCTTTGTTGTCACTCTATCAACCCATAGAGAAAATTTGAGCTTCAATTCTCATGTTTTCTTATTGTCCTCCATCAATCTTTTGATGATCTTGATAAGGCTTTTGTTAGAGGACTTTGCTAGTCCATTCCCTTGGGGGTAGTAAGGAGTAGAGTGAATCGGTGTAATTACAAACTGCTCACAAAACTAGATCAATGGTTCAGCCTTGAAAGATGCAACATTATCAGTGACAATCCTGTTCGGACAACCAAACCTTTCCATAATATCCTCAAGGAAACCAATGATTACCTTGTGAGAAACACTCCTTATGGGGATGGCTTCTATCCACAAGTAATTTGTGGCAGTCAAGATCCACCTGTGCTGGCCACTTGAAGCAGGATGAATTTCCCCAATAAAATCTAGGCCCCACTGCTGAAAGGGCCCTGAAGCTACCACATGCTTTAATGGAAAAGACTTGAGCTGCTTCTTTCTAGAGAATTTTTGACACTTAAAACAAGCTCTGATATTTACACAAACGTCAGTGAATAGACTAGGCCAAAAATACTCAGCCTTGAGAATCTTATAGGCTGTGGTTCTCCAGAAGTGATGCCCCCCACATAGACTATCATGAAAATAAAACACAATCTTTTGGGCCTCCTGTGGGTCTAGACATCTCAAAAGCACTCCCAGAGGGTCCTTCCAGTACAAGGCTTGGTCAATGAGGCAGTATTTAATAGCTTTAATCTTTAAAGCTCTTATCTTGTTCTTCTCCATACCATCAGGAGGTCTCAACTCTTGCAGAAAAAATATAATGTCTTTGTACCAGGTACATTATGCCAATGGAGGGCTGACTTGAGGATATTTATCATACAACTCAACCTACTGATTTTATGAGCAAGTGTTGATAAAATTAACCCCCAAATATTTGCAATTAGATTCAACCAACAACCTGGCTAATCCTTGGCTTTTTACCAATTTTGTGGGCTTTATTTCCAGATCAAATTCAAGGATTTTGGCAATCCACTTGCTCCTTCTTCCATCTATGTCAGGCTGAATGAACATCTCTTTCATAGAGGCTGAAGGGACATATGCAATGACTTTTGAATGCAGAACATAGATACTGAAAGCTTTGAGAGCTTTCACCAAAGGGTAGGCCTGTTTTTCCATGATATCATATTTTATTTCAGCGTCCCTCAGTGCTCTGTAGAAAAAGGAAATAGACTGCTCCTAACCTTCAACATTCTTCTGCAATAAAATAAATTCTACTGTATCAAAAGAAGCAAAGGAAAAATCAGAAAATCCTTGGAGTAATCAGGACTGATGAGCATAGGTGCTTCAGTCAAGGCCTTCTTGATCTGGTTGAAATAATCTTTGGACTCAATAGTCCATTTCACTTCATTCCCCTTTCTGAGCATGGTTGTAATGTATTTAACTAATTCAACAAAATTTGAAATAAACCTCCTCAAAAAATTTGTTTTACCCAAGAAAGAATGAACCTCTTTCTTAGATCTAGGAAAAGACAAGGACTGGGTGGCCTCCACTCTGTTTGGATCAATATTCACCCCTTAAGCCGACCAAATGTGCCCCAACAATTTTCCTTCCTTCATTGCAAACAATGAATTTTTAGGATTTAGGGAGAGACCAAATTTTCTACATTTCAGGAAAACCTTTCTCAGATGATAACAATGTTCTTTGTCAAGCCTGGAGAAAACTATAATGTCATCCAGATAGATGACCAAAAATTTATCCCTTTCTCCAATGAAGGTGATGTCCATAGCTCGTTGGAAGGTTTCCCCTGCGTTCATTAATCCAAAGGGCATCTTAGCGTACATGAATGTACCCCAAGGAGTGGTGAATGTTGTTTTCTCTCTGTTTTCAGGCAAGACAAAAATCTGATTGTATTCAGAAATGCCATCAATCATGGACATCCTAGATGCACCTGTCACCCTCTGTAATATGTGCTCCATCTTTGGCAGGGGGTAATTATCCTTCTTTGAGCTTCTGTCCAGGTTCCGGAAATCAACACAAAGTCTGATTCCATTCTTCTTTCTCACTGAAACTAAGTTGGCCACCCACTCAGAATATCCAAAGGGGATAATGATCTGGGCATCCAACAACTTCTTTACTTCCCTTTCCATAATAGGCAACATCATGGGGTTTATCTGTCTGAGTTTCTTCCTGAAAGGTTTTGCCTCTTCTTTCAAGGGAATTTTGTGTTCACCGATACTTGTGTCATATGTTCTGAGATCTTCATATGTCCAGGCAAACGCATCAACAAACTCTTTTAACAACTTAGCATATTCATCCCTTTGTTCCCTTGAAAAGATGTTTGACACCTTGACAAATTTTGGATCCTTCTCTATACCAATGTTGCACTCAATTACGTCAGCATTATCAATTGAACCCTTAACTTTCACTACCACATCATTCCTATCAAATAGTCTTTCCAAAGGAACTAGTCTCTCTGGAATATGATTCCTAGGCAATTGAATAATATGATGATTAGCAATTTTGTTTAGAAAAACATCAGCATGAGGATTACTTTCAGAATTATGATCTTGATCAATATGTAGTGCAACAAATTCATCAAAAGTCTCAAGGAATCTTTTGATCTCAAGATCATCCTCAAATACTTTCCAATGCTTGACATTGTTAGGTATAGAGGGTCTATATTTCACTTCTACATCATACCTGATTTTGGGTGGCATAGGGACTCTGAAACTACTTGTTGAAACAACCAAAGAATCAACCATGGTATTCTTTTCTCTTGGAATAAATGAAATGTTGAAAATTGAGAAAAAACTGTCAATTAGGTCCCACACCTCATTTCTATAAGCTCTTAGCTTAGGGTGCTTAGCTTGGTAAATATTTTTGATCTGATGGACAATTAATTCAACATCCCCAAACATCGATATCTCTTCAATTCCCATGTCTTTTGCAACCCTCAAACCCAAAACAAGAGCTTCATACTCTGCCACATTATTGGTAGCTTCAAATTCTAATTTGTAGGACAAAGATATAGTCTCTTGAGCAGGTGAAACAAAGACCACTCCAACACCAACACCTTCCCTAGAAGAGGCTCCATCAAAGAACAGCTTCCAAACAAAGTTGATTGGAGGAGAATTTTCATAAAAAACAATGGATTGTTTTCTAATCTCAAGAGGAGGTTCAGGGACATCAGTGAGTTGCAATAAACTAGATCCCAAATCAGTGTCAAGTGCAAAGAGAGGGTGATTTGTGGGGTTTTCTTCATCACTAATAGTATAGGCCAACTGAGCTTCCTTGTACAATCTTCTATGTTCCCCCCCAAACACATGAATGGTAGCATATGTGAGGTCCATCTGCAATGTTCCCCCAAGTATTTTTATCCAAGTTCTTAACAAGAGCATACCAAACTTGGGGGGAACATCAACCACCATGATGTCCATGACCACACTTTTCATGGGCAACTGAAACAAGGTCACAACTAGATCTTTAATGACCCCAAGACACTTCACTTTCCTAGAGTTAAAAGAATATAAGTCATGGTAATCTTTTGTGATTTCTAATCCAAGTTCATCCATGACAGTTTTGGTCATGAGATTATGAGATGCCCCTAAGTCCATCAAACAATTATGCAACACCTTATCATGTACGTTCTGTGATGTATAGAAAGGAGGGGATGGATCATCTATATCTTCTATCAAAGGACCTAATATGACTATTCGTTTTTCGTCTTGGAGATTTACCGAGTCAGTGGCATGAGATGAAGGCTCAGGCTGCAACAATTTAGAAAGGCACCTTTTGAAGTCTTCATGCTTGACCAGCTCTGAAAGGGGTACACGGATTCTAATTTTTTGAATTTCATGCTCAAAGATGAAAGAAGAGGGGGGCTTCATAGTTTCTCTCACTTCTGGGACAGTACCTTTGGCTACTGGTGAGGGATTTTGTGTCTTCTTTTCCTTGTTGTTGTCTACTACATTTTTAGAAAGCTTCTCTTCTCTGGTAGGCTGGTTAGGAATTTCAAGCCTCCCTTCTTTCTTTTTGGACCTGAGGTTGTATTTATTTGGACTGCTATTGGTCTTCTCCCCCTTACTCAGCTCATTTAGTTGGTTGTCCATGAGAGACTCCTTGTATGCAGATTGGGTTAAATGGGGAAATGGGGAGGTGTCTCCAAGACAATGGATTTTATGATCAACCTCTTCTTCCTCTCCTTCTTCATCAGTAACTAGGTTATTTTGGATAGGGGCCTGAATCCTTTGATCATCCCTATCCCTGTTTCTTTGATCTCTTTGGATAATCTGAGGAGTATTATTGGGTCTTCTGAAGTTACCTCTATTATCAACATTTTGAGTGTTTCTATAGGTCTATTTTCCTTCAAGTTTTATCTTCTCCATATTAGGAAAAAGAGATTTTACTAATTTGGTAAGCTCATCAACTTGAGGATGGACAATAGAAGAGTTGAAGGTTGAGGCTTCATCTCTATTTTTCCTCCTGTCCCTATCATATTTCCCCCTAACTTTGTCAGATGCTACTATGTTAGATTCTACCTCTAAGGATGCATCTTGCATATGAGCTAAGGAGGTAGATCTTCTTTCTCTCAGCAAAAGACAAAACTCAGGGTTGAAGGCATTGGCATAGGTAATTTTGGCAGAGGTTTTTGTAGGCTTTATCTTGGAAGGGATCTTATTGTACATTTTGTTGAATCTTTTAGAGAAGTCAGAGACAATCTCTCCCTCTTTCCTCTTTAGGGATCCAAATTCTATGATATAATACAAAAAATCTTTTTTATCCTCCCACTATCTCAAGAAGGCATCATCTAAAGCCTCAATCCTACCAATGGATCCGGGGGTCAAACCCCTAGACCATTTCCTCGCCTCACCATCAAGGCTCTAGATAAAGACTCTCATCCACACATTCTCATTTTCAACGTTTAGATTGTCTGCATAACTATAGAAGTCAACAAGGTGTTCTTCAGTAGTTATGTCTTCTTCTCCTATGAATTTGGGCATCTATTGCAGGTAATATCCAACAAGGAGAGCATTCATTGGATAAGGTAAGATTAGAGGGGAATATCTTGTATCTGCTATGGCATCCACCCTATTTCTAGAAGGGTTAGCACCTGCCATTAGATTGTAAACTGGAGGAGAACTAGGAGGGGATGTAGTTCGGACAGGTGAGACCGGGACTGCGTTCTGGGAGAAAAGGGAAACCACTATATGTTGGGGGAAAATGCTACAGGGCTTGAGGGGATGTAGGTTTCTCCTTCTTTAAATGATGCAATTTTTATAGGAGTAGTAGTAAAGATTGGAGTGGGAAAGTATTCCAAGGCCTTGGGTCTCAACCATGGTAAAAATTCAGGGGAAACAAGAGTACCAAATCTTTCCAAACCAAGACTAGAAGGGGAGAAAAAAACAAGAAAACTCCCAAAATTTAAAATTCTAGAAGCTCCAGAAGATAGTGTAACAGGAAAATGAGAAACAACTACTGGAGTTGTCAAAGAAGGATTATGAAAATTACCAGAATCACCAGGTATAGTAGCTGAAGCTCCTTCTCGAGGGGCCTTTCCATTTCTGATAATTTTCTCTGGGTTAGCTTTAGGTGTTGCTAGAGGCAGCTGTGGAGTAGACCTCACGTGTCTACCTCTGGAAGCCACAGCTGAAAAAGTGGAGTCGCATCAATGGAGTCACCAGGTGAAAGTTGAAATCTTTGATGTACTAAGTTCTAATGCACCTTCATAACCAGTAAGCTTTGTCGTTCATTGTAACACACCCACGACGAGGCATACAATTTTTTTCTTTTCTTAAAGGACAAATTATCCATCCATGGTTTCTAATTTGGGAAGTCGGGGAACCAGTCCGACCTCCTGGTTAAGGATCTCCAATTCTAAAGCCAACGACTCTCTGAGACCTTGATGGTCTCGCTCTATAATTAAACGCAGACCCTTTCGACTTCTGGGTGCAGGTCTAATGGTACCCGCAACCTTCCCTTCGCGCTTGGGAAATATCTGAGTTTGAGCGCTAGCCCCTTTTCTGATAAGCCCCTCCTTGAGGTGACCTTGGGTGATAATCTCATGCAAACACACAATTATGGGTGCAACCAAAGGTGGTTTGAAACCAAACTACCTTTTAGCCTGCAATTCTCCTCAAGCCTCCATGTGTCCTTTCTTCAAAACCGTGGTTTGGATTGCAGCCTGCCCTCAACTTTTTAAATTTTGCGCATCTCCGATCCCCACAATGCTATGGGATCGCCAATCTCATGATATTGATGGTGCCTCTGAACTGACGACTCAGATCTATCCTTGTTAAAGCTACGGATCAAATATGACCTCTTACAAATCAACGACTATGATTTGATTTAGAATTCCAGACTTCAGAAATCTCAAGTCTCAAACTTTCCTTTCTTCCGTACGTCAATCTTCCGGAGTCAATGATTTGCAGACACCTATCCTTCTCAATCAATGGATCTACCTCTGCTTTGGGGGTTTGTCCTTTCAACTAGATCAACAGTCCTGCAACCTCTTTTCTCGATCAATGAACGAGATTTCCTTTGAGTCTCCGGACTTCTGAGATCTCAAATCTCAAAATTCACTTATCCTCAAAGTAAGAGGATTCCTTCTACATGTCCACTTGAATCGGATGGTTGAGGCTTGCTTCGGGTCTTTACCTGAAATCTACAGATTTATGCCACCTGTCCTCTTGAGATGATGGTTATGAATTATTTTGGGACTTTACCCAGAATCCATTAATCTATTCCACGTCTCTTCTTGATCAGATGGTTCAGATTCACCTCAGACGATCCAACATTTGAGATTTACTTCGAATGATCTGACGAATGAGATCTACTTCGGATGATCAAACGGTTGAGATTTACTTCGGCTCTCCAGCTCTTTGGACTTCAGGAGTCTCAAATCTCAACTGAAAACTCTTGAACATATTTCTCCGGAGTCCACGATCCATCGCCATGCGTCCCTCTGGGTCTGGCAGTCCAGATTCACTTCAGTCTTCAAGGTTCGGTAATCTCAATTCTCAATTGAAACTCCAATGGAATTTACCCGAAGCTTGCGATCTATCGCCACATGTCTCTCTGGATCTAACGGTTCAGAGACCTTCAACTCTTTAGCTCTTCGGCCCTTCGACGCTTCGAATCTTCGACACTTCGACGCTTTGGCTCTTCGGCTCTTCGGGATTCAGGAGTTTCAAATCTTATGCACCCATTTCTCTGGAGTGATTTTACCCGAAATACACAATCTCCTAACACATATCCCACTAGCGATCAATGAACATGATTTACTTCGGTTGTTTTTCCTCCTCATTGTCCAAAAACCTCCGAAGTTGTGGATCTTACGCCACGTATCAAACCTGATGTTGGACGGTTTCAATTGAATTCAGAACTTTGGAACTTCTCAAGTCCACTCTCCTATGCACTTTCAAAGGGTTAGGCCTCGTGCACATTCCTTGGGATCCAATGACTGTTGGTCCTCATGCTTAGATCTGACGGGCCAGATCTAATCTCCTTCTGTGTGCTCTTCTAATTGTCTGGACGTGAATCCCAGTGGTCTAGATCTTTCACAGTGCTCGATCCAATGGTCACTTTTTCTCCTCCTCCCAAGATTTCGCTTTCTTCCTTGAATTAGAGTATTTCAAATGTTTCGAAGGTCTCGACCTTTGATTTACTTCTTGCGAGCCCTGATGTATGGGTCTCGACTTCCGCTTCCCTCTTGAACTTACGAACTTGAAACAAGTTTTCCTCTTGGACCTCATCTGTGCTTCTGAAAAGCGCTAGTCTCTTCTGAGCTTGGTCCTTAGGAAATTTCAAATTCCCATGTACTCCTTGCATTAATCTGCTTGGGTTGGATGGACGGTCCATGAACTTCCTCGATCCAACAGTCCAGATCACATCACAACTTCAGGTTTCAGAAGTTTAATCGCACCAACGCGCGATTCTCCCATCGCGTGAACTCCACACTCATAGATCCGACGATCAAGGTGGGTCCCGATAGATCCTTGGATCTACGGTGCATATCGCATCGCGACTTCAGGTTTCAGAGGTTTAGTCACACCAATGCACGATTCTCCCGTCGCGCGAACTCCAAACTCACAGATCTGACGGTCAAGGTGGGTCCCGATAGATCCTTGGATCTACGATCTAGATCACATCACGACTTTGGGTTTAAGAGGATCCATCCCCTTCATGATGATTACCAATAATCGTTGATCTTGCGAATAGTAAAGGAGTCGAGGTGTTAACGCCTGCTCTCCTTGTTCCAATCTAGCGGTCGCTACAGACCTTGGATCCTCCTGAAATGTCTCGTTTGTTCGTATTCCAAATGAAAGGATATTCCCTTTTGATACTTGAATCCTGCTATCCTTCCCAAGCTTCGTCATTTATGAAGGATTTAAGAGCGTTGCGTTCTTTCTCCTGAACTTAACACTTAGAAGGGTCTTCTGCACAAATCTTGCGCTCCTTCATCAAGTCTAGAACTTAAGTGGTTCTCAATCTTTGCTTGCCTCGCAGAGAGCCTGTGCATATCTGCACTACCTCTCCTGATATTAACAAACTCCATCCTCCAAGGGACTCAGAACGATTAGGAGGGTCGACATGCATACATGAAACTATGCCCACGGTCGATGAACTCGCAATTCGTGGCTCTGTCTTAAGCCACCACAGGATGCAAGCATTTACGAGTATAAAAGCATGTCCGATTCATACAATTTCCTACTTGCCTAATTACACAATCAAGAAGACACAAAAAGGGTACATTATAAATTATTAAGCAAACATATCCATCCCTGCAACATTCAAAGTATATCCAACTTTAATTCACAATACTGTTTAAATACACAAGATATGCGATTACTTATCTATTATAGGTGGTAGCCAACTAATTGATTGTGGGTGTTCGTCCTTCCACCCGACCATAGGCTCAGAGGAATTCATTCTTATCACTCTGGCCACCCCCGTGCTAAGACATGATATCACGAGGGAACTCTCACAGTTCTCAAGGATTCTTTCTCTGTTTTAGCTTCCGCTCGGGTTGTCTTCTCTGCAAACTTTCAGAGATTTATTTCTCTGTTATGGCTTGGGCAAGGTTTATTAGTTGCTCACTTGGCATCAATCTCATGACCTTATGTTCCTCATCTGCTAGATATCTCCCACATTCTCCTTACCAATTTTCTTATATCTTTTCCCCAGGATGGTTCTTGACTCATCCTATTCCTTCTTTCAGAAGGGAAATCAGGTCAGCTTGGTCTGTCATACCCAGTGGTACTTCGGGTTGACATTATGTAGTCAGACCATGCTTCCATTCATGGGAGTGGTTGATAATTCAATCACTGGTCCTTTCTTCATTAAGTGGTTTCTCTCCTTGGGATCCAAAGGAGATTTATTACCCCCATCAAGGGAAATTTGGGGTTATTTGATATAATGAGCCCTCTCTTATAGTTTTCACATTCTTTCCTCTAGTGATATCATGGCTAGTACTTTCAAGGCTTTACCCCCACAGTCAGTTATTGACAACTCAAACAATAATGCATTTACACTGTCCACATGCCTTAGCATGATAATCCTATTTTATGATTAATTACAAGTTGGGGAAAACATGGATGTTACAATACCCCCCGCTTAAAGGAACACCATCCTCAATGTTCTTCCTCAAAACACCTTTCAAGCCTTTCCCATTCAGCTGTTTAAGAAATCTTGATCTTTCTTTCTCGGTCAGGTCCTGTTTCAGACCCTTAATCTCTGTCACCCGCTTTAAATAATTCTTGGACAATAAGCATATTAATCATAGTCTCATGTGATAACATTGTATAAAATTTTCTCTGATTTTTTTTTCTATTCTTAGCACAATAATTATCTGCGCAGTTTGTAGGTTTGTATCCACATGGTTGTTTTTTTTCCAGGCTCATTGTTTTTCCTTGACATACCCATTGGGTGCATGATGCCCGTCAATAGTTTACATGAACTATCAAGGTTTCATCTTCCTTGCGGTCACTCACCCTCCAGGCCCAGGCTCAGGCATCCCCTTCTTTGCTATACAGTCCCTCGGGTGATCCATCTTGCCTTGCCAAGGTTTTCTCGCATAGGAAGAACTACCCATTGTGTGCATGATCCTAATTAATAGTTTACAAGAACTATTAAGGTCTCCTCTACCTTGCGGTCAGTCACCCTCTAGGCCCAAGCTCAAGCATCCCCTTCTCTGCTATACAATCCCTCGGGTGATCCATCTTGCCTTGCCAAGGTTTTCTTGCACAGAAAGAATTCTAGAGACTCTATCGAGTCTTACAGTCGAGGCGTCCCTCAGAATTTCTCTGCTGAGGCATCCCTCCAGCTTGTGTTACCTCAACACAACATATTCTAGGTGATCATGGCTTACCATGGGGTTCTCATGGCTCAATAGTAGCCATTTTTCATGCTTTTACAACTTGACAACCTTCCAGATCAGCTAAAGTTAGGGACGAAGGTTACTCTCCTTCTCCTGGCACCGTAATAGATAGGGATGAAGGTTACTCTCCTTCTCCCAACACTGTAATATATAGGGACGAAGGTTACTCTCCTTCTCCCGGTACCGTAATAGATAGGGACAAAGGTTACTCTCCTTCTCCCGGTAATTCATTCTTTACACAGCCAAACAAACTATTAGTCTTTATTTCATGCGATCGGATTATACTCTTTTTCACAGTTCTTCCTCGAAACTGAGAGTTTAGTCTCTTGTCTCTGCACTCTTCACAGATCTTTTCCTTTCACCTATATCATAGGTGTACAGAAATTCATGAGACATCATCTGTTGGCCCTTGACCAAGTTTTGGAAGATTATCGGTCATATTGACCTATTTTGGGACTTCGACAACCTGTCGAAGGAGGAGCGCAAGACAAAGCGGAGATCACGGGATATCAACCCCTTTTTGGGTTTTTGGGATTATGTAATGGGATTGGGATGTCGACCCATGGGTTTACCCATGCTTAGGCCTATTTTTTTTTATGTATAAATAGATGTCTAGGCAATGCAAGGAGGAGGATCTAGGCGCATCTATGTGATGTGGGAGATCTATGTGATGTGAATGTATGATAAGTGAAAGTAGGGTCTGTGAGTGCTTTGTGCATGATTGCAAGAGAATTGCAGAGTTAAGTGCAAGTGGTTATAACAGACGGTGGAAGACTTTGTGCTGTAATGCAAGGAAGAAGGATCTAGCAAGCTATGCAGATCTTCTGTCCTATACGGAGAAGGGTTTTGGTGTCTCTGTGCTTGTAACCTGTTGAAGAAGATAATAAAGAAAAAGAGTTGGTGGACGTAGCCCCAGGGTGGGGGTGAACCACATAAACACTGTGTTGTATTGCTTTGTGCTTGTCTTAATGTGTTTATGTCTCCTTTTTCTAAGTGCTTTGAGATGATTAAATAAGATCTGCTTATGCTTTGTTCTAGTGATGCGTAGAATGTTAGATTTGATCTATATGAATATGCTTACTGCTTGATCTGCTAGATATGATCTATTTACCCATGCTAAGTGCTTAAATACATTAGATCAGTGTGAATGCTGCGAAGCTCTATTTTATAAACAAAGTGGATATTGATTGCATATTGAGGAACTAACCATGCTAAGTGCTCTATTAAGTATCATAATCACATATTTGTGTCCCAGCTAAGGTTGCAGACACTTGAGTCTTGCAACCACCGCTGCCTCTACCTTGGGTGAGATTTCATCTGCTTCACAGGTGTTGCCAAAAGGGTTGGTAGTTAGGGTTTTGTTGGTGCACTGTTGTAGCGTTGAACCCTGGGTCTACCCTTGTGGCAACAAATGGTTCTGTTGTCGAGACCTGAAACTGTGATTGCTGGGAACTAAGAAAGAAGAAGCTTTGTGCAAAGATCCATCATGAAACCGTGAAATCTCTGTGCATTGATCTGTTGCCCTAGTGCACAACATTTTACTTGACCTGTGAAGCTTTGTGCCAAGAAAAGAGGTCAGATCTAAAGAAAAGAGGTCAAATCTGAGGAAAAGAGGTAAGTTCTGTAAGCTTTGTACTCTGATAAAGGTAAGAATAGTGATTTTTTTTAGATCTGAAAGCTTTGTGCTCTGTAAAAGTAAGATAAGTGAAATTTTTTGTTTCTAAAGTATGGATCTAGGTATGTTTGATAGATTCCATCCTAGCTTGAAAACTAGGGCACTAATAGATGAAAGAAGATTTGATATGAATAGATTTGATAAGAATAGTGAAAGATATGTTATACCTATGCATAGAAATAATTTTTGGACTAACAAATGGATGCAGGATCCTAGAAAGAATTTGTTGCAGGTTAGCTCATATGATCCTAGCACATAATACAGGAGAAGCTGGGGATCATTTAAAAGAAAGAGAGTATTAACCCTCTATTACAATTGCAAAAAACCGGGACATCTTGCTAAGGAATGCCCTGGGAGAAGACCTAGTTGTCTTTGCTACAAAGCTATGGACCATGAAGTGTTGGATTTCCCTAGAATGATTGCTAAGATTGAAACAATGAACCTGAACCAGGAAAACCCTAAGGAAGATCCAAAAATGAAAGAAACCTAGAAAGAATCAGAGAAATTATTGCTATAGATGAAAGAAACCTTGAATGACCATCGACATGTTAGATTATCAGAGATCTTTAAAGAAAAAGAATGCATCGAAGAAAGAATAGGAGACTTCGACATTGAATGTGTTCTAGATGAGGAAACACAGGTGAATACCATGACAGAAAGGACTTGGGAAATTTTAGGGAGGCCTGCTATGATTCCTTCATTAGGAGGAATAGGGTTATTCAGAGGAAAACTGGTAAACCTATGTGGAAAGCTCACTCAGATATCTATGAATGCCAATGGAACTTCGACAGAAGAAGATTTTGAGATTATTAAATTTATTGAGGATAGTGCCCCGTTTACCATGTTACTAGGAAAACCTTGGATTGATAGGGATCAAACCAGACGAAAGGAAACAAAAGAAGTTTTGGAGTAGAAGAAACAAGATTTAAAATATTTCATGACCGGAAGGATCGCACATTTGATGGAAGAACAAGAGAACAGATCGAAGCTAATTAACACTAGAGGGACAAATGTTGAAGCTGCAAGAGAATTAGAGAACTCATAGAAGACTGAAGTACCTATCTCAGATAAAGAAGAGGTGTTACCCTTGAGTCCTAGGAAATAATCTCAAGAACACGAAGTGACTATGTCCAAACAAGATAAGAATTAGAATGGAAAAAGAAAAACTGATATGAAGCTCACTGGAAAGAAGGCTAGAAAGCTAAGTAAGAAGAGGGCTAATATTGAAAAGTTACAGAAGGTTCCTGAGGGAACTTCGCAGAAAGAAAATTTGCAGAATTGGAGCTTCGTTGGGATATCAGAACAACGACACATGGCACTTCTCCATGGCAAAGCAATATATCAGTTGGGAATGACATATCCATTCGACTGTCGCTCCTAACGGGTTGGAAAGCATTTGTGATTCACCACCAGACCGTTGGACTACGCCATAATGGACAAAAAAAGAGTTAATGAGGCTTCATCCACACATACTACAACTAGCTAAAGGTAGCCATCCATTCCGAGCCTCGTATGACCCCGAATACCCTCCATAGGTTTCGACCTTTGATGAAGTTCAACGCTGATCGACATTTTATTTACATCACAACGTGCGTCGATGGGCATAAACAACAACTGTAGTCCTACTACAAGCTGACAGAGGAAGACTTGGAGGAGGTCAGCAGGGAATGGTCGGCGGACCTCCTTATTCCAGCATACCCTGTGGAGATATCTGACATTGACAACCTAGAAACTGTGCAGGATACACCCAGACCTAGCAAGACAAAGAAGCATGAAGAGGTTCAAGATTTAGACAGTACATCCGTAAAGACTGCTTCCATATCACCAAAGCAAGGGGGTGATGGTGAAGAGGTATATGGCATAGAATTCGAACAAAAGAAAGGCAAGGTCACACCACCTAGAGATGAGGAGGACCCCTTGAAGAAAAGGAAGGTTTCCTCTCCGAAACCTTCCTCCTGGAAGAAAGTGAAAGCAACCATGACCAAGTTGCAGACTATCCTCACCCCAGATGACTTTGATTTCATTGTAGCAGCCCTGAATGATGCTTTGCTGGAGATAGCAGAGAAGAAAGAGGCTAAGCAGGAGGAGATGTACAATCGAATTGAGGTTGAGCTCCAAGGGGTGAAATAGGCACTACAGTCCATCCACGCAGTCTCCACTGCGCCTCTGTCAATAGGAACACCGGGACTGGTAGATGAGCCAACTCAACTCCACCGAATCACTGATACAGTCGAAGCTCGCCTTCGACGAGCACAGGAAGAAACAACGCAAGTCACCCAGGCTTTGGCACAACTACATAGAGTCCTTCTAGAGAAACGCAGTACTGCAGAACGGGAAAATATTTCTCTTCAAGCGAAGTGGGATAAAGAAAAACATAACTACAATAAATCAAGGAATAGTTGCTCGCAGAGTAGCTTAAAGTAAAGGAAATGGTCAACAAAGCACTTTGATCTATGATAATCATTGAAGTAAAGACCGAAGAGAGAGTTCCACAACAGGTGGCGCAACTTGAAGAAATAATCCAGAAGCTACAACAACACATCGCAGACTTAGAGCTCCGTGCAGTACCTGAAACTCCACAGGAGATAAGAGACCAAAGAGAAACAACTGCCCGCAACACAATTGACAGACTAAAATCTCTTGCCCTAGAATGCAAGCAACTGAGTAACCATAGCGCCCAAACATACGAGAACCTCGCCGAGAATCCAGAGTTACAGGAATTGGAGTCGTAGCTCAAAGAAGTGAAGCAACACATAGACACACTACAGGCGCAACTGAAGGACCTGTCGCTCTTGGAAAGAATGAAGCCGTCTCAAGAGAAACACACCTCCCAACAACAAATCCATATGATTCAAAGAAAGGTTATGGAAGTAACTCAACAACTGCAACCAGTGCAAGATAAGGCATGCCAATTATTCACAGAGGTTGAAAACCGAGGAGAAGAGCTAGAATAGGTTGTCATTGCAATAGAACAACGCCTAGAAGGGCCCGTGAATGAGGTAGTGATCCAGGAGTTCGTCGAGCAAGAGGTCGTAGAACAAAAACAGGTCGAAGCATCTTGAGCCAAGATCGAGGAGTTCGAGGCAAAACTAGTTAGACCAGAGTGACTGGGACGAGTCACAGGTGAGTGTTGGGGGCTTGTTGGCCCCTGACCAAGTTTTGGGAGATTATCGGTCATATTGACCTATTTTGGGACTTCGACAACCTGTCGAAGGAGGAGCACAAGACGAAGCAGAGATCACGGGATCTCGACCCCTTTTTGGGTTTTTGAGATTATGTAATGGGATTGGGATGTCGGTCCATGGGTTTACCCATGCTTAGGCCTATTTTGTATGTATAAATAGATGTCTAGGCAATGTAAGGAGGAGGATCTAGGTGCATCTATGTGATGTGGGAGATCTATGTGATGTGAATGTATGCTAAGTGCAAGTAGGGTCTGTGAGTGCTTTGTGCATGATTGTAAGAGACTTGCAGAGCTAAGTGAAAGTGGTTGTAATAGACGGTGGAAGGCTTTGTGCTGTAACGCAAGGAAGAAGGATCTAGTGAGATGCGCAAATCTTTTGTCCTATGTGGAGAAGGGTTTTGGCAGCTCTGTGCTTGTAACCTGTTGAAGAAGCTAATAAAGAATAAGAGTTGGTGGACATAGCCCCAGGGTGGGGGTGAACCACGTAAACATTGTGTTGTCTTGCTTTGTGCTTATCTTAATGTGTTTATGTCTCATTTTTCTAAGTTCTTTGAGATGATTAGATAAGATCTGCTTATGCTTAGTGCTAATGATGCGTAGAATGTTAGATCTGATCTATATGAATATGCTTAGTGCTTGATTTGCTAGATCTAATCTATTTACCAATGCTAAGTTCTTAAATACGTTAGATCAGTGTGAATGTTGTGAAGCTCTATTTTATAAGCGAAGTGGATATTGATTGCATATTGAGGAACTAACTGTGCTAAGTTCTCTATTAAGTATCATAATCACATATATGTGTCCCAGATAATGTTGCAAACACTTGAGTCTTGCAACTACCGCTGCCTCTACCTCGAGTGAGACTTCATCTGCTTCGTAGGTGTTGCCGAAAGGGATGGTAGTTAGGGTTTTATTGGTGCACTGTTGTAGCGTTGAACCCTGGGTCTGCCCCTGTGCCAACATCATCATAAATTTTAAATTCATAATTTCCTTGTAAATATGTCACCTACAGATTTCCAATTCCACATTTTATTTCCATATTTGTTCCGCATAGGAACCAAATTCATAATTATGGGACTTTCCTTCCCATAGTGGTTTGGCTCAGCAGGAAATTGGTCTTCCTTATGGGCTTACAACGCTTCCATATCCAAGATCCCTTTGCTTCCTACACTTTCAACTTCAATCAGCCAAACAAATTGTTAGCTTTTCCATGCACATACATTTTTATTGCACCTTTACAACGACATCACAAACAATTTCAGAATTGTGCATACTAACAATCAAATTCACTTTCTCAAAAAGGAAATACCTTTCCTTGCAGTTTGGTTCAGTAGGCAATGGGTCTTCCTTATGGGCTTATAATACCACCATATCCAAGACCCATTTCCTCCCTGCAATTCATTCTTTACACAGCCAAACAAACTGTTAGTCTCTCATGCATCCATGTATATATATCTATATTGAAAACCATGCTTACTAACAATTCATCACATCTATATAAACATAAAAAGGGAATCCCATTCCTTTCCTATGCCTCATTTCAACATACCAACTTTGAAAATGTAATTCAACATTTCAAAGGATTTTAACAAATGTGCCAATTATTCATGGCCACATTCATACCCAATGCACTTTTGCATTGTTTTCAAGTTCGTCACATTTTATGACTGGTTCTTGGCCATGGTGTGTTGGAATTTAACCAACCTTTTCCTCATATGGCTTATTCATTTTCTTTCATTCTTACAGCAAGACCATACTACCTGTTATAGGCCGATCACGATCCCAAATCAATACACATGAACTCAAAAGTTTCACATGAATGCCTTTAAGCATTCCTTGATTGGTCAATGCATTCATGACATATCAGTTCATGAATTCTTCCAAGGGTTACAAATAATGTTTACTACCATAGGTTCATACCTCCATCATTCAGGTTCTCCTTCCTGAATCATGCCTTACTTGGGTACCCAAGGCATACAACTACCTTTCAAAAGTTCATGCATAACACTAAGACAATAAAATATTTTAGATGGGGTTCTTACCAAATCCCTTCATACCTTGTGCCACATAGGCACATATATATTTATACAGGTTCTTGGCTGCTAGCACCCTCTTTTTGATTTTTACCTCATCAGTGGTGCTTTATGGGGACTTTTACAGCCTTGTCAACAATTTTTCAACCACAGCCTTCTCCTGGTCATCCTCTGCTTGAGGTTGCCCATCATTGGCAATTGTCTTCCTCAATAGTTCCAATTCATTTCTATACATAGCATGAAACATCATACTCACAATTACATTAGTTGTAATATTAAACCAAATGCATGTATCATAACATTAAAATTCATAAAACATCTTCAAAATGTCCTAGGATATCTTTATGCACTTCATCACATTATCCTCAAATGTTTCCACAAGTGCAACACGAATAGATTTCGATTGTATCTTCAACAATACAATCCTTATCACTATGGTGTCAAAACCTTTTTACTTTCATTAGCGTACCAACTTTCTCATCCAAGAGAAAACATAATACTCATCAAGGAAAGAATTGAGGACTCTCCCCTTCTTCCAACTCTTTCTATACCGCCTGAGACTTTTCAGCCTAGTCAAGTTATCTCTAAGGCCTCACTGCCTTTTCTTAATCACGGATTCAACAAAGCCCATTCAGTTAAATGTACTCATTTATTCATTTAATCATACTCAAGGGGTTTACTTTCCTTTTACCAACTATACCAGTTTCCACAACTGCTCTTTTAATCCTACGACTCTGTTAAACAATTTAGGGTTCTTAGGGTGAGGAAAGTGTTCCTCCTTTTCTCCCCCTTTACTTATGCAATCTACTTCTTATTGTGATCTTTCTGATATTTTCTAAGAAACCCTGCGTTAGGCTCATCCTAACTCTTAGGATACATCATCATGCTTTAATAGAAAAATATTTGCCCATAATGAATCATGAACCTGTGCATCCTGCATGTTACCATTCGGTTATCAAAATGGTCAATATTCATTAGATGATGTTTTTCAAAATGTAATCCAAGATTCTGGTATATATATATATATATATATATAAGCTTGTGGCTCACTACTTAATTATCAACAGTCATTAAGGTTGTGACTTTGTTTTCCCGACAGAGTCTTTACACAATTCCTCCACAGGGAACTCCTCCAACATGCAACTTTCTTATTGAATATCCATCACTATTTGTGATGGCCTCAAACATGAGTTAGTTTCAACAATTTACCAAATATCCCATAAGGAATATAAACATGCATATTTATCATGTACCCAAATTATGTATCCATACATATTCTGGTTTTGTTAACTTACATCATACCTGTGCATCACATGCACGTTTAATATCATCATTAGTGTCCTTTAGTTTGAGATTTCAATCACTTACAAGACTAATCTCACAGTCATTATTGATGTTGCCTTTTCTCAAGGCAATAATCAACCAGGGTCACTTTCCTCTTTATGCGACAATGTCTAGCAAGAAAAATTTCTTGCCTCAACGTTCATAGGGTTTTACCCATCTCACTTTTATCTAGTCATGAGGAGTTATATACTTCGATTTTAATATAGTGCAATAACTATAATTGTCAGGGATCCTACCTGATCCTATCATATTCCTTTAATCCCAGAAAGGCATTAACCATTATATAATCTACCATCATCAGTGCCTGAAGTTCCAATTGCCCATGCTTAGAAGCAGTGTTACGAACACCGGGTCATCCGTCCTTCAGCCTTCAACTACTCTTGACAGAACCCTGCCACCTTCAACTATCCACATTCAAGTCTTATTATAAATGTTAATTAGCATATCTCTTCTCCAATAAGAATAGTTATCACTTTAACAAAGGGATAAAGAAATTCTTTTGCTGAAATTCAACAAGAATTCCCAAAATCATAGGTTCAATTTGCAGTCCTTCTCCTCAAAGAGTAAATGCAGATAAAAATACCTCCTTACATGACTCGTACATGAGCCCAAGTAGGCCAAGTATTGTAACCATGCTCTGATACCAATTTGTAACACACCCACGATGGGGCATAAAAAATTTTGCTTTTCTTAAAGGACATATTCTCCATCCATGGTTTCTAATTTGGGAAGTTAGGGAACCAGTCTGACCTCCCGGTCAAGGATCTACGAATCTGAAGCCAATGACTCTATGAGACCCTGATGGTCTCACTTTGTAATTAAACGCATACCCTTTCGACTTCCAGGTGCAGGTCTAATGGTACCCACAACCTTCCCTTCATGCTTGGGAAATCTCTGAGTTTGGGCGCTAGCCCCTTTTCTGATAAGCCCCTCCTTGAGGTGACCTTGGGGATAACCTCATGCAAACAAACAATTGTGGGCATGACCAAAGGAGGTTTGAAACCAAACTACCTTTCGGTCCGCAATTCTCCTGGAGCCTCCATGTGTCCTTTCTTCAAAATCGTGGTTTGGATTGTGGCCCACCCTCAACTTTTTGAAGTTCGTGCATCTCCGATCCCCGCAATGCTACGGGACCGTCGATCTCACAATATTGACGGTGCCTCTGAAATGACAATTCAGATCTATCCCTTTCAAAGATGCGGATCAGATCTGACCTCTTGCAAATCAACGATTGTGATTTGTTTCAAAATTCCGGACTTCGGAATTCTCAAGTCTCAAACTTTCCTTTCTTCCATACGTCAATATTCCAGAGTCGACGATTTGCGGACACCTGTCCTTCTCAATCAACGGTTCTACCTCTGCTTCGGGGGTTTGACCTTTCAACTAGATCAACGGTCCTGCGGCCCCTTTTCTTGATCAACGATCAAGATTTCCTTCGAGTCTCCAAACTTATGAGATCTCAAATCTCAAACTTCACTTCCCCTCGAAGTAAGCAGATTCCCTACTCTTTTTCGAAGTAAGGAGTTTGGAAAACGTGGCAGCCTCTCCCTACTCTTTTTCCATATGGATCTTTGTTGGATGCTTGTAGGGGAAACCGATAGGCAGACATGGAGAAAGGCGATGGTGAGATGCGAGGTGATTGGCGCAAAATCGCATGGCACGACGAGTGAGCTATGGCCAAGTGGAATGATGCAGTTGGCAGAGAGATGAATGGGAAAGCGTGGGTGCCAACATGCAGGAGCTGAGGTGTAAAGGAGTGAGGGTGACGTGGCACAAGGAGAATATGTGGAGGCAGAGGAGGGTGAGTGGTCAAGGGGGACATGACAACATGACAGAGGTGACATAAAGGGGAAGTGGAAGACACATGTCAGGAGGTTAGAGGGGAGATGTTACAGTGGGCAACGAACAAGCGCGCGAGTGATGTGAGTGGAGGATAGGTGGTGGCAGGAGAGAAGGTAGTAAGGAGGTTAGCTTGG
>ML779425.1:458284-490567 GCA_009831015.1 Picea engelmannii
GGTCCGATATGGAACACATACTGTTGATCTGAGTGCACAGATCTCAACCACTGAGATCTGTGTGCTCCTTACCAAAATATGCCAAGATTTCAAATCACTCCTTCCGACCTTGGATATAACAC
This sequence comes from Picea engelmannii, assembly GCA_009831015.1. NCBI lineage: Eukaryota > Viridiplantae > Streptophyta > Pinopsida > Pinales > Pinaceae > Picea > Picea engelmannii. The sequence goes on from ML779425.1 coordinate 458,407, forward strand.
ATTTTGTGGGTTTTTAGCCCGCTTTCCTTCATTCTTTCGCCAAGGGGTTAATTGCTAAGGGAAAACACTCCTTTACAAACATATTTGCTAACAGAGTCAAACCAACATTGTAGATTTCATGAGAAAGCAACACTAAAGTCGATGTTCTTTGCAGGTCTGAAAATCCTGTAGTTTAAGTACTTTGACAATGACAACCCTGCTTGTTCACCGCATTGTCGCAGTGCAGTCAGTAGCATTGTTCCCATTGCCACCGCCAATGTCAATGTCTGAGGCTGAAGTTATCTGGAGCCTGAGGTAACCTCCTATGTGGATGCCTGAAGGTGAAACTACCTGTATCGAAAGTTGATTTTATGTCAAGTCTCTTGTTGCATCTAGAGGTCACTCAACACTATTTGACATAGAAACTGGCTGTCTGTCAATTCTGTTACAACTTTGGCATAAATTGTTCTGTAATTTCAGAATATTGATTCAAACGCCCATACAGTTTCTCACATTGGTTGGTATCCAATTTTATAATTTCCTACTAAGTGTATTCGGGCATGAAGTAATATTTGGCGTCACTTCCAAACATTCCAGACCTTTTTGTGGGCTGCCATGTCTTCCACCACTACGAAGAAAGATATATTCTGATGCGATCTACAACATTTGATACACTTTCCAGACCTCTACCGCCGAAAGAAGTCATGTACTTCAACAAAAGAACATTTTGCAGCTGGCTTGGATGTTTCTTCTAATTTACTGTAATAAAACAAAGAAGTTCAACATACAAATCTTCAGGTAGGCTTTTCAACCAAACAGATGATTGAGTGCAGAGAGAATAACAATCACAACATGAATTTTTTTTCTGTCTCGAATTTTTTTTCCTAACAAGATTTGTTTCCCCCATAACCGACGTCACATAAAACAACTCCCTTGACTTTGAATTGGGCCTGAATCGCATTTCTAAGTTGTCTCATATGCCAATGGTCGGGAACATTACAAGGAAGGCACCTTAAACCCCAAGTTTTCGACGACAGAGGGAAATTAATACTTAACAAAGAATGGAATGTTGAATAATCATCCAACGCAAGTAGGCCATATCTAGAAGAGACAAGCTATTCAAAAAAATGGGATAGATCTAGTTGGCAACACCAATTAAGTCCAAGACCCGAAATTGATATTCAACTCGTTGTTTTTTACGAATCAAGCATTTGATCGTCAAGAAGACTATCAACAAGCTTCATTATTGTACACATTTTTTATTGGTTGGTGGCATGCCAAATCGCAGTCATTGTGGCAAATAATCACAGCTGTATTTTGTAACCCATCTTATTTGAATATAGAATATTTGTGGTTTTATTTTTTTATGGTGTTTTCCAATATCTGGTATTTCTTTTCATTTTATTTTGTACCTTTTTTTCTGTGTGTCGTTAAACATGGACAACAAGCTTTTCTTTCTGCTGCCCAGTACTTCAATTTAAATAAAGGCTACTATGTTCGTTCCTTACATTTCACATGGAAGAATAATTTGTCATAGGCATACTTATGTTGCACCTTCCCTATACTTAAAGAAATAAATTGGAGGACCCGTCCTGCTTTCATTCTTCGGTTCTCCTAAATATAATGAATTAATGACCATTACAACAAGGCAACTCAAGTGTTGACGCCATGTTTCTGTTCAATATCTTGCATATATTGCAACTTCTTCTATTTGATAATATCTGTGCATATATACTAATATGAGTACTATTGGAATAAATATAAAAAATTTCTCTTGGCCAAAACTTAGCCAATTATCTGGCCATCGGGTCCTAGGTTTGTGGTATCCAACACCTATGTCCCCTGTTCCGTCATATACATCTTGCAGCCAAATAACTTCTGTGATATGAAATTTATGCTTTAACTAGTGAGAAATCACCAGGGGTTCGAAAATATTGGCATTAATAAAGTAAAATATTGGCATTAATAAAGGAACAATAGATTTTCTTCTGGTTATATACTTAGTCTCCTTTTTATGATCGCGGGTTCTAGGGTTGGCGGGCTGATATATATTCCTCTCCATATATATATCCTCACATGAAGAATCTGACCAATCATTATTCCTTTCCATACTTAGCCAATTTTATGGCTGCGGTTGCCGGGTTGGTGCTTTCGAACTCTGCTGCTTCTTGTTGCGTTATATACATCTTGCACTTAAAACTTACATGGTTTCAATGAAATTTGCGAACCAAGCAACATCCTGCAAATTGGGAGATGATTTGCATTTGAAACTGAAATAATTTATTAATATATATTAATATGAATACTATTGAAATAAATATCAAAAAATTTTCTTGGCCAATACTTATCCAATTATCTGGCCACCAGGTTTCAGGTTCGTGGTATCCAACACCTATGTCCCCTGTTCTGTCATATACATCTTGTAGCCAAAGAACTTCCGTGATCTGCAATTTATTCTTTTACTAGTGAGAACCTAGCAAGGGTTCGAAAACATTGGCATTAATAAATGAAAAATGGATTTTCTACTGTCAGATACTTAGCCCTTTTCCCCTTTTCTTCTTCCTGTCCATTATCGCTTTATGGTTATATACTTAGTTTCCTTTCTATGATCGTGGGTTGCAGGGTTGGCAGGCTGACATATCTTCATCTCCATCTATATCCTCACATGGAGAATCTGACTGACCGCTATTCCTTTCCATACTTAGTCAATTTTATGGCTACGGTTTCTAGGTAGCCAGCATACGAACTCACCTTTTCTTCTTCCTGTCCATTATCACTTTCTGGTTATATACTTAGTCTCCTTTCTATGATATCCGGTTCTAGGGTTGACAAGTTCACATTTATTCATCTCCATCTATATCCTCACATGATGAATCCGACCGACCGCTATTCCTTTCCATACTTAGCCAATTTTATGGCCATGGTTGTCGAGTTGGCGCTTATGAACTCGGCTGCTTATTGTCCCGTGATATACATATTGCACTCAAAACTTTCATGATCTACAATTCCACCGTGGGATCCTCGAATACATTAAATTCACTCAAAGTATCTGTTGCTACCTTCCATCCCCAATAACTTCACGTCCTTCCTAATATACATTATCTATGCTCTTACTAGTGACAACTGAACACACTGATACGAAAGAATTGGCACCCGATCCTCTGCCATATACAAATTGACTACCGGACTCCGACATCGTCCCCTCTTCCGTGTTACACATTATGCATTCAAATGTTCCGAGCTATACAATTTGATCGTCGGGGCCTTGCGTCTTCTGGGGAGACCTTGTCACCCTATTTTGGATCCTCACGTTGGCGGTTCACAAAATCTCCAACTCCTAGTCACTGTTTCATGTTCTTCCCATCCTCATACTTCTTTCCAGATATGCAACACCAAAGGTTTAATACTAAAATGACATCATGCAACAATCGTAAAGATCGTCATTAATAAGAAAAATTCTCAAGAACCAACCATCCCTACAGAACTTGTCCAGAAACATGCAAAGAAGATCTTGCCAGGTAATGGCAAAGCTATTACAAATTTCAATATATTAGCGAAAACAAATCCCGGCCAACGTTTCTTTGTTCCATACTTGGAAACTTTTTCGATTGCGGGTTCCTGGATTGACGGCCTCAAAATTGTGTTTCGAATCTTCCACAAGTTGCAAATAGTGCCCAGATTTCCGCAATATACAATTTGTCCGCTGGAATGTATAAAAACTGTTAATTTTTCCTCTTCCCCCCCCTCTATTATCCCTTTGTGGTTCTATATTTAGTTGCATCTATATGATCACGAACTCATGGATTTGCAAATTGGAAACTCTTTACCTATATCTTCACACCATGAGCCCGAATGACCGTGGTCCCTTTCAAAACTTAGACAATTATCTGATCACCAGGTCCCGGGTTTGCGGTATCCAACACTTATGTCCCATGTTCCGTCATATACATCTTGCACCCAAAGAACTTCCGTGATCTGCAATTTATGCTTTTACTAGTGAGAACTCACCAGGGGTTCGAAAGGATTGGCATTAATAAACGAACAATAGATGTTGCTTATGGATTTCAATGAAATTTGCGAACCGAACAGGATCCTGCAAATTGGAAGATGATCTGCATTTGGACCAAAAATAATCTATTAATATATATTAATATGAATACTATTGGAATAAATATAAACACTTTCTCTTAATTTTTCCTCTTTTCTCCCCCTCTATTATCCCTTTGTGATTCTATATTTAGTCGCGTCTATATGATCACGACCTCCTGGATTCACAAATTGGCAAATCTTTATCTATATATTCACACCATGAGCTCGACCGACCACGGTTCTTTTCAATACTTAGCCAATTATCTGATCACCAGGTCTCGGGTTTGCGGTATCCAACACTTATGTCCCCTGTTCTGTCATATACATCTTGCACCCAAAGATCTTATGTGATATGCAATTTATGCTTTTACTAGTGAGAAATCACCAGGGGTTCGAAAAGATTGGCATTAATAAACGAACAATAGATGTTATTCTGTGAGATACTTAGCCCTTTTTCCCTTGTATTCTTCGCATGTATTATCACTTTCTAGTTATATACTTAGTCGTCTTTCTATGATCGCGGGTTCTAGCATTGGTGGGCTGACATATCTTCATCTCCATCTATATCCTCACATGACGAATCTGACCGACCACTGTTCCTTTCCATACTTAGCCAATTTTATGCCCGCGGTTTCTGGGTTGGCACTTTCGAACTCTGCTGCTTCTTGTTCTGTTATATACATCTGGCACTCAAAATTTCTGTGATCTACAATTCCACCACGGACTCCTTAGCCCCTTTTCCCTTTTCTTCTTTTAGTGTATTATCACTTTCTGGTTATATACTTAGTTTCCTTTATATGATCGTGGGTTCCAACGTTGGTGGGATGACATATCTTCATATCCATATATATCCTGACATGATGAATTTGACCGACCGTTGTTCCTTTCCATACTTAGACAATTTTATGGCCGCGGTTGCCAGGTTGGCGTTTTCGAACTCTGCTACTTCTTGTTCCGTGATATACATCTTGCACTCAACTTCCGTGATCTACAATTCCACCGTGGACTCCTCGAACTCGCAAGCTTCACTTTACCATGGTTCATAAATGTTTCAAAGTATCTGTCACTGCCTTCCATTCCCACTAACTTCCTGTCCTTCCTAATATACATTAGTTATTCTCTTACTAGTGACAACTGAACACACTGGTATGAAACTGTTGGCATCTGGCCCTCCACAATATACAAATTGACTACCTAATTTCGACATCATCCCCTATTCCATGTTACAGGTTATGCATTCAAATGTTCTGAGTGATACAATTTGACCGCCGGGGCCTCACGTCTTCTAGGGAAACCTTGTCACCCTATTTTGGATCCTCATGTTGACGGGTTCATGAAATATCCAATTCTTAGTCACTATTTCGGGTTGGCGCTTTCGAACTCTTCTACTTATTGTTCCATGATATACATCTTGCACTCAAAATTTTTGTGATCTACAATTCCACCGTGGACTCCTTAGTCCTTTTTCCCTTTTCTTCTTCCTGTGTATTATCACTTTCTGGTTATAACTTAGTCACCTTTCTATGATCGCGGGTTCCAGCATTGGCGGGCTGACATATCTTCATCTCCATCTATATTCTCACATGACGAATCTGAACGACTGCTGCTCCTTTCCATACTTAGCCAATTTTATGGCCGCGGTTGCCGAGTTGGCGCTTTCGAACTCTGTTGCTTCTTGTTACGTGATATACATCTTGCACTCAAAACTTCCGTGATCTACAATTCCACCGCGGACTCCTCGAACTTGCAAGCTTCAATCTACCACAGTTCACAAATGTTTCAAAATATCTATCGCTACCTTCCATCCCCACTAACTTCCTGTCCTTCCTAATATACATTAGTTATGCTCTTACTAGTGACAATTGAACACACTAGTATGAAACAGTTGGAATCCGACCCTTCGCAATATACAAATTGAATACCAGATTCTGACATTGTCCCCTCTTCCATGTTACATATTACGCATTCAAATGTTTCGAGAAATACAATTTGATCGTCGGGGCCTCATGTCTTCTGGGGAGACCTTGTCACCCTATTTTGGATCCTTGTGTTGATGGGTTCACAAAATCTCCAATTGTTAGTCATTGCTTCCTATTCCGACCATCCTCGTACTTCTTTCCAAATATGCAACACAAAAGGTTTAATACTAAAACGCCATCATGCAACAATCATAAGACTCGTCATTAATAAGCTGAAGTCTCGAGGAATAACTATCCCTACAGAACTTGTCAAGAAACATGCAAATAAGATCTTGCTAGGTAAAATTTCAATATATTAGTGAAAACAAGTCCAGGCCAGCATTTCCCTATTCCATACTTGGACACTTTTTCGATTGCGGGTTCCCGTATTGATGCCCTGAAAATTGTATTTGGAATATTCTACAACTTGCAAACAGTGCCTGGAGTTCCACGATATACAATTTTTCCGTCGGAATGCCCCTTCACGAGCCCGACCATTTGTCATTCCTTTCAATAATTATCCCCAAGTTGGCTATATTTCCATGACATTGTACATTTACTGTGTATCCCTGTTTCATACTTAGACATTTTTTCGATTGCGGGTTCCCAGACTGGCGGGCTCAGGATTGTGTTTCCAATGTTCCATGACTAGCAAGCAGTACCCGGAGTTTCGTGATATACAGTTTATCCACAGGAAAGCATCATCATTCCCAAGAGATACAATTTGACCCTCGAGCCCTCACCTCTACTGGATGTATCTTGTAGCCTTATTTCGAAGTGTCACCAACTGCTTTCGATAATTATCCATTCCTTACTTGTTGTTCCATGTCCCTGCCACCTTCGTACTTATCTTTGGAAATGAAATTGGTAAGATTTAATGCTAGAAATTCGTTGTGCATGAACCTTAAACATGTCATTAATGACCATCCTCTCTTCCATGGTACACATTTTTCATTCAAGTCCCAAAACATACAATTTGACCTTTGGTAAGTCACATGTCCCGTGGAACCATTATGCCCTGATTCTGAGGCCCCTCTGACAACTTTCCATACTTTCCCATTTCATGGAATCTCTTTCGCGGTTCCTTGGGTTAGCAGGTTCACGAAATCTCCAATTATTAGGCACTATTTACTGTGCCTAACCAAGGTTTACTACCAATAGTTCATCATGAAACATCCATACTGACCGCCATTAAAAAGAAAAAGCGTAGACGAGACAGTGAAATTTAATTAAAGCTCGACTCGTCGAATTTAAATTAATTTATATTCTCTTATTTTCTCTTTATGGGATATATATTACAAGTTTCAATATATTAGTGAAAACGAATCCGCCCAACCATTTTTCTATTCCATACTTAAGCCACTTTTTTCGATTGCGGGTTCCCAGATAGGAAGGCTCACGTTTGCACCTGCATTGTTCTGTGTCTTGCAAACATTACCTGGACTTTCACAATATACAAATTTCCCTCTGGACTGTCCTATCATACCCTCTTCGGTGTTATGCGTATTGCACTCAAAAATTTCTGACATACAATTTGACCCTCTTGCCCTCACCTCGAACAATTGTACCTTGTAACCCTATTTTGAAGCCCACCTGACCGCTTTCCATAATTAGACACTCCTTAACTGCTCTTTCTTGTCCCTGTGACCTCTGTACTTATTTATTAATATGCAATTAGAAACCTTTCATGCTAACAACTCACCATGCAGGAATCGTTAATATTGTCATTAATGAGCGAAACGCTCAAGGAGATATCCCATTAATACGCATTAAACCAAGATCCGTGGAGAGTTATATTGTCCCTTCTGATTGTTCATCTCAAACATGGGTCGTCACATTGGCCCGTTCAAGAAATATACAATGCTTAATCACTCATTGATGTATCTTCCATGTTCGCACTTCTATGTGTGAAATTACTAGTCTTTAATGTTAACAACGCATCATGCAACAACCGTTGAAATCGTCATTAATGAGCGAAAGTCTCGAGGAGATCTCCCATTCACACGCATTGGACCAAGATTTGCGTAGCGTTATATTATCCCTTCTAACTTTTCATTTCATTCATCATCTGGAGAAAACAAATGTTCTTGTAAACTTATGGTAGCAGGTCGACAACAGTTTTGTGGAGATACAGTAAATATCTTCGGACATTAGGACCAGAACTTCCAGTGGTCTAGGGCATACTTTTACTATTCATCCCGTTCCGCCTAGAAAGAAGTGATTTGGACCTCTAGAATTGCTCGTGCAGGCTGCGTCCCTGAGGTTTTTGACTATAAGGAGGTGGTCTCTTGGTGCACCAAAAAATATATTCCAAGCCAAAGAATTATTCCACTGCGCAATCATTCTCTTGTTTCTTTATCACCTTAGGTCTTCCGCAAGATGTTAAAATTGTTGGAGCCAACATTGACCTTCAAAGGACATGACTACAAGAAGTTCCTAGAAAATCATGATAACAGGTTGGACATCTTAGCTGAGTTCCTCGAAGAATCAACAACAGTTTCTGAAGATATCACAATGTTGCAGGTAAGTTCCTTTAGAAATCATTTCCGGGAAATTTCTTGGCTGTTTACAAGAATAACGAGACGAACATCTACGACAAGCATTTCCCATATAATTATTTATATTTTGTACTTCACAGTCAAGGAACAATTCATTTTCAATTGGGGGAAATTATTTCCATTGAAATATGTTCCCAGTTGTCATGATTCAAAGAATCGAATAAATTTTATTTGTCATCCTACTTGATTTTCGCAATAGTGCATTGTTGTTCATTTCCAAAACTGTCTCTTTCCAAGAAAATAAACTGAGGATTCGACCCAGTAACATTCTTGTACCAGGCCATGTGGAAGCACAATGCCTCCCATTGTTTTTATGAAGTTTTTAATGACTTTGTCTCAGTTTTCAAAGATTTATTGTTAGGGAAGGATGCTCCGTGGATGTCTGGCCAGGCAACCAAGTTTTTGAACAGGAAGGGCACACTTGAACAAAAGGAAAATCACAGTGTACTAATGGTCTTTGTCTCCAAGGAAAATCCTGCTTTCCTTCCATGACACACCATGGACAATATGTTTGTTGCAGAAATAGCAAGGCAATACAACCATTGGTTGCATTTTTTCCATGACAAGAAAAAAAAATAGTTCATTCCTTTGCCTTGGAAAGTCAGGGACTTCGTGTGCAGAAATTTCAACAAGATTGAAGAATTTGTATGCCATTTCAAGAACTTGAACCTAACATATGATGAAAGGCTAAAAGGGTTCGACCCTAATGGGATTTTTCGAGAACATTTACTAGCAGTTGGCTTTAGTAGCTCTTTTATCCATAGATGCCCAACCAAAGACAGGGACAATGATGACAACAATCCTGCTTCTGGCGATTGCGACGTAGAGACATTGCAAAGAGAGACTCAATTGTACAAACAACGTGGAAAAGTATCCGGTGAGAAGAGTTCCCAGTCCCCCGCCAACACGACATCATGGAGCATCGCTTCAACGACCCACCCCAGTAAGAAAGAAACCCATAAATATTCAAACGAAGGAGGAGATAAGAACCCTCCTCGCACAAAAAATCATAGTTCTCACAAAGTTCCACTGACGAAGAAGAGAAAAAACATTGTAGGGTAGGAGGACAAACCCGGAATTGAAAGTGAATAGATGCAACTTGAAATTGAAACTGAGCACATGCACAAAGTGTTTGCATGTTTACAAGAAGAGTGTGCTTGTCAATGATGGCAAGAACAACAACAACGATGGCATGTCTATAGGAAAGAACAACATCAACGATAATATTCTTACAATTATTGATGGCAAGAATAACAACACCGAAGGTATGTCTACAGGAAAGAATAGTAGCGACGTTGGCAGGTTTATAGTTGGGAGACAACAATGGAAAACATGCAGAGTATTTGTTTGTCATTGATGGCAAGCTCAGCCCAACGATGAAAAACAAGAGAAAGTGGAAAGACTAGCAACGCAATGAAGATCGCATGGAAAGATCAGAGTGTGCAGCGATGGAAAAACATAAACAACGTACTCTCAGGAGGATTAGCGCAGAGTTGCACGCAATCCGTAGGTGTGCACCAGGGACGAGGTTAACTCATTGTCAAATCAAAAGAGAGATAGCGTACTCAGGATCTTAGATAGATCAAAGGTCGAGGCCTTTGACACTTAGAAATTATTCCAAGTCAGGAGGATGTGTAATCTCGAGAGGAGAAGCGACAGTGATCATTGGATCCCATTGAGAATTTCTGATGACTGTCAGATCTGAATTCAGATAGGAGGAGCGCGCAATAGAATAGAACAGATCTCATGCATCATATATGAGCCCGAGGTCCGACCGACATTGGATCCAGGAGAACCTGCACATTATTTAAAGAGAAAGGTGAAGTGGGGTTACAAAATCCCTAAAGTAGGAGGACTATTTCAGATACCGGGAGTTGGAAGTGTCGAAACACTTCATCATAGAAACGTCGAAACGCCGAAATCCCGAAATAGGAACATCAACCAGAGTTTCGGATACTGGGAGTTGGAGGAGTCAAGAGTCTAGATTCTTCATCACAGGAGTCCTGAAGTTGCGAAATGAGAAACGTCGAAATCTAGAAACAGGCACATCAACCGGAGTTTCGAATATCGGGAGTTGAAGGAGTCAAGAGTCGAGACTCTTCATCATAGGAGTCCCGAAGTTGAGAAATGTGAAACGTTGAAATACCTTTAGATCATTTCAGGGATCGCGACATGGAGCGTCAAGATATCTCATCACAAGGAATGCCAGAATGCCAAAATGCAGAAATGTGAAAAACACCTTTTGGTGTAGGTTTCAAATACCGGGAGTTGGAGTGTCGAAACACTTCACCACGTGAATGCTGAAACGCCGAAATGCATTTTCGAAAAAGGCTGTGGTCACAGCCAGTGGTCACATCTACGGAATATGGAGGAAGGAGCTAGTGCAACCAAGCTCCATTTCGGTGATCACGACTTGGAGTGTCAAGACCCTTCATAATAGAAATGTCGAAATGCGAAATTGCAAAAGTGCTTTATGGATAAGCGCTTGGTCACCGCCGGTGGTCACATCGTCGAAGAGCTATAGAGAAGAGATCGAAGAGACAAGCTCCATTTCATAGTTTGGTACATGGAGAGTCGAGACGACTCATCACAGAATCCCCGAAACACGAAATGCGAAATGCGTGTTCAGAATTGGCCCTTGTTCATAACCTACGGTCACATTGACAAAGGCTCAAGGGAGGAGGTAGCACGAAGCTAATCTCCATTTCGGAGATCACTACTTAAAGAGTCAAGATGCCTTACCACAGGAATGCCGAAATGCCGAATTGCGAAATGGTGAAATAAGTGAGATACCCATCATTTATGATCCAACGGTGCAGGTTAATCAGGAATATGATCGAAGGGATACTGTTTCTCTTCACAGTTAATCGATCAATTACGATTCAATTGTTGATGTGTTTTCTTGGAGGTTCACAGTGTAACTGCAAGAAACGTCTGATGGTTTCTATCAGAGGTCTCGAAGAGACTTCAGGGTGATCGCTAGAGAAGATGAAGAGCCTTGAGGCATCTTCCAGTGGCATGAAGACTGTTCATAGAGGCTATGGATAGATGTAAGACTGTTGGATCCTGGAACTACAACAGAGGGAATGATCTCAATTGTGAAAGAGAAGATGAAGAGTCTCGACTACTAGACAGGCTAAGGAATCTCAGCATAACACCCAATGATGATGGACACATGGGTTTAATAGCCAGAGAAGCTGAAGAGTTGCAATGATGATCATGCAGAGAACTTGACATGAAGAGCATGAAAAAGCATTGCACATATGGTATGCACAAGGTGCACAAAGACTATAAGAATGTAGAACAAAGAAGAGATGAGGGATGTTGTAGAGATGAATTACACACGGGGAAATGGCATGCTGTGGGAAGGAGATGAAATACAAAAAAGAGAATTCAGAGAATCAAAATAATATGTAGAGCATAAAGCATAGTAGAAGCAAAGAACATAGATGCATAGCTGAGACAGTAAAAGAAGGATGAGGTGAACTTGTAGAGAAGAGCAGAAGATCAAAAAGCACAAGAAGATGTAGGCAGAGAGACACTGATACAGGAGAGCAGAGCAGTGATGAGTCTGGTAAGCCTTGATGAACATTATATCACTATAATAAGTTTCAGTAGAAAAGATTTATATTTCAAGGTGGTAGGGAGGTGCTAGGGAGGAATGTTGTCCTCAGAGGTTCAAGTGGGTGTTTGAACACAAGGAGTTATAGCTTCCATCTGGTTGCATCCAGAGAAACCAGGATGGTAGGGTGGTGCAAGGGAGAACTGTTGTTCTCTGTTATACAGGTTGGTGCCTGTGTGACTGGAAGTTGGTGCTTCCGTCCAGTTGGTACTGGAACACTTAGGGAGTTGTTGCTTCCTTCTAGAGGGTTCTAGAGAAGCCAGGGAGTTGGTGCTTCCTTCTAGTGGGTCCTAGAGAAACAAGGGAGTTGGTGCTTCCTTCTAGTGGGTGCTAGAGAAACCAAGGAGTTGGTGCTTCCTTCTAGTAGGTGCTAGAGAAAATAGAGAGTTTGTGCTCTCAACAAGTTGCAACTTGCAAAACGGAGGTTGTAGCCTCACAATGAGTTGGAGCTCATATGTATGATAATGTAAAGAATGTAAAGATTACTTATCATATAAAGAAGAAGAGTTTTTTACCCTTTATGGGTTTCCTCAGGAAATATCTGTCTCTGTGTATCTCATATGTGTGAATGATGTTGAATGTTCTATTGCTTACTTCCCTGCATTATTGTGATTGTCATTGAGTTCTCTGTAAAGAGTTTAAAACAAGCACAATTGTTTAAGCACGGTAACAACTGATTCACCCCCCCCTCTCAGTTTTCCAACACAAAGTTGGTCTGTCCACAGTGGAAATAATTGAGATCGACATTTTTGACGAAGATGAATTCTTCGTATTTCAGAGCACTATTTTTGACATCCAATCTAAAAATATGGTCATTGAAAAGAGAAATGTAACAAATAGGAAAGGAAAATCTCACACAAAGATTAACTTTAGGAAAATGCTGTCGTCCCAAATATCCCTATTTCACCGTGTAATCGGTGATGCTCTTAATGATTCCATTGGATAAATTGAAGCGGAGAATACCAGACTGAAAGACCGCGTCAAGGAATTTGAGGAGGCTTTCATTGCTACCCCAGAGTTTGCTAGTCCTTTTGGCAAAAAACGTGCCTGCTACCACTGCAACCAAGATAAAAGTATCCTCCACCCTCCTTGCATCGTCTAGAGCCCTTGTAGAGAATAACATCAAGAAAATAATGCAGCTAGTTACTAAAGCTTGGGAAACATCACAAAATATATCTTCCTTCCGAAAGAGGGCAAATGATTTTCACGAACATTTGCAAGCGAATTTAAAAAATGATCAACGCTTCTGTGAACAGGTGCTGACCCCTTTTGCCAACCATGCCATCAACACCTTAAATATGAAAATAAGACAAGAGAATCTCTCCTCCCCAAAGCAGACCAAACAATTAAAATCATGCTAGCAAAAGAAAGTTAAGAACTTGGAGCTCATTGTCGAATCATGTAAACAAGCCATATTAGAAAAGGAAGAATCATTCACAAACCTGATCCAAATAGACTTAGATGAAAGTACCAATGAGGTTCAAGACCCAATCTTAATTCTCAAATCCTTGTCAATGATCAAATAATCCTTCGATGAACAACTTGATATTTTAAAGGGGTTGTCTTTCGAAAAGTTTTACGACATCCTTGAATATCGTGTAGATGAGTTCGAAAGCTGGGTATTGGACTATTCGGCACACAATGAACAAATTGAACAGAGTCTGCATAGTATTTCAATGGATCTAAGGAAATTATAAAATGACCTTTTCAACATATAAATCTAGGATGAAATCAACGTGAACCCCATGAGAAGCTACATTGAAGAATGGTTCCAATGGAGAATGGACCACCTCATCAAGGAAGGGCAACAACCAGTTGACACGATTCCAGCGACCATCGACGACAATAACAAAAATGCATTGGCTTCATAGTAATTCTATACTGATGTCATCTTGTTTTCTTTAACAATCCAATTATTATACCTCTTTAAATAGAAAACTCTAACCAAACACTCATAACTTCCAATTTCTTCTTTTCAGGTCTTCCTCTCTACCGCCGCGCACTTCTTCATTCTACATTCCTAATTCTTGTACTTATTTCTTTTTATGGTCCGCAGGAGCCCCAATCCCAGTCTATATGACAAACACATTTAAATTTCCAGAAATATGGAACAAATTCCAGAAATATGCAACAGACATTATTAATTTTTGATAAATTTCAAAGAAAACTAATTCGGGAATGCTAAATTTTTTGTGTCCAGGAACCTTTGTTACAAGACATTATTAGTATTCTATTATATATGAATTTCTAATGTGTATGCTTCAGAAATATGGAACTTTTATAAATTTCAAAGAAAACAGAACCTTTGTTGCAAGACATTATTAATATTCTATTGCGTTTGAATGTTTGGAACATAAACAAAAATATGGAACAGATTCCATAAATATTTTTTTGATAAATTTCAAAGAAAACTAATTCAGGAATGCTAAATTTTTTGTGTCCGAGAACCTTTGTTGCAAGACATTCAAAGAACAACATCATAACACTTTTTTTAAATGTTAAATATTTCCCGTACTATCAAAAAAATTGTATATGATACACATACTTCGAAGCTATTTTTAGTGTTGTTATCTCCAACATTTTCATGCCTACTCATCTTCAAATAATTTGAAAGATCCTGGAACCATTTCATTTAATTTTACTTTAATGTATTTTACTTTTATGCCTATTTTATTGTATTTGAATTTTTAATGTGTATGCTTTAGAAATATGGAACAAATTCCAGATTTTTGATAGATTTCAAAGAAAACATGAACCTTTGTTGCAACACATTATTGATATTCTATTGCGTTTGAATGTTCAGTGTGTATGCTTAAGAAATATGGAACAGATCCAACCTTTTCTAACTACCACGTTTAAACTATATACACCCCAGGAAACACCCCAGGGAAAAACTTCTTCGTTCACATATTAACGTGAGGGGTCATCTACAAGCCAAATATCTTGTGACTGGCCAGTGGCACACTGCCACAAAGTCATCCTCTACATGGATACCACATGTACTTCAACTTGCTTCCCATGTGTCTGTACTCAGTCCCTTCGTGGCTATGCATTTATTCCCATTCCAACCTGACATGGACTACACTGCCATGCAACACTTGTATTTAATAGAAATCGAAAAAACTAAACATAATCTTTTGAAAATGACATTACAAAGTTTTTGGAAATAAGATTTCTGTATGTTTTTGTTTTGCATTTCTTATGATGTTGAAGGTTTCTTTTAAGTGGGAATATAGAAAATATATATAACAAATTTATTAAAAATAATAACTATAATAAAATGGAAAAAATATAAATAAATTTATGAAAAATAATAATTATAATTAAATATATTAAAAATAATAATTAAAAATAAATATAAATAAATGTATTAAAAATAATAATTATAATAAAATTTGTAAAAATTAGGGGAGGCAAGTGTGGGAGGGGTGTTGTATACCCCTATAGGAATCTGAGTAATGTATTTCTCTTGGAATCTGGGCATTGCATCAAATAATATGGCCGAAGGCTATGTGAGGGTTACTACTAATGCAAGCTAATCAGATCAACCAGAAACAATAGTGTGAGACTCTAAAAACACCATTCAATATTTCATCAAGGGATCTGCCCCCAAGGACATTAAGATAAAGAGAATTATTGAGAGAACCAAACTACTCTTGACTAACATCCCTGCAAAATTCTTCCATATACTCAGATAAAACAACCAGGAAGGAGATAAGCTTGGCAAACAAGACAATCGACATGGCCCCTGGTTCCTTGAGAGCCCAAGGGAAAGTAAATTTTTTAGCCCCGCCTAATGGAACAAATTATAACAAGGAATGGGGTCCAATGGGCCCATGATAATGTCAAAAGGGTGGTGACATGTGGGCTTGGCATGCATAGACAGGTTCTTCACATATATCTACGACGACATAAGAGAGGTAGTTTCTCCACATTCACCTGGCTCATGGGGAAGAACATGATGCTTTCATTGTTGATCATGTCTAAGGAAGCAATTTGGGATGTCATCTGCGATGATGGTACTCAGGCTTGTGGGAATTTACACTAGAAGTACATTGGGATCACAATCTAATTCGAGGGATGATAGCTCTGCTTACGGGCACAAAGGAGGTAATGATGAAAGGTAATGTGTTGCAAAGGGAAGTACATGCCATGAAAGATTCTCCTGGACCTCTTAAGCGTGGAACATCAATTAGGAATGAGGATACATGCATAATCTCCCTTCGAGTTCAAGCTAAAGTTGGGGGAACCGTTATATTTATCATGATTGAGGAGAAGAGAGTAGTATTTTCGCTTTTTGGTATGGATAATCAGTGTTGGGTATTGTTACGAGGAGCATCTATCACTCAGAGGTTGCATACGTGGGTAGTACACAATTAGATGGACTTTCACGGTGGAGGACTCCAAACAAAATTCTTCTATTTCTGGTTTACTCTGTGGTCGGAGGACGTTATTCTGTGGAGTCAATTGCATGTCAGGGTTTCGGTAAGCCTTCTAAGACAATTTCTAATTATGGTTGGGTGCAAGTTTGTTTCACTTTGCCAAGAAGATCAATTTATTTTCCGGATAGGACGTATAGTGGGCGACAATGGAGGGTGTCTTGGGGAGCGATTCATTCCTCCCTCTCTTTAGATAATTAGGCTGTCATTGTGTATTAATCCTGTTTGGGAAAGTCTAGTGGGTTGTTTATATTTTGAGGAGGCGACAATTATTGAAACTGGTCCATACAATCAACATAAAATCATGGCAAGATGAAAGGAGCCTCAATTTTCACAGGCAACAGGGGTGGTGGAAATAGTGGAGGACAATTTCACTTCCACCCAACAACTCTCTCTCAAGGTGGACTCACACAATTTGAACTTATCTTTCTCCCTAAAACCTATGGCCCAACACAAAGTGTTAATTGGACAACTCCAGGATGAAGTGGACTTTCTTCACAGATAGGGAGAGTCACTACAACGACAATTGGACGTAAGGGCATCAACCTCAGAAGCTTCAGTTCAAGACCGAGATATGGGAGACTTTGGAAGGCAGGAGGAAAAAAACTGAAGGTGCTTCTTGAATTAAATATGGCGGTGGAATCACTAGCATAAGGAGTGAAAAAGGAAGAGACCAAGTATGACAATTTACAAAGACTGATATGTAATGTTTTTTTAATGTTTTTTGGGCATATGTTATCAGATATATCCTGAATTTTGTATAGAAATCAGAAGAATTGTTAGGCTATATAGGATTAATAAAAAATTATGGGTAATAGACATAATAGTGATGCTGGGTTTTGTTCTATATACCAACCTATCCTCATGTACTCATCAGCCTCAGTCGTTCCCTTTTATTGAATAATTTTTTTCCAGTTTGTGGTCTGTTAAAAAAATTGTAAAAATTAAATGGCTGAAAAGTAAATTTGATGCCAAATTTAGTAATAGATTTATAAGATTTAGTAGGATATGCACCTTTTGGAAATTGAGAAAGCCTTAAAAAAATGCTACTCGGTGATTTCGGTTGATCAAATATTTCTAGTTGAATTTTTTTGAAGTAAAACAACCTCAAAACTTTCAACCAACAATTTTAATAGGGATTTTTTGGGAAAATCTTCGTCTTTTTTTAAGTTTACACAAATTTTACATCAAATTTTTAATTCAACTGTTATGACACTGAATTTGTCATCCATCAAAAGTTTGGCCAACAATTGTGTTTATACTTTCGAGCAAACTTTATTTTCACTCAAAAATGGTGTGGATTTTCTCTCATGAAAGGAACAAAGGCTTTTTTTAAATGTAACCATATTTATCATGAAGTTATGGTTATATATTTAAAGATTCAAATCATTTTCTTGATAATATATGTTACAGAACAATTAAGTCAATTGGGTTTAGTTTAGATGATATAGAGTAATTATTTCAGTTGGATTTAGTCGGGATAGTTGTAAAGAAGAGTATTATTCTTCCTACTCATGTTCAATTCCCCTAAGAGATATTTTGATATGTTAACGAACATATTAATGTAATAGTTTTTTTCTCTATTAATAACCTGACCTTGTATCATGAAAAATTTAGAATATATTCTAGATATCATCTTCAAGAATATATCCTAGATATCATCTTCAAGAATATATCCTAGATATCATCTTCAAAACAAGGAAAAATTACCTGGAATAAAAAGATATTACAGAGTAATCATATGCATAAAGAATTGTGTAAAACACATCACTACATATGTTAATCATGTTGTTGAAGGATACATCCAAACACTACACATAACCCACACAACCAAATACACTGTAAGAAACAGGCGAATAAATCAATGGATCACCCATGAATCAAAGTTGTTGGAGAAAGCACAGTTTGAGGAATCAACGTTGCTAGATTACAACATACTATGAGCTGCTAGGAGATAACACATCGAACAATTTCCTCCACTTAGAAACAACATCAAGGTTCACTACTATTTCTATTATCTGCCTAAAATTGTAAGAGATAGATTTTTTTGATATTATGGTAGCTATGAGAGGTATCAACCTCCATGTGTAACCTTTGACTATATTAGAATATTCTGGAAGCTAGAGAAACCCTAAACAGATGTGCAAAAACCTTAGAAGAAAAGTCGGCTCAATAAAATAGTTAATATTATAGTAATAGCCTCTAAAAGGAGAAGGCAACCTAGACATGTGACAAAGAGAACTATAAATAGAGCGCACTTGAGCTCATTTAGACACACACTAACACTTAAGTCAAGTGGTGCACAATTCTATAGGATGAGTGCATTTGCAACTACTGCAGCTAGGTTTTGGTCTTGGTTTTTCATTTTGGACTTTATTCTTGGTGCGCTATCCTTGGAGAGAGATACACTATCTCTTGGTTATCTGTTGGGTCTGGCACTACTTCCAGAATTATTCTATTTGTCAAGGTTATGGTGCTCGGGGGTGGTTGCGTGCCTATGGTTGGGTGACAATATTGTGATATTGTCTATGGTTAAATGAGCACATCTTAACAGGTTATGGGCCCACACCACCTTCAAGATAGTCTAACCAATGGAAGGTAGCGTGGTAGTTCTTTGTTAAGCTCAATGTGGCACCAATTACAGTTGCAACTAGGGTTTCTTATTGTGTAGCTATCGCAAACCCTAACCTAACCTTCTAGACTCCTCAAGTGAGAATCTTGTCATAATTCCTAGGCATTCTAGTGCGCCTTAGCCTAGCGCACCTCCTGGTACTCTCAGTAAGAAAAAACGTCAAGGTTGAATTTTTGGGTCAAAGTCAACGTTTGATTGGTCAAATTCAAAGTCAAAGGAAGTCATGACTTAGTCTATGAAGACAAAAAACAATCTATAAGGAGCTTCAAAATTCAGATCATGGAAGACAAGGATTGACCTCATCCTTGCCAAGAACAAGGTTCTAGATATCATGAAAGGAAAGATTGTGGAACCACAGTTTGAAGCATGAAAAGAAGTTGAATCTCAGAATGTTGCAATTATGGAGAAGTTCAAGGACAATGACATCAACACTATGAATATCATTGTGGACTCTGTCAAATATCACTTGATACCCTACATATCAAATCTTGACTCTTCCAACAAGATGTATGATGCCCTAACTAACCTCTTTGCAGTCAGAAATATTGGACAAGTGATGAATCTGAAGAATGAGCTTCATGACAGAAAGATGACTAAGGATGATACTGTAGCCTCATACTTTGTAAGGATTTCTTAGTTGAGAGATCAACTAAAAGCCATTGAAGAAGTTATTCCAGAAAAGGAAATTGTGAATATTGCACCTAATGGTCTCTCTAAATCATAGGATGCATTTGCTGCAAGCTTGAACACAAGGAAGGACTTTCCAATGCTTGAATAAATTTGGACCTGTTGCTCACAAGAAGAGACATGGATAAAATCAAAAGTAAAAGGATGCTCAAGCCTATGCAACAAATTTCAAGAGACATGGGGGTAAGAAAATATTTGGTTCATAAAATAAATTCAATCATAAGAGAGATATGTCAAAGATATAATGTTATGGATGCCATTATTATGTCCACTACAAAAGGTATTTCTCTAAACTAGCAAAGAAGAGAAAGGAAAGACACCATGTGTCTGCTACCAATGATGAAGAAACTTCAAAGAAAGCCAAGCATGAAGAAACATATTTCTTCTACTACTTTGCTCTTACAAGATCCTTTGAAGATGACATGTGGCCAATTGATAATGAAGCTTCAAGACATATGATTGGTGATCGTGAAAATATCTCAAGCATGAAGGAAAATGAAACCTCTCGTAAAGTGGAACTTGAAGATAATAACTCTTATGCAGTCAAAGGATTCGAAAAAGATTCTATCAAAATGGAATTAGGTAACAATGTTTTATATGTTCTTTGTTTGAAAAATAATTTAGTATATATTTCTTGCTTAGAAGACAAAGGAGATAGAATAACATTTGTCGATGTAAAATTTCTTGTATAGTCTAAAGATTAAAAAATAGAAGATGCTAGAGTTATTGGGATACATGAAAGAAGATTGTATAAACTCCTAGGTTAGAATGCTCAAACTCTTGTACATGATGAAATCAATCCTAGTGAGTTATGGCATAAAAGGTATGATCACCTTCATTATCAAGCATTTCCATCTCTAAAACATATGGTTGTAGGCATACCATAACTACAATCGGTAGATGAAGGTATTTGTAGAGGATGTGCACTTGGGAAGAATATTAAGAAGCCATTCCCAAGTAGTGAGAATAGATCCAAGGAGATCTTGGATCTAATACACTCAAATGTATGTGGTCCTATGCCAATGAAGTCTCTAGGAGGCTCTCTTTACTGTGTGATGTTCATAGATGACTTATCAAGAAAGACTTGGATGTACCTCATAAAGACGAAAGATGAAGTATTAAAAAAATTCCAAGAATTCAAAGCTAAAGTGGAAAACTTGACAAATAAGAATACCAAGACAATAAGATATGATAATGGAGGAGAATACACCTCCAAGGAGCTCATTTCCTTTTGTAAAGCAACTGGGATTAGGAGGGAGCTAATTGTCCCACATAATCCTCAACAGAATGGTGTGGCAAAAAGAAAGAACTGTTCCATTGAAGGATCTGTTAAGGTAATGATGAATGACCAAAATCTATCCATGTTTCTATGGGGAGAAGCAGCTATGACATCTATATATATTCATAATAGAAGTCCTCATCATATATTGAAGAACATGACTCTAGAAGAAGCCTTCCTCGGAAAGAAGCCAAGTCTGGAACACTTAAGGATCTTTGGGTGTCTTGTCTATATCCATGTTCCAAGGAAAAAAGGAAGAAGTTGGAACCTTCAAGAAAGAAGGGCATATTTGTTGGATATAGTGATACATCAAAAGCTTACATAATCTATGTCCCATGTCAACAAAAAATTGAAATTAGCAGGGACGTAAATTTTGATGAGAAGATTGCCTTCAAGAAATATATAGAAGATCCCATAGACTACAATGATGAAAAAGAATATGAAGACGCCAAGGAAGAAAGCACATGTTCACCAGAACATCCCAGTGAAGAACCAAACCAACCACTTGAACCTATAGAACCAGTTGTTGTACCCAAGAACATAAAACTACTAACATGTCTAGAATCCACCTTACAAGAAGTAGAAAGACATAAATCTCCCAATGGAACCTCCAGGGAAAGCAAGAGGCCCAAAATATTCTCTAGTTATGCAACACTCATGACAAGTCTTGTCAATGTAGAACCTTCCACCTTTGAAGAAGCAATCAAGAAGAAAGAATGGAGGGAAGCTATGATGGAAGAATATTAATCCATCATGAAAAATGATGTATGGGAAATTGTGCATAGACTTGAAGGAAATTTGTTAGTAACTTCAAAATGGGTTTACAAGATAAAGTATGCAGTAGATGGGAGTATCGACAAATACAAGGCAAGATTTGTGGCTAGAGGGTTCTCCCAGCAGGAGGGAGCAGACTATGATGAGATGTTTTCTCTAGTTTCTAGATATACCTCTATTAGAGCCATCATATCTCTTGCAACATCCATAGGTTGGAGTTTACATCATATGGATGTAAAGACTACTTTTCTCAATGGAGTAATTGAGGAAGAAGTGTACATAGAGAAACTTCAAGGTTTTGAGGTACACCCGAGAGATACCCATGTATGCAGATTAAAGAAGTCCTTGTATGGAATCAAGCAAGCTCCAATAGCTCGGTATGCACAAATTGACAGTTACTTGACGAGACTTGGATTTTCCAAGAGCTATGATGATCCAAAAATTTATTACTAGGTTGTGAATGATGCACCTATGATCCTACTACTATATGTTGATGATTTATTTATGATAGGTGCAAAGCCTCTCATTATTCAGTGTAAGAAGGATCTAGCCTTTGAATTCGATATGAAGGATATTTGTCTCATGCATTATTATTTGGGACTAGAAGTATGGCAGAAGCGTGGTGAAATATTCCTAGGGCAAGGGAAATATGTTGTAAAGATCCTTCAGAAGTTTTGGATGATGGATTGCAAATCCATAGCAACTCCCATGGTGATAGATATGAGGAAGTTGAGAGACTTTGATTTTGATCCAGTAGAATTTTCCCTGTACTGACAATTGATTGGCTCATTTATGTATTTGGTAAATACCCGATCGAACATTTGCTTTGCTATGAACACATTGATCCAGTTCTAGCTGGAACCTATACATGAGCTTTGGATAGCTGCAAAGCATATTTTGAGATATCTTCGTGGGATGATAAACTATGGTTTGAGATATGCCTCAAACAATGATGTAAAACTGCATGTATTTACTGATTTAGATTGGGAAGGGAGTGCAAATGATAAATAATACTTTTGGTATATGTTTCAGCTTGGGATCTGCTATGATATCATGGGCTAGTAGGAAAAAAATTCTATTTCACTCGACACTGCATAAGCACAATATATTGCAGCCTATAATGCTTTTTGGACTATTTGATCAGGTGTTGGATTCAAATGTGATTCATTGTGATAATCAAAGTTGTGTGAAGCTTTCAGAGAACCCCGCGTTCCATGACAGGTTGAAGCACATTGAGATGAAGTACTATTTTCTTCATGATAAAGTCCAGAAGGGAGAAGTGATTCTCCAGTACATCTCCACCGATGAGTAGACAACTGATATTTTGATAAAGACTCTATCCAAGATAAAGTTTGCATACTTGAGGGAAAATATGGGACTCATGGAGATTTCTCCCTTGGTTGAAAGGGAGGAGATGACTTCCTCGGTTCGGAGGGAGTGCTAATGGACATACATTCTCCATGTGGAGAATGGTCCAGGTTGACAGATTGTTGATGTGTATCATGCTAGTACAAATTAGATATGATGCTTCAACATCATGCTAGTACATCTTAGATATGAAATAGATTTCCTGATATGCATCGTGCTAGTACAACTTAGATATGATGCATTGGCACCATGCTAGTACAACTTAGAGATGATGCTTATGCCCGAGTCACATCATGCTACTACAACTTAGATATGATGCAGAGCATCATGCTAGTACAACTTAGAGATGATCATACAACTTATATATGATGCAGGTGACTCACATCATGCTAGTACAACTTAGATATGATGTAGAGCATCATGCTAGTACAACTTAGATATGATCATACAACTTAGAGATGATGCAAAGGCATTGATCTACATCATGCAAGTACAACTTAGATATGATGCATTCACATCATGATAGTATGGATTAGAGATGATGTAGATGGTACTCTACATCATGTCAGTACAACTTAGATATGATGCATTCACATCATGCTAGTATGACTTAGAGATGATACAGTGGAGAGGATGGTTCTTGTAGCCATTGAGGACATTCAACATATGTTGGGACATTTATTCTTCTAGGACATATGTCCATATTAGAAGAATAGTCTTTGTATCACTCTATTGAGTGAGTGACTTATTCAACATCATTCTCAATTACTTAGATGGAGTATGACCTCAAGAGATGATGCAGTTGATGATACTAGGTGATACTGATAGTGGTGATGTTGCCTGTGACTTGATCTATGTGATCATGAGATATCCTCTGTGGCTATGACGATGCTACTTGTTAATAAATCCATAGCTAGGAGGGAGTGTTGATATTATGGTAGATATGAGAGGTATCAACCTTAATGTGTAACCTTGTACTAGATTAGAATATTCCGGAAGCTAGAGAAACCCTAAAAACATGTGTAGAAACCCTAGAAGACAAGTCGACTCAATAAAATAATTAATATTAAATTAATAGGCTCTAGAAGGAGAAGTCGGCCAAGACAGGTGACAAATAGCACTATAAATAGATGGTGCTTGAGTTCATTTGGACACACACTCACACTCAAGTCAAGTGGTGTGTAAGTCTAGAGGGGGAGTGCAACTGCAACTACTACAACTAGGTTTTGGTCTTGGTTTCTGGTTTTGGACTTTCTGCTTGGTGCACTATCCTTGGAGAGAGATACGATATCTCTTGGTTATCTTTTGGGTTTGGTACTTCTTCTAGAATTATTCTATCTATCAAGGTTATGGTGCTCGAGGGTGGCTGCGTGCCTATGGTTGGGTGACAATATTGTGATATTGTTTATGATTAAACGAGCACATCTTAATGGGATCCACTATAACACATAAGACAAATTAAACTTTAGAGTCCAACGGTTGCAACTCTACAAATACAAATCTAAAATGTGTAGAATTATAACATAGCCTAGTGGCCAATGGCCAATATGAAAAGAACCAACCCTAGAGAAATCAATCTTCAATATATAAACATGTACTTGGAGAATCGGGATAGGTTGTTGGACGTCTCAGTTAAGAAGATGAATTTTTTCACTAATAGAGGCCCATCCAGGTTCAAAACTCGATTAATCTGCTTAGCATGGATCGTAAGCGACTATGCTGAGCTCAAGTGTATAGGGACAGTTTCTTGGACTCAACCTTGAATCTCCTCAATTATAGTCAACGGGATTACCAATGAAGTGGCTTCACTGGTTAGGCTCCATGATCTATGTTTATTTCTCTAAGGACATAAAAAAAACTCCAATAAATATAATCCATAATCATCGATAATATGGAAAAGACATTTCCCACTAATTATATTCCATGCAGTAGTCTAAACGTTCTACGTTTTGGTATTTTCGAGGATATTATCCATTTAATTTTTCTTGAAATCCGATGAGAAATTGTTGGATCTGCAGATTTGAGTGATTAAGTTTATATACTCTGAGAATACTAGGATTTTTAGGGTGCTGAATCCATTTATGCATTCATAAATGCAATTCAAACACAAAAAAATACGATTTTGCTCAAATTTATATCGATGGCTCCATACATCTAGGCCACAAACAAAAAACAATTTAATGCAGTCCAAGGAGCATCCAACAAAATCCATGGTTTTCTTGATCAAACTCAGTCAAATATGCCTTTGTTCAGAGCTTTGTTCATAGTCTCGGAGATATCAACTCGCTTCATTATTCATATTTTCATGACGACCCAATTAAAGATTAGCCGCCAAAAGAACATTTTTTTTTAATGATAATGATCGCGATCATTGTGCAAGATCACAGAATTGGAGAAAAACATAGATCTATAGATTTGAGTGAATAAGTTTATATACTTTGAGAATTCTAGGATTTTCAGGGTGATGAATCCATTTATGCATTCATAAATGCAATTTAAACAACATAAAATTGTGATTTTGCTCAAATTTTTATCAATGTTTCCACACATCTAGGCAATAAAAAAACAATTTAATGCAGTCCAAGGAGAAAAATTGCGATTTTGCTCAAATTTATATCGATGTATCCATACATCTAGGCCATAAACAAAATAATTTAATGCAGTCCAAGGAGCATCCAACAAAATCCCTGGTTTTCTTGATCAAACTCAATCAAATATGCATTTGTTCACAGTCTTGGAGATATCAAATCGCTTCATTATTCATATTTTAATGACGATCTAATTAAATATTAGGCATTAGAGGAACACTTTTTTTTAATGACAATGGTCGTGGTGGCATTGTGCATGATCGCGAAATTGGAGAAAAATCTGGATTATAGAGACATTAAGTCTTGTCGTAATTCCTCTTTCAAATTTGCTCGCATGCTTATGCTTGTGCAACACTTTATATGATGGGCCCACTGTCACATGGGATTCAATGACTGGTCCACTTTTGTGCCACGAGGCAATTCTATCATAGTTGTAGTTGTGATTATGGTTATGATTGATTTTAATGATGCCCACGAGGCTGAACAACCTAAGGGACCAAGATAATAAAATCCCTAACTCATCTTCACACTCTTTTCGATGTCAGATATTTTGCTGTGAATCTTGACCAGAATACTAGCAATCCGGTTGATCTTATCCTCGTCAAATAACTGGTGCATGTTGTCGACCTTTAAGCTATTTTCATACTGACTGTGGATATCCCCATAGGCTGCACATTCCATGACAAAGTGCCACTCTGTCTCCACCACACCCTTATTGTAGAATATGCAAGTTCTCTCCTCCCAAACTTCCTTGGGTACCCTCCACCTACCGATCTCACATCTAAGGTGATGTGAACCCATCCTCAACTATGCAACTAACAACCTTGATTTTCCTTTAATATCTGCCCCTAAATATGTTTTCTCACTATGGTCACAATTTGGGTTAAACTCCTTGATGTAGTATGTTTTTTTACGCTCACTGTGATTGGTCCACATGGTAGTCCTAAATGTTTCAATCACAAACTTTTTTATTTCTTCCTTGGTGTTAGGACATTCATGTAGCTTGATATTCCATTTACCCAACCACTTTTTATTTTGCTTCATCAAATTTTTCTTCCTACGATCTAACTCCTCCTCCATAACTAACTTGGGCTAGCATTAATTATCCATGTTTTCCACCTTCTTTAAATAGCTTATTAATTTGGTTAGTGTTGTTGCCTCCAATGGAAAAGTACCTATTTCAACTAAAATAATTTCATACGGGACTGTGGCTTCAACTTTGAGATTGCTAGTAATTAATTTCTTTTGAATTCTTTCTAGAACAACTAGCATAACCAACAAACCCAAGATGGGTTTTTTGGTTTTCCAATCCCAAAGTTCATCTTTTCTACACCTATTTTGGAGTAAGTATGAGGCTCCCCATCCTCCCTGTATCCTTTTCGCCCTACAAGTCTCCCAACTGAGCTTATAGTGGAATTCAATCCAAAGATATTTGTATTCTTTCACTATCTCCAATGGACTTCCTTCGAAAAGAAAGGTGATTGGTTTGTCTGTTCTATTTAAAGAAAAGATCATGATTTTGGTCTTGGCAATGTTCACTTGCATCCCTACCTCCTGAAAAAAGTGTTCTAAGGCCTTTAAATGTTCTCTTAATCCATGTGCTATTTTTGAAATTAGAATAAGATCATCCACATATAAAAGTAGCTTCACCACATACCCTACTAGATGGACACCCTCTCCATCCATCCTACTCAGCTAGGCTTCCAACTTATCAATGTATAAACCAAACAAAGTGGGAGATAGAGGACATCCTTGCTTAACGCAAATATCACTACCAAAACATTCAGACATTCCTTCACTTGTTCTGGTTTTATCTCTAACCTTCTCATAAAGTCTGTGAACTGCCGCTCTATATCATCTGGGATACCTAACTCTTCCATTGTGTTCCATAGTTTGTCTCTAGGCACTGTGTCGAAGGCTTTCTTAAAGTCCACAAAACAACAATAGGATGTTTCATCTTGTTTGTCCCAGATTTTCTCTATCGAATGTCTAAGGGTGACATAATGATCAATGGTAGAATGTCTAGGTCTAAAACCCGCCTGCCCTTTTCCCCTCATCTTCTTCCCAACTGCTGATTCTTCACGCTATCATGCTCCCAAAAAGCTTTCCCATGAAGGAATTGACCATAATACTGCGGTAGTTGGAAGGGTTATTGACATCTCCATTCTTAAAGAGAGGAATGACCACACTAGTGGTCCATTCTCCCGGAAATCCGTCCTAAATGACCCCATTGAAAATTCCTTTTATGTGAGGTGCAAGGAGCTCAACCCCCCATTTTAAAAATTCAGCTTGAAGCTCGTCTGTGTCCACCGCTTTGTTGTTTTTTAACTTATTTATTCCTTGCTTGATATCATCCACTGTGAATAGTTCCATTGATGTTTTCACTATGGGAGGAATATGTTTCTCGTGTACCTGCTCATAAAGGAACCTCACATATTCTAACCATTGGACATCTGTAATATTGTTTTCAGTCTACTTTCTCCTTTGTTGTATTTCTCTCCAAAATCCTTTGGAGTTGTGTTTTCCGAGAGATATTAACTCCTTTCTTCTTGCATTTACATACTCTTTTTTTTTAGTGTACTAATTTTTCATATTTCTTCTTGTTTTCTTTGCCCAAATTTCTCGCTTTTAGAGATCTCTTGTGTGCCTTGCATTCTTCATCATACCATGGATTTTTCGAAAAGGTAATTGTATCCCTCTTCTTGGGACGAGACCTTTTACAAGCACTTAAGGCCTTGTGGATTGTTGGGATCAATAAACTACTATGAACATGACCACTCGTCTCATTGGTTGTCACATCTCCCCTGTTGCACTTTATAAACTGAAACTACTACTTAAGAGCAACATTAAACCTTTCCCTATTTTCCCGATTCATGAGTATTTTTCCTTTGAAAATAATTTTCTTTTGTATGCCAAGGATTTTATTATTGTGTGGACTAGCTGGAAAGTCTCACTTAACCAATAGGGGGGCATGATCATATTTCATTTCAATAGGATAGTTCCCTATACTAGACTTCAACACTCTAGAAGTAAAACTTTGAGAGCAGATTAAGTAATCTACCACACTTTGACCATTGTAAGTTTTACATGTGATACCCCCTTAAGTTGGCCACCCTCTCATTGCATTGCAAATAACCATGCCAAACAAACTACAAAGCCCCAATAATTCTGCCCCAAAGTGTGTCACACCCCCATTTCCATCTTGTGAATCTATTTCCCATGATTGATCTCCACTCTCTTCCAACCATAAAGGATTGCTTTCCCCTCTTTCTTAGTTATGCAACTAGAGAGATTGGTTGTTATTTGTCCTTGCATTAAAATCATCCATTAACATTACTTCTCCCAAGTGGCTAAATAGGGAGATATCTCTTTTCAATGAGGCATACGGGTCTTCATTGTCTAAAATGCTTCTTTTTATAAATCTTTGAGTTTTTTGGGGCAAAATAGCAAGCATCCGATTTGAAAGTAACCTCCTTCTCAGTTATTTGTAGCCATATGTATTGTTTGTTTGGGTCCTCTTTTACCACTTTTACAACACCACACCATTTTTCATTTTTTAGCACTGTAACTCCCCCATGTCCTTTTCCTGTCTCATTTCCTTTGTTCCAAAATGAAGTTTTCTTGTACCCCTCGAAATCTAGAATCTTGCATCCATCGTGCTCATGCGTTTCTACAAGAACAATAATATCTTTCCCCTTTGCTATGGGCCCCAACCCCATACCTCTTCTCCATGGATAACCTCTTAAATTCCAACTTTCTACCTGTAAACAGTTTTGTGGGGCCCTGATTTCCTATTTCTTATTTGAGAAACAATCACTTATTTGAGCCTTTATGTTATTCAACCATGCCCATTTTCCCTCATTTCTTGCTATTTTCACTTTTTCCCACTCCTTTATTTGTTTTTCTTATTGAGCAAAAGTCAAGTCTCCATCTAGGTAGATGCATGTGCCTATAAGCAATCCTCTATTTCTAAGGATCATATTCTTATCCTCTATATTTCTTAAGATAACTCTTACATGTCTATCTCTTCTTCCCTCTATATTTTGTCCAATCCTACTTGCCCGGTGAATACACCTTTCCCACTTCAACTTATCTTTAAGGAAGTCCCTTGCTAGAGTGTCCGTCCTCTCATTTTCACCAAAGTCCCTCAGTCCTTTGATAATAATATTTGCAGCCTTGCCTCACTTATTCTTCTCTTCCTTTATTTGTATTTTGATTTGCTTCTCAATGATTTCTTTTTGTTTGTTTGATGACCCACTTACAACTTGTGACCATGATTTAGCCTCTTCTATCTGATCTTTTAACTGATTTTCTTTAGCTTCCAAGTCAGCTAATGCTAAATGAATCTTTTGCCTTTGTGTTGTGTCCTCTTCTTTCACCAATTCTGCTTTCTCAAATCTGGTTATCCTCATCTGTTCTAATTCCTGTTTCAAGGCAGTCACTTCTTGTTGCCCTATTTACATTTTAACCTGGATGCTTGAGATTTGTTCCTTAAGTGCTTTATTTTCTCCCTCTAATTTTCTCTTTAACTCAACAATTTTGTTTACTTTGTTGTCTTCATACCATCTTTTCTCTTCTAAAATTCTGAGTCTCCTTTTCATGCTCATGAGTTCTTTCACATATATCTTATATGACCACATTAATGGTGTTGATGTGGGACTATATAGGCCTTTTCTTTCATGGTTAACTGCTTTTATGTCTTCTTTGTTTGCTTCAAAAACCTCTGCTCTGTCCAAATTTGGTTCGAGATCCTTAATTTCTATTTGCTCCACACTGGCTCGAGAAGCCTTACTTGATATGTTGTTCACTTTCGGCAAGATCATTATGATTTTTTTCTTATGTGGTTTCCTTATCTTTTAGGTCTGCCTACGCTTTAGAATCCCCTTATATTGCTTTGCATTTACAAAAACCAATCTTTCATATGTGTTTCTTGCATCCTTCTGAAAGAAATATGCCATAAAAGAACCCCATGCTCTTGCTAAATCCTCCAGTGTTACTGTAGGATGGGAAAATGGATACCCACTAGCAAATTGAAGATCGCGTTTCCAGTAAGAGCTCAAATCCTCTTGATGGACATGGTTTAGTAGTGGTAGTGAACCACACAAATGAAATTGTAAACCCCCATTATACCATGCGCTCTCCAAAATAATCAAATAGTTTGCAAATTTGTTTCTTGTGGTGCTAAGGATTGGTATTTTTGCCTCCTGTACGCTGGACCCTTGGCTCACCAAGGCTAAAATTTCTTTTGGTTCCTCCATATTAACCCCCATAATTGTTTTGATGTGTTTTTTTCTAGTTTTGTTTTTGTTTTTCCCACATTTGATTTGTGCCATCTTAAAGGAAATAAACAAAGCTTAAACGAGGATACATAAAGAAAAGGAAAGAGAGAACCCTCACCACACCTGTTCCTGACGAGTAGCAATTTGACTTCTGCTTGTAGAGAAATTAGGTCCCCCTCCTCACTAGGTCCCTCTGTAACCTTCCCCTTGGACATGAAACCCTCTTGAAGCTCAGAAACCTCGCTGGGAGAAATTTGAAGACCGAAACCCTCACAGAAACTAGGCCCCCCTCTTGAGACTATAGGTCCCTATGTCACCTAGTCTACAAGTGCCTTATCCTCACAAAAAATAAATTCATTGGACATGGTCACCTGGTCCTTCATTCAAATTTCCCCCCATTGTTAAAATGATTACTTAAAATAACACTTTATTTTGCAATGTTTATTATGGTGAGTGTCCTTGCCATGTATCAACTTCTAATTGGGCTACATATTGGTCATATGATGTGACTCATGTGACCTCAATGTGGTTACTACATGGAATTTCAAGATTTTTTATAGTTTGATGTGGCGCCCTTATATCTCCTAGACCCTTTTTCTTTAAGCTCCTAACTTTACAATATTATATCACATAGCCTCATCTTATGCTCCCACTGTTGAACACACCGTGCTACTGAGAGGGGGGGGTGAATCAGTAGCATAGACAATTAATCCTTTTTAATTTTATCAACCTTATATCACCAATATGCAAATATCCATTCATTGAAAATCATGTATTCTATATTCAGTCAGATTCAGATATTAAGATATACTGGCAGAGAAGTTATGTGGATTAAAGGATGTTGATTATGATCTTTAAGTATTTCTCCTCTTTTAACTTTTCTTGTTAATTACTGGAGGGTAGTCAACA
>ML779425.1:490667-534549 GCA_009831015.1 Picea engelmannii
GATTGACCTTCTTAGACTGCAACTTATTTCTTTCGCTCGACCTCGACCATCTTCCTATCGGGTCGACTACCCTTCATCACTTCGCTTGGATATTGCTCTGTTATCATCTAGCTTCTTCTACCATAGACGATTTCCATCAATGACAACCTTGACATTCTGCATCCTCTCTGCTATTGCCATATTTCCAACACCCACATTGATTTTACAACTTGTACACTCCATTGCATCGACCTCTAAATCTATCCACCTCATACTATAAGTCCTTATGCATATGCCTATCTAAATCTTCCCACCTCTCTAGACTATAAATCATTATGCATCCTTATGCATATGCCTATCTACATATCGTGGTAGGGTCTTATGGCTTCACTTACCTTATTTTCTTAACCCACTCATATTGTGCTTTAAACCTGAAAACTTGTTTAACTATCAAAACATGAGGGCCTTAATCTGCCTCGTAGTGTGGACTTAGAATACTTATAGAATCTAGTAAAGTCTTCATCTATATTTGAAAGGTAAGTATTCATTGATATTTTAAAGGTGAAGGAATTAGAATATTCTCAATTAAAAAACACAAGGTTGTTCAAGTTAACTATAAGATGCACAATATTGTGACATGACACTCTCTAACGCTATCACCTTTCCTCTTATTTCCATTAGCTTACATAATGATTTCCACATGGTAGCATATGGTTTTTCCTTGTGTCCTATCACCTTGTATTATTGATGTGGATGTCATCATGCTGCATTAGCATCCCAATATTCCACGTGGCACTTAGCCCTTTCCTTCATAGTGTTGAGTTAGCATTGACTGTTGACCTAGTTGTTGACATGGAGGCTTATTGTTGCTAATATGGATTTTGTATACATCACTACATGTTTGGAGTTATTGTATCACTTAAAACATGAGTTTTCTAATATACCTAGATTCAACAGACCTAAAATACTATAGAAGACAACCTCATCTGTCAGCGGGTCCATTAGAAGACATATGCAACCTAGGAATATGGTTGTTGAAATCAACATAGCTTTGTGAACCCAAATAGAATATACAATGCAGTTTAGGTCCGAGTCGGGTCCATATGGAAACTTATATGTTGAAAAACTTAAAGGCCCCAATCCACCTGATATCATCGAGTCAAAAAAGTTCTTCAATCTACCTTTGAATGTTTGATGTCCAAAATGTTCTCATGAAGGCTTGAATGTGGCACTCAACCCTTTCCTTCATATTGTTGAGTTAGAATTTTCTGTTGACCTCGTTGTTGATGTGGAAGCTTCTTATTGCTAAGATGGATTATGCTTACGTCGCTATGTGTTCAAAGGAGTTCTTGCATCACTTAAAACATAAGTCTTCTAATCTACATAGAGTCAATGGACCTAAAATACTATAGAAGACAACATCATCTATCGGTGGGTCCATTAGAAGACATGTACAACCTAGGAATATGATAGTTGAAATCAACCCAGCTTTGTGGACCCAACTAGAATATACAATGTAGTTTAGGTACGAGTCGAGTCCATATGGAAAATGCCATTATGACATTGCAAAACTTAAAGGCCCCAATCCACCTAATATCATAGAATAAAAAAATTTCTTCATTCTACCTTTGAACATTTGAAGTCTGAAAGCATCTTGACAAAGGATTGAACCTTTAACCTTATCAAGTGCCAAAACTTCATCCCAGTTCCACTATCCAATTAATCAATCAACAATTCATGACATGAAAATGAAGATTAAAGTATATGAAGTTTATTCTATGTTATTTTCCTTTCAATGAGCACTTGTAGACTTCAAGAATGCATAACCCAACTTGCCATTTTACCCGCAGTAGAGATATAATGTAATTAAGACTTCAACATCCTATAAATGTTCATCTAGTCTACCCACAAATCATGTAAGAAATTTTATCTACTTGTTGAACATTAAACCTTGATGAAGTTAGGTTTTAATGAACTCCATCATTATCATGCAACACTCTTGAATAAATTTGAAAATGCCATTGTTGCAAAGGTTAGGGCCTAAAGAAACAAGGGTGCAACTCTAAACTCAATCTTTTTTTCTAGTACAGTGGCATGCTCTAACCTCTATGCTTAAGTTTAAATTACTCTCACTTTTAAGATAACGCCATTATTATTGACATGTGCATTCTCAATATGGAGCTCAATTTCCCAAGTATTTTTTAATGCTCTTCTTGTACCTTTTCTTGCTTCTCCATTTGACATTGAAGGTTGATGTCATATATCAATTTCTTTTATCCTTCTTCAATTCTTTCTTACATTTTCTGTTTTGACCTCATTAGTATTTAGAGCTTCTTCAACCCTCTTACAAACTTCATCTTCAACTCTTCTAGTAGTATTTTTATGTCTAAGCTTTGATTCTACATTTTGTAGACACATTTTCACATTCTTAACATTATTAATGATTGTGGTTACACAAAATTTTGATTCCATCCTCTTTCTTTTTCAATTATTTCTTTGAGTCATCCTTATCCTTCTTTCCTTTTCTCATCTTTCCATTTTTTAAGTTTTTAAGCTCCTTCATCGATGATTGATTAAGGGCTTGCATCTTGGAGAATTCATCACTTTCTATGTAATCCATTCTTTTAGTTCTTCATTATCATTATACAATTTAAAAAGTTCTTCAACTTCCTTAAATTCCTCTTTTATTTTCTGCATATATTCTAATTTTGTTTTCTTTATCCATCTATTTCAGAATACTTTTACAATTTTTTCCCAACTAGAATATTTGGTGTATCCATCAAGATTCCTCCATGACTCTCAATGTTCACCATAAAAATAAGTAGATGGAGAGAAATAACTTCTATAATCTTCCTTTGCAAGATTCAACCAATCTCTAGGATTAATTCTATCTTCGTCAACTCTAAATTTAGGTACTGCCATCAATGTTTGTCTCGAGCACTTGGGGTCTTGTTAGAACACCTAACTTCCAAATATATATCCCCAAACTGTTCCAAACGTTTTATACCAATATATTATCATTTATTTCCTCTGTTTAACAACGTTTGAATTTCATCAATCAAACCTTCCAATAAAAAGTTATACCAATTTTAATTTGACATGCCTTTTAAAGCTCTTCTTCAGGGACTACTCTACAAGCTAATCATGTACCTAATCTATCTTTGAGTTTTTTGTGCCAATGAATATGAAATTTTGAACAAGTTGAAATGTCTTCAAGTTTGCGACACCATTGGTTTCATGCAATTTGTATTTTCCGTTATGGCCAATTTGCCAAAACTTACTAGTCTTAACCCTTATATGAGAGCAAGTTTGTGCATCAGATAAATCTGCCAGCTTTTCTATATTGGATTTTAATTTAGGACCTGGAATATCATGTTATGCTCAAGTTCTGAAGCCACCAGTTTCTCTACAATTGAACCTCAAATTCTTAGATATGCCCATTTTAGTGAACCTTGTTATTTTTAGTTAGATTTCAATATTGAACAAATGCATTGACTTGTATGGACTTCCCCTCTTATATTCCCATGTCTCTACTGACAAAATTTGGACCATATATAGTAGCTCATATGCTATTTCCAAAAATTTAGGTCCCACTAAATTTGTAGTTCCCTAGCCAAAGTAATATTTCAACCATGTAGGGCGTTGTTTGAAGGTTCCTAAATCAAGACTCATTTTCTCTAATAACAAATGTTATGAACCCAATACTTAAAAATTAAAACAACAAAATAAACATGTATACACACAATGCATATCAAATATAAGTGTGAAGCATAATTCTTCTTATACAGTAGGAGAATAACCCCTAAATAACCAAGTACATCCATATATCCAAATTATAAGTTCATGTATACAATAATGAGTCTCTCTCTCTATATATATATTCTCACTTCTTGTCCATGTAGGCCCACTATCATGCCAACCTACTTTTACATATACATTAATATTTCAGCTAACATAGTTGTGAAGCTTAAACCATGGTCTAATATTAGCCATGTCGCTATTCTTGACACACATTATTTCTGATGCCATGTGAAATTTCAACTATACTATGAAACATTCCTTAATTTTAGCAAAAACATTGAATGACCCTCCTACTTTCATAGTTCATGACTTTATATCTATAATTCTATGCAAGAGAGAACCTAATGAGTTATTTTATTAGAAACATGTGTCGATGGAAAAAAATTGTGAATGTTATGTTAATTTTGCAATTATTTGTACTAAGTTTCCTATCAATCTAAATGATCATACATTGTTAGATATAAATGTGAAGTGGATAAGATATGAATATGTTTAGTTTCAATCGCATAACATCTTCAAGTGCACCCTCTAAAAACATTAATTTGCTATAGGACAATATTCCAAATATGTATTTCATGAAGATGTTTAATGATCGAATTTTTAAATATATCAAGCATTCTCATAGAGCTAGATGGAAAGATATGTAGTTCAAATAATGTCATAAGGTTTTTCCACAAGGAACAACTTTGTCAGTGGTTTCTTTTGTAGAGAATTACACATAGGTTGCAAAGAGGGAGATATAAAATGAGTATTATTAGTTCGGCCAACTTTTAATAGTTGTGCACATTCTATATAAACATGTACACAACATATTGTTGATGGTAAGAAACCAATATCGGTAATAGTGATGTGATTAAGGAGTATCATTTATATATCAATAGTGATTGTTATCCTGACATACTATTAGTTTAACTGCATTGTTTTGATTTAATTTAAAAACCATTGAATGAAGAAGTCACTATATCTTAAAACAACATTGAGTTTGGTTGGACATGATTGTGTTGGTAAATTTAAATCATCACAATCATTTTGATTGTGTTTACTTCCTAGAAAAACTAGAATTTTTTAGGCCTAAAGTTTCTTTAACTATGAATATAGAAAGAGACAACATGTTGGTGTTAGGGCTAATGTAAAACAAACACTCATACCATACCAAATAAGTCACTCTACAAATTGACTATTATCATCCAATTAAGTTTTCCAATGGTGCAAATTAAATTTAAGCTACGGAAATAACCGCATGTTGAGGCACATGAGTAGGTAAATGGTAAATTTAATCTATGCCTCTAACCACATGTAGAGGCACATGAGTAGGTAAATGGTAAATTTAATCTATGCCTCTAACCACATGTAGAGGCACATGAGTAGGTAAATGGTCAATATTATTCTCGTAATTATCATTTTTTATACTAATATTATATAATTTACAATGACGGTTATATAATTTACAATGATGGTTACTTGATAAAATAAAGAAATTTATTTTTATAAGTTGCCACATGTTTAAGCAATTTCTTTTGGAATATTGGAATCAACGATGTTAATTGATATTATATATAATTTTGGCTAAATACCTACGAAAATGAATTTATATTAACGAGACAAAAAATATATATAATATATTTGCAATTCACAATATGAAGTCCTGTTACTTTTGCCATTTTGTATTGATGATGTGAAATCCAACACTATATGGAAATTGACAAATATGTTAAACCATGGAAGCATGAAGAGCTTACTCTAAAGTCACTATTTCCACATGCAATCAAAGGTGGGATGGAGGAATATTTCCACATGCAATCAAAGGTGGGATGGAGGAAGAAGAGGTCATATTCTCAACTGATTTTGATTGAGTTTTTTATATTGTGTAAGAGGATACGAGTTTTAGGAAACACTTTGTTATACTTATTGGTTAAACTTGCAATTTATGTTTCCTTTATTATGATTATTTTAAAATATTGTTTGATTTACATATTTGTAAGTGGTATCTTCAATGTACTTACCTCATTATTTTTTGATATTTTTTGAAAAAAATATATGTCTAATATTTAAATCCTTAAAAAATATCTTATTATATTATTATTTAATATGATACACATAGTAAAAACTCATTATTGTCACCTTATGAAGATAAAAATTATAAATACGAAGGTGGTTAGATAGTAATAATGATTATTTTTTTAACAAATCGAGACAACTAAAGAACACATTAATTAAGACTTACCAACAAGATGTTATCTCTTACCCTGATAATCATTTGGTCATAATGGATTGTAGAACATTCAAATAACATAAAGTAATAAAGTAAAGGGGAGAACACCCAAGTTGAATAAATGGAAATGTTGATAAAAGATACTTATCGATTGATTAAGACATAGATAGCATGAACATATTTCACAAATGTGAATGCAAGCATTATATGTACATGTTTAGATTTCAATTTCATATGTATAGATATTTGAATGTAGTGAGGGTTGATATGTCACATGTGTTTATATATATAATTAATTTGTACTAAATGGTTCATTTGTCTTATATAGAGAAGCAAATGCATTAGATGATTTTTGTTATATATTTTGATTGTTTTTGTTTGTATAGAGAGAAGCAAATGCATTATATTATTTTTTTTAATATTTTGATTGTTTGTTATTTGTATATGTAAAATTTAATGTTATAAAAATTAAATTAAATTTATTTATAATTAAATTAATTTAGATTTATTTTAATTTTAAATCTATTAAAGAGTGAAATGATTAAAAAAAAAGAGAGGTACAAGTTTTTAATGCTTAAATGATTTGGCTTAGGATGAATTTACAATGTTTTACTTTTTCATATTATTTTTAATTATTAATATTGTTGTTTTTTTCACTTTTATAATATAAATTTTTAATTTTTTTTTAAACTTTATTTATTAACATTATTAATAAATATTCATGTATAAGTTCCTGCTATATTAATTAAATGCAAATTTATAATTTATTATTAGCAAATTGATGGTTATTTAAACAATCAAATATAATAAAATTTGATAATTATAATTATTCTAATAAACATTAATTAAACATCGTTTTAATATTAACATACTCTAAAGTTAATCTATTATAATCATTTTTTTTATAAAATCAAATTAATTAATTAATTAATTAAAATTTAACCAATATAATAGTGTAATTAAACACTTTACATTCCGATTAAATCACTAAATAACTCTATTAACTAATCAAAATTTCATATGGACTAGTCATGGAAAACCATGATTTTTAAAATGAAATCTATTTAAATAAAAATTGACTATTAACCTAAAAATGATATTATCACTTTTAAAAAATGAAATCTATTTAAACAAAAATTAACTATTAACCCAAAATAAAAATGATATTATCAATTACTTTTACATATTGAATGCAAAATTAAATCTATATTTTCTCTACTAAAAAAGTGAGTATTCATATTTAAGTATTTCATTAGACTCTACATCCCCAAACAATTCAGGGAGTTTGGTTGAAACATCGGGTCCTACATCACCTAGTTTATTAACTTACACCAAACGTGGTCTCTAAAATTAAAGACATAATAGAAGCTTATAAGACCTAATTCGGCTATTAAGTAGTAGTTTAAACTTAGTACAAAGATCATATTTGGTAGTTTTATCA
Source organism: Picea engelmannii (assembly GCA_009831015.1). Classification (NCBI taxonomy): domain Eukaryota; kingdom Viridiplantae; phylum Streptophyta; class Pinopsida; order Pinales; family Pinaceae; genus Picea; species Picea engelmannii. The sequence goes on from ML779425.1 coordinate 498,101, forward strand.
TCCAACAAGGTTTCTCTAGGTAAGTACCACCAAACCTATTTAGTCCAACTTCGTATATACTTTTATCAAGATCTTATCGTTATGTTTCTTAAGAATAAAATCATGTTTAAGATTTTAAAGATTTAATCAATTTGAAAGTTGGTGGTGAAAGTTGGTGGTTTATGTAAGTTTTAAACTTTATATATATATTTTTTATATATAAAAAAACAATAATATCAAAAAATGGATAAAAATGGATAAAAATGGACAAAAAAAATAATTCAATTTTTTGTTTTCGAGGGTTTTATTCCTAAACCACTAATATAATATGTGCAATTTATGAAACTAATCGTATAAAGAATATAAAACATATCCAACAACTTATGAAACTTATATTTATGAACTTCTTATAAACAACATATTTTTAATAAATAATTTTTATTAAATAAAATTATATATATATAAATAATAGTATCAAAAACTGTTCAAAATAATCCAATATTTTGTTTTCGGGGGCTTTACTCTTAAACCACCAATACAATATGTGCAATTTTTGTAATATGTGCAACACATGGGACTAATCATATAAATAATATAATACATATCCAACAACCTATAAAATTTATACTTGTGAACTTTCTATAAACAACATATTTTTAATGAATAATTTTTATTAATTAAAATAATTTTTAAAACTTTTTTTATAAATATATGTAAAAAAAACTTATAAAAAACCATTTATTCTTTTCAAATATATTTTCATAAATTTTAATTATAAAATATTTACATATTAGTTAATTCTATATCCTTTTAGTTTTCTTCACTAATATAAACTTTACCTTAGATTTCATGTAACTACTTTATAAATTAGATTTTGAAGTCGAAGATAAATAATTCTAATTTTCTTCAGTAATATAAACTTTACTTTACCTTAGATATCAAGTAACTCGGGTATAAATTAGATTTTGAAGTCGAAGATAAAGAATTTTTAGTCCCTATCTAAGAGGGGATTATTGTACCTATTTTTTTCATTAATTTTTCACTGTAGTTGGGAAAGACATAGGACTATGTCCAACTACATAGAACTATGTAAAATTGGGAAGAAAATTTCATTTCTTAATATTTAAAAATATTATTTAGCTTTTGATTTTTAAATATTATTAAACTTTTGATTGAATTGTAGATTATAATTTAACACATTTTACCTATTTAAAGTTATAAAAATAATTAAAAATAAATAAAAAATAAAAAATAAAACCTTATAAATTTAGTGGTTTTGTGTTTATGTAGTTCTTCAACATTTATACCATAGTTTTATCCTATCTTCCTACAATACCATTGAATTGAATTTGGAAAAGCTTCTTCAATAAGTTATCCATATTATTTATTTTTTTCAATGGAAATTAACCCGCTGGGAACCCACCTCGATACTTCCCCACATAGTGGATGATATGGGAGTGGAAAGCAACAGCCCGAGGGACTCGTAGCCAGGCTTGAACTCGTGACCTCTCCCCAAACTGGGAGAGTGTGCGCACGTCTTGCCATGCGAGCTATCCCTCGTGACTTCCCCAATGGAAATTAACCCGCTGGGAACCCACCCCGATACTTCCCCACATAGTGGATGATATGGGAGTGGAAAGCAGCAACCCGAGGGACTCGTAGCCAGGCTTGAACTCGTGACCTCTCCCCAAACTGGGAGAGTGTGCGCACGTCTTGCCATGCGAGCTATCCCTCGTGACTAATTTCCAATGGAAATTAACCCGCTGGGAACCCACCCCGATACTTCCCCACATAGTGGATGATATGGGAGTGGAAAGCAGCAACCCGAGGGACTCGTAGCCAGGCTTGAACTTGTGACCTCTCCCCAAACTGGGAGAGTGTGCGCACGTCTTGCCATGCGAGCTATCCCTTGTGACTACCCATACTATTTATTTGTTTGAAGTTGTCCATACTATTTGTTTGTTGGTATGAGCATGCTAATTCTATCGGTACAAAAAATGAGCATGCCAATTCTATTGGTACAAAAAATGGAAACCATTTGCATTCGAAGATTTTTCTTCTTTTAGGTTAACCTCCTCAATCCCAAGCTTGTGAGAGGTGTTTCCGATCAATTAATGGGCTACCCCATCTCACCATGTTTCTTGTTTAGAAACCCTAGGACAAAAACCCGAATTCATGAGGGAAAAATATATGGAGAGCTTCAAGCCCTACCTTGGACATATGATGTTTTTGTTTTGTTTTTATTTGCATGACCTTTTTATGATGTTCAATCTAAATGGTAGAAAGGGATCATGTTAAACATACCAGCAAGTAGAGATCGTTTTGGGTATGATTTTCTTCCCACAAATTATCGATAAACATAAAGGTAAACAAATATCTAGCATGCTACATCCAATTTTAGTTTCAAGGAATCAATTGATAAGTCTAATAAGGATATTGTGAGACCCTCAACTAAGGAGGCATGCACCCAATCGACATAATGCCTTAGTAAGATCCAAGCCTACATCAAGGAGTTCACAGGGCTCATGTTGGAGATCAAAGACATGTCATAAGAAGACATACTTTTCCACTTCATGAAGGGTCTGCAACCATGGGTGTAGAGTGAATTGCGACACCAAAATGTGCAGACTCTTGCGACAACCATCGTCGTAGCGAAAAAACTGTTGGACTTTAGGGATGAACCCAAGATAGGTTGTAGGATCAATGAGGATGCCCAAGGTGAGAAGTAGCAGCAAGGGACGGGGAATAAGAAGGGAAAAGGAAAGGGAAATACATCCATGGGAAGTGAGGATAATACCAAGCAAATAGATGCATCGAAAGAGAAGAAGTCAATTTCGTGTTGGATTTGTGCCAAGGAGCACTATGCGAAGAATAATCCCTTGAAATAAAAGTTGAATGCTTTGGAGAATGCAAACAACCCATTTGTTTAGGTCTTGCAGGTCTTGAACGTTGTCATGGAGGGTGGATCCATGGAAAATAAATACCAAGATGAGACAAAACTTTGTCATGTGCAGGTCGAATTCAACAAGAAGTCAATGACAACCGTGGTGGACAATGGGGTGACTCATAACTTCTTAAGGGAGGATATGGTGTAGATACTTTGGCTACAACCTGAGCCAATGCATACAACCTTCAAAGTAGTCAACTCAGGTGTAGAGAGGGTTGTTGGTGTGGCCAAGGATATCTCTTTGAAGCTTGGTGACTGGTGTAGAAGGACGCGTTTCACCATTTTTCCTATGGACGATTTTGAGGTTGTGTTGGGACAGGATTTCACGAGGAAGGAAAAGGCACCACCTATTCCTCACATGAATTGTTTGGCCATTTTCTTGGGACAAAATCCATGTTTGATTCCTACCATGAGGAGAAATAAAGGGGGTACACAGATGTCCTCCTTGCAAATGGTTGTTGCCAACATCCAAAGAACGTAGCCTTGTGGGGATGAACTTGGATGATGTGGGACGATGGTTGGACAACCTAATGCAAAGAATGAAGGTTGACAACAATGGAGATGTCGGTGAAGTTTGTTTTGGAAAATACAGATCTTTTGTGAATCTTGCATTGTCATAAGAAAGAGCATGAGGAAGAGTTGAAGTTGACCATCGTAACACTTGCTGAGGACATCGTGTAGGAGACGCAACCTGATTCACTTTGCTGCCAAAAAAAATGCAAATAGGTTGAGGAAAATCGATTGGAAGACTCACTTTAGGGAAAAACTCTAAGTGTTGAGATGGAGTAGTGCGTGGAGGCACTCACTCAACCAGACTTGGAGTTAAATGCAGAAGAAGTGGGGAGGGAGGATCGTCACACCAAAACCATTGTGAATTTTTTTTGGAAAGCCATGGGGATATATGAATTTCAACTAAGTTCATAACGACTTGAGGAGTTGGGATGCATGCCGAAGGAATTTAGGTTGGTGTTGAGATACTTTCTCACGAGCACTAGTCGAACACTATGTACACCAATATCCTTGGTGGTGGATATTGGGTACACTCCATTCGCTGAGAAGACAAAGAGTTGGCACACTACCAGGAAGAAGGAAACATGGCCTTGGGTGCCACATGGAGAGGTGTCATCACAGAATTGGAGACATGCATTTCCATGAAGAAGGTTGTGTGGCATGGGGAACTTTGGAGGAGGGCGTCGCAACAAATTCATGTGAACGTGACTTAGTGAGTTGGAGCAAGGAGGTGACCTCACTTTAGAACAATGAAGATAATAATGGGTGTGTTGGGTTGTGGAGAGGTAGTGTGATAATAAATTAGCATGCTAGGTTAGTGAGGCGACTTGGAAGCCAAGGGAAAGGTGCATGACTTTGCCTTAGCCTTTGAGGTTGGACAAAGTGATGGAAGTTGCAGACAAAAAAATGGTACAAAGACATGGAGATGTGCATGCTCACATATTGAGCACAAAAATTGGATTAGCTACCCAACTAGTTCAAGATGTGAGGTTCGACAGTGCACAAAAGAATGGACTTGAGTTGTAGTATGATCGCAACTATGAGTGACAAGGAGTTCAACACTTAGGAATTTTTTTGTAGAATCCAATAGCAGACAATTGTAGTAGGAAATGACAACAACAACAAAATCAAACGATAGCAAGGAAACAACATTACGATGAGATAGTGCAACAAAGTTGGGTGACTTCATCCTTGGAGTTGGGTGAAGTGACCGTATTGACTTAAACAATAGATCGTGCAGAGATGGGTGCAATACAATTGGGTTGAATTGTGGAAACTTAGGTTTTCCACTTCACAGGGAAATTTGGGGTTTCCATTTTGCAAGAAACTTGGGTTTTCACTTCACGTGAAATTTGGAGTTTGCAATGGTAGTGTTGGCCCTTGGTTATGTAAGGAAGCGAAGATTAAGGAAGAAAGGCGAAGTACGAACTGTGCAGGAAGGCACTTAAACTGAGGAAGGGTTGAGGTGGTTAAAGAAGAAGAAAAGAAGGAGCGAAGTGAAGGAAAAGCTAGCCGTTGGAAGAGAAGATCAAGGGAGATAAAGCATCAAAGAAGAGGGATTGTGGACAACTCAACAAGTGGAAGGAGACACCAACGCATGATTTGGGGCACCTCGTGGAAAAGAAGGAGGAACAGGCTGGTGAAGCCCTGAAAATGTGGATCATGTGGACCTAGGGTTTTGGATCTAGAGTTTGTGACACCTAGACTTCGGTATAAGGTTGTCCGAGAGTCATGTAATGTATAAATAAAGGTCTAGGAGAGTCGAGAGGGTTGCTCAATTGTTGTTTGTTGTTCGTATCATGATCATATTGTTGCTGGTTATTGTCGATTATTGTTGTGGAGAGCAATATTGAGTCTGTATTCTGGATCTTCAGTTGGGTGCAGAGATCAACCCTGCATCTAGGTGCGCAGGGAGGGAAGAGAAAAAGAGAAAGAGAGAAGATCTGTAGCTAAGTACGTAGATAGAACTGTATGTTTTCATCTAATATATCAATAAACACAGTTCTATGGACGTATCCCTAGGGAGAGGGTGAACCACGTATATCTTATTGTCTTTGTGGTTGATGCTATGTTATTTGTCATCTGATATAATGTTATTGCATTGTTGTGTTAGATCAGAGATATAACTTCGCGAAGTAAGATTAAGAGTGGTAAAGAATATCTAGATTGTTTTGCATTGTGTTTTGGAATCACTTTGCATTTCCTATGGTTTTAGACACCTATGTCCTACAACCCCCTATTGTTACTTCGGGTGAGACTGCATCTGCTTCACAGGTGTTGCTGAAAGGGATAGTAGTTAGGGTTTGTTGGTGCGCTGTTAGAGTTGAACCCTGGGTTTTCCCCTGTGCCAACAAATGATTCCGTTGTCGGGACTAGGATCCTCTTGAGGGAATGTCAAGGCGGTTTCCATCGAAGACAGAGATTTAGAAGTGGATAGAAGAACAAGAGAAGGACTTCGCCGAAGCTCAGAACAAGAATCCTAACATTAGTACAGAAGACTGGTTGGTAAGGTACATCTTTACCGACATACATGAGATTTTATTTGGAGGAGTTCATAAGGAGTTATACGAGTGGTTAGCCAGATTAGCAGACACTCAGTTTGAGATCAGATCTAGGCCACTTGTGGTTTGGACAACGATGTTGATCAAGAAAGTCAAGAGAGCCGATAACGCTGTGTCTAGAGCTATGGATCTTTGGTTTGATATCACTATCGGAGGGTACATTATTGAGTTTTCTATTCATAGAGTGGAATCATATAGTCAAGCAGAGAGGTATTTCTTTAAGGGACCCAGAGGAAAGTTCCTGCACTTTTTAAAGTTGAGGATTAAGATGCTATTGCATGAGAAGAATATCCTGAAGATACAGTGAAGCTAATGTTCAAGAATTCAGACAACGATAGTGACACAGAGGTTGGACACACGCTCAGTGGGAGATCATTCAAAGAGGTTCCTCTCATAAACCTGTTTAAGAAGAATTACGTAGACGAGGGATTCTACAGTGGAGAAGAAGCAGAGCTATCCAATGAAGAGCATTTAGAGTCTGCAAGGACATAGGAAGTAGGATATAAATAACTTCACTGGGAAGAACCAGAAACTTCAGGCACTGCGCCTACTATCGAAGTAAGTACTATTAATCCTCCTATTATTTTAGCAACATTAAGTAACCAGAGTAATCAGAGCAATCAGAGTACTGTTACAAGTATTTTAATACATACTCAGTCGAGAAAGCAAGGAATATCTATGGCAGATGAAATGAGGTTACCTATTTTTAGAGGGGATGGATCTGAAGATCCGGACCGACATTGGTTCCTATGCAAAGCTGTATGGAGAATTAAGCAAGTTAATGATGAATTTGTTAAGAGAGCTCAGTTTAGTACTACCCTGAGGGATCATGCACTGAGATGGTATATGAAGTTTTCTTCAGGACCCAGACAACCTAAACCAATGAATGACATCAAGACTGCGTTGAGTGCATAATTCAAGAAGCCTAAGTTGGAGTCACAGTGTATTACAGAGTTGAAGGAGATCAAGCAGAAGGTAACTGAACCTGTTTGGGAATTTGATCAGAGGTTTAAGACCTTGATAGGCCATTTAAGTTTTCAGATTCCAGATGAACAAAATAAAGAATGGTTCATCGCTACCCTCCTGCCACATATCAAAGTTCCTATGATGCAACAGAAGGTCGCTTTGCAGGCTGAAGCTCTAGAGATTTCCATGAAACTAGAAGCAACCCCTGTAGGAGAATCCAGTCCAGGTATGGGTCAGATCTTGAATCAGTTAAATAGTTATCCTTACAGGTGGAAGATATGAAGAAAGATAAAGGAAAAGAGAAAAGAGAAGATATTTGGTGTATCATGTGTAAATCAGAAGGCCATGACAAAGAGAACTGTCCCCTATTTCATGAATACTTGGCCTCTAGAGCACTTAATCCTTTGAAGCAGGCTAATGTACCCTGGTGTGTGATATGTAGAACTAGACATTGCCTCGTTGAATGTTATTATATGCAAAAATATGTCCATACACCTACCAATCTTTACTGCACATTCTATAAATATGCGGGGCATGATGAGAAGAATTGTAGGGCTTACGATCTCATGCATGAAAGATCAAGGGATACATATAGAATTCAAGGATAAGCTCAACAATAAGGAAATAATGCTTAGTTCAACTCCCCAGGAAGAGGAAATTTCAACCCTCGTGGTGGATTCAGAGGAAGAGGAGGAGGAGGAGGTATGGGTCGAGGTAGAGGTAAGATCATTTTCTATAACTGCACAGAAACTGAACATTTGGAAAGGGATTGTCATAACCCTTGTACTACTTGCAACTATTGTAATTCATTTGATCATGTCATTGAAGAGTGTCCAATGTTGTTAGCTAAACTTCAGGAGAGACGAGGAGGAAACCAACAAGTCCAATTAATATTAGCAAAACCTCATGGTGAGGACCCCAGATTCATTGTTATTACTAGAGGAGGCACTGTTACAGGAGAAGATAGGGTGACTCCAGGAAAGACTACAGAAGGATCAAGGATCAGAAAAGCTGCAGAGAAGGAACAATTGTTTGATCCAAGGAGAGAGAGGCACACTTTTGAAGAAGCAAGGAAATAATTTGTAGGAGAACAAGCTTCTTCTTTTAGGGCACAACCCGAAGTCAGGAAATGTGAAATGCCACAAGCATTTGATCAATCTTCTCTATCTAAACAAGGAAAAGAGGTAAGCAAGATCATGGATTTCTTATACACGTGTATCAATTTGATTAAAGATGAAAAAGTTGTGCAGGAGTTACAACACCTAGTAAGACAATATGAAATTGGAAGAATAGACCCTATGCTAAGTAGAGTTGTGAATCAAGTATCAAGGAAAAGAAGGACAAACAAGGAATTGCACCTTAGTGCTCAGATTGGAGACTACGACGTGGACTATGTGGTCCTCGACTTGGGATCAAAGGTAAATGTTATGACAAAGTAGACTTGGGAACTGATGGGAAAAACTAGATTGATTTACTCTCATATCAGGCTCAAGATGGCTAATCAATAGGCGGTGAGCCCCTTTGGAAGACTAAATCATGTACCTGTAGACATCAATGAGGTAAGGACATTTGCAGACTTCGAAGTGATTGAGATTGTTGATGATATATGTCCTTATCCTGCGCTATTAGGAATTGATTGGGCTTTCAACAATTCAATTGTTGTTGACCTAAAGAAGAGAAGAATGACATTTGAAGGTAATGGCCTTAAGGTCATTGCACCTCTCGACCCTGATGAAGGTCACATATACACAGATCCGATAAGAGAATAAGACCGCGCCTACGAGCTAGAAAACATCTACAAACTGATAGCAAGACAACAAGATTACATTAACCCTACAACAGATGGAAATCTCAGTTGGCGAAGTGAAAGTGCATGTTCATTAGATTCAGAGGAAGCATTGGAAAATTGGCAGAACAAAATGTACAAAGTCTCTACACGGAGATGCGCCAGACTGACCAGAGCAGTTCACTGGATTGGCATAGAAGTAAGTAATCTTCCTGCATTCAATGGTTTGAATCATTTAGAGACATTTCTAGCTAAATTTGAGAAACTTGTACCAGCACAACGGAGGATTTTGGCACTGGATGAAGCATTGAAAGCAACACCAGCTAGATGGTGGGGAACACAAAAGAAGAACATCGCGGAATGGGTACAATGTTGCACCTTACTGACAGTGCACTTTTCAGACCAAGATGAAGGATGCAAAGTTCGATACACATGTCAAAGTTGTTCTAAGGACCATATGCGAAGTTGTGAGAAGGCTTGGAGAAATATTCCTAAAGAACAGTGGGTGCATAAGTTCATTAACACATTGGACACTACACCTATCAACTGGTATCTTCAAGAAGAACTGTGCTTCATCACTACAAATTGGTATGGTATGACTAAGAAATTTATAACTACCTTCTTATTTGAAAGTCAATAACCCACAATAGATCAAGATTTACAAATTATAAGACATAAGGTCTTTGAGGAGGCACCTAACCCCCCTCTTGACCAATAAAAAGATGAATGGACTGTGCCTCTTCAACAGCTACAATATTGCTACAATATTAATGCTGATGAAGATGATGACCCGAGGGATGTAAACATTTTAGAAACTTGTTGGCCCTTGACCAATTTTGAGGATTCTTGGTCATGTTTGACCTAATTTTGGGACATCGACATGCTATCGAAGGTGAAGCACAAGATGAAGTGGAGATCGTAGGATCTCGGCCCCTTTCTGGGTTCTTTTTGGGATTTGGGATTATGTAATGGGTATGGGATGCCGGCCCATGGGTTTACCCATGTTTAGGCCTATTTTGTAAAGTATAAATAGATGTATAGGCAATGTAAGGAGGGGCATCTATGTGATGTTAGGCTGATGAGATAAGTGTTGATTGCTAAGTGCAAGTGTGGATTGTAGATGCTTTGTGCATACTGTGTGAGACTTGCAGAGCTAAGTGAAAGTGGCTATAATAGACTGTGGAAGGCTTTGTGTTGTAACACAAGGAAGGAGGATCTAGCAAGGTGTGCAGATCTCCTGTCCCCTGCGGAGTGGGACTTGGATGCTCTGTGCCTGTAAGAAGATTGACCCAAGATAATAAAGAAGAGAAGAGTTAGTGGATGTAGCCCTAGGGTGGGGGTGAACCACGTACATGCTATGTTGCTTTGCTTTGTGCGATGTATTGATGTGTTTATATGTTTTCTTGCTTAGTGCTTTAACATAGATGAATGATAGATAGATATGTTAATGCTATGTGCTTAATAATATAGATGAATACTAGATCCGGTCTATGTGGAGGTGCTTAAGTGCTTGAATATAGCCGATCTAAATGGATACTGTGTTGTGTTGTAATTAGAGTTTAACTGCGCTGTAACTAAGAACTGAATATTGATGAATGTTAACTGCTAAGTGATCTGTTAAGTGTTAGAATCACAGATATGTGTCCCAGCTAAGGTTGCAGACACTGGAGTCCTGCAACCACTCCTGCCTCTACCTCGGGTGAGACTTCATTTGCTTCACAGGTGTTGTCGAAAGGGCCAATAGTTAGGGTTTTATTGGTGCATTGTTGTAGCGTTGAACCCTGGGTCTGCCTATGTGCCAACAAATGGTTCCATTGCCAGGACCTGAAACTGTGATTGTTGGGAACTGAGGAAAAATAAGCTTTGTGCAAAGACCTGACCTGGAATTGTGAAAGCTCTGTGCATAGATCTATCGCTCTAGTGTGCAGTATTCTACTTGATTTTTGAAGCTCTGTGCTAAAGAAAGAAGTCTGATCTAAAGACAAGAGGTAAGATCTGAACACTTTGTGCTCTGATAAAGGTAAGAATAGTGAAAAGTTTTAGATCTGGAAGCTTTGTGCTCTGCTAAAGATAAGATTAGCGATTTTATTTTTCTAAAGTATGGATCTAGGTATGTTTGATAAGATTTGTCCTAACTTGAAAACTAGGGCACTGATAGAAGAAAGAAGATTTGATAGACCTGATAATAATAATGAAAGATATGTTATACCTATGCATAGAAAGAATGTTTGGACTAACGAATGGATGCAGGACCCTAGAAATAATTTGTTGCAGATTAGATACCACAATCCTAGCGCGTAGTACGGGAGAGGCTGGGGATCATTTAAAAGAAATAGAGGATTAACCCTTTGTTACAGTTGCAGAAGACCAAGACATCTGGCTAAGGAATTCCCTGGTAGAATATCTAGTTGCCTCTATTGTAAATCTCTGGACCATGGAGTATTGGATTTCCGTAGAATGATTGCTAAGGTTGAAAGAATGAATATGAACCAAGAAAACCCTAAGGAAGATCCAGAAAATGAGATCATGACAGAACCCCAGAAAGAATCAGAGAAAGTATCGATACAGATGAAAGAAACCTTGAATGACCATCGACATGTCAGTTTATCAGAGGCATTTAAAGAAAAAGAATGCATTGAAGTAAGAATAGGAGACTTCGACATCGACTATGTTCTGGATAATGAAACATAGGTGAATATCATGACAAAAAGAACTTGGAAACTTTTAGGGGAGCCTTCTATGACTCCTTTATTGGGAGGAATAGGATTATTCATAGGAAAGCTGACAACCCTATGTGGAAGACTTACCCAGATGTCTATGAGTTCTCATGGAACTTTGACAGAGGAAGAATTTGAAGTTGTTAAATTTATTGAGAAACACGCTCCATTTGCTATGTTACTAGGAAAAACTTGGATTGACAAAGATCGGGCCAGAAGGAGAGAAGAAGAAGTCTTAGAACAAAAGAAGCAAGAGTTAAAAGATTTCATGACTAGGAGGATCACACACTTGATTGAAGAATAGGAGAACTGAGAAAAGCTATTTCAAACCAGAGATTTGGATGTCAAAGTTGGAAGAACACTAGAAGACCCACAAAAAACTGAAGTACCTATTCCAGCTATAGATGAAGTATTACCTCTTATTTCTAGGAAAGAATCTCAACAACGCGAAGTTACTCTGCCGAAAGAAGATAAGAATCATAATGGAAAAAGGAATTCCGAGATGAAGCTCACTGGAAAGAAGGCTAGAAAACTAAGTAAGAAGAAAGCTGAGATCAAAAAGTTACAGAAGTTTCCTGAGGGAACTTCGCAGAAGGAAAATTTGCAAAATTGGAGCTTCGCTGGAATATCAGAACAACGTAACATGGCACTTCGCCATGGCAAAGAAATATAGTCATTGGGAACAGTATAACCATTCGACCGACGAATCAAACAGATAGAAAGGCATTTATGGTCAGAAATTTCACCACCAGACCGTTGGGACCATGCCACAACGGATAGAACTGAGTTAATGAAGGCTTCTCACCCATTGCAAGAGATCCATTTCCGAATTATCTATTTATCCCATCATTCCATGAAACGAGAACACTTTTTCCAATCGTGACTATCTGAGCTTACAGCATAGTTGATTTCACACAGTGATCACTGCATTAGTACCATCTATCTCGTTGCATTGAGCAGTTACTCTTTGAACACAAGATATTCAACCACGAGCATATGTCCGAAGAACTTAGCGCAGTCGAAGATTCCGTGAAAGAATTACTCATCGACCTCATGAATGAGAGAGTCATGTCTGAAAGAGTGTTGTCTGTAGATGTACAAGCATCCTCGATGAGAGGAGTACAAGCCTCTCCGTCAACTGCTCGTGGAGAAAGACCATCCCAACCATCAGCAAAAAAGTGAACCAAACATAGAGACGACCTAGCAAATGCGAAGCTGATCTCGACCATATTACCTGATCACATCCCACCTCTGGCCAGGCCAGTGAGTCGAGATAGTGTGCTGAGAGAATTTGAGTACACCATGGTTACTGCGTACCTTCCAAATGGGATACGCGAAGTTAGAGCACAACAGGATAAGATCGCAGCGTTGAAGTTCAATGAATTCAACCTCGGAGATCGCAAAAACTATAGTATGCTTGCCCCATAAATACCTGACCAGGACGAAGGGGAAGAACTCAAAGATAATCCCTTAGCCGTGGACGATGAACCTCGCGCAGTCCACTTTGTTAAACGTCATGAAAATCCCATACTTCAGTAGGCACCAAGAATTCAATGCATGTGTCAAGCTATTGCTTTCATGTTACCATGGCGACTACTTATGGCTAGGCCGCCGTATCACGGTCGACCCAACATTGATCCATATGATCATAGGATTGAGTATGCAAGGACCTGATCCACAGGAGTTCTATCCAGGAAAAGCCACAGATTGCGCACTATCCCAAAAGATCAAGGATACGTATGGTGATGTTGAAAAAGAATATGTGAGGATATAAGGTAGCTTCCATCCAGAATGGCGCAGTGCGCCTCGCCTGTCAGTTAATAGCTGAAAAATTAGTAAGGAATAATAGACCTACACAGGTCACAGGCTTAGTTGTTGACCTCACAGGGAAGTGTGTAGAAGGTTTACAGATGAACTGGGCGAAGTACCTAGTGAATCAGCTGGAACTAGACTGCCACAAAGCATAGGATTAGTTCTACGAGTTCCACTTCAGCGGGCTCCTGATCCTTATCACCTTTGTTTCCTGGGAGATGCCAAAAGGTGCGACCTTCCCGGATATTGAACCGTTTGAACCTCTTGCTGTGAAGTTCGCTACAATCTGGTACTCAAGTGATATGAACAAACAGTGGCAGTCGAACTTTGTTTTTAATACGTACTACCTTCAACTGAAGAGAGCCATAGAAGTTGAACCTCACATGATTCCGAACACCCTACAGAGGTTTCAACCCCTAATGAAGTTCTACGTAGATCGGCATGTCATCTACCTTACAGTGCGAGCCAATGAACATAAGGAGTAGCTTCAGTTGTACTACAAGCTCACGGAAGAGGACCCTGAGGAGATCACTAAGGACTGGTCGGCAAACCTCCTTATTCCAGCAGATCCTGTAGAGATGTCCGACCCCGAGAACCCAGAAACCGCGCATGATACACCCAGACCCAGCAAGACAAAGAAGGCCGAAGAATTCCAAGACTTAAGTAGGACCTCAGGAAAAACTGCTTCAGTATCACCTAACCGAGGGGGTGAGGAGGAAGAGATAAATGACACAGGAGCTAAACATAAGCAAGGTGAAGTAACACCGCCTAGAAATGAGACCAATCCTCTGAAGAAGAGGAAGGTTTCTCCCCCGAAACCTTCTTCCCGAAAGAAATCGAGAGCCACCGTGACCAAGATGAAGATTGTGCTCACTACTGATGATTTTGACTTCATCATAACAACCCTCAACGATGCTTCACTGGAAATCATGGAGAAACAGGAAGCTAAATAGGATGAAATGTATGATAGAATTAAGGACGAGTTCCGAGGGGTACATCAGGCCCTTCAGTCCAACCGCGCAGTGTCCACTGTGCCCTTACCATCAGGAGAACTAGAGTTGGGAGATGAGCCAGCCCAACTCCATCGATTAGCTGATGTGGTCGAAGCTCACCTTCGTCATGCACAAGAGGAAACAGAACAAGCCACCCAGGCCTTGAAGAAAGTACATGACGAAATCGTAGAACAACACAAAACTGTAGAACTGGATAAGGTTTCTCTCCAGGCCAAGTTTGCATAAGAGAAAGCACATATACAACAAGAGAAAGAACATTTTCTCGCAGAGCAACTCGAAGTGAAAGAAGTAGTAAACAAAGCACTCTTCTCTATGAAAGGCTTAGAGCTACAGGATGAAGACAAAGTCACACATCAAGTAGAGCAACTCGCAGAAGTTGTCCAATAGCTACATCAACAAATAATAGATTTAGAGCTCTGCACCGTACCTGACACCCCGCAGGATGTAAGGGACCAAAGGGAAGCAATCACTTGAAGCACAATTGAAAGAATACAATCCCTTGCCCTGGAATGCAAGAAACTGAGTGATCGCAGTGCCTAGACGTATGAGCAACTCATTCACAAATGGATTTTCAGGCTATCACCAGATCAAAATTTCTAAGGAAGATCGACATAAGACCACATTTGCAACATAATGGGGTTCTTTTCAGTACACCGTGATGCCTTTTGGATTGAAGAATGCAACAACCATATTTTCTAGGGTGGTGGTCGAAGCATTTAAGGACTTTTTACACAAGTTCTTGGAAGCATACATTGATGATTGGACTGTTTTTAGCCTAATGAAGGATCATATTGAATGCTTGAGATTAATGTTAGATAAGTGCAGGCAATGTCAGATTGCCCTGAATCTGAAAAAGTGAATTTTATTTTCACCCTTTGGAGTGTTGCTAGGGCATATTGTGTGTAAGCAGGGGTTGTTGGTAGATCCTTCCAAGATCACTATCATTGTCGATCTACGTCCTCCTACTTTAGTTAGATAGTTGCGCACTGCATTAGGACACACTGGGTACTACATAAATTTTATTAAGGGTTATGCACAGATAAACGCACCTATGGAGAAGCTATTAAAGAAAGATAGTAAGTTCCAATGGATAGAAGAATGCCGACAAAGATTCAACACACTAAAGCAGAAAATGGTTACCGCGCCTATCTTGGTTTTTCTAGATTGTAGTAAGGAGTTCAATGTTCATGTTGACACTTCATCCATTGCATTAGGAGCAGTTTTAGCACAACCAAGTGTAGGAGACATTGACCACCCCATAGCCTTTGCTAGGAGGAATATTTCTACAACTAAAAGGAACTATACTACGAATGAGAGAGAAGGCTTGGCTATGGTATATGCACTGCAAAATTTTAGACACTATTTGTTGGGAGGACATTTTAAGATGTTCATTGATCATTCTGCATTGAATTACTTAGCCAACAAGCTAGCGTTGGGGGGAAGAATATGCATATGACTACTACTATTTTAGGAGTATGACTTTGAAATTGTGGTCAAGCTAGGAAGAATGAATAAAGGACCCGGTCACTTATCCAGGTTAGAACATGGAGAGGAACCTACTGGTCTGGAGGATACACTTCCAGATGCACAATTGTTGGCCATCAGAAAATTTGATGATCACTTCATCGAGATAGTTCAGTTCCTATCCACAGGAATGGCACCTCGCGAGTACACAGTCATTCAAAAGAAACAATTGGTAGTTCGTGGTGCTGAATTTCAACTTATAGCTGGACATTTATATAAGATGGGACCAGATGAGATCCTGAGGAGATGTGTTATTGAGGAAGAAATACCATTGATTTTGGAAGAAGCATATGAAGGCATCGTAGAAGGACACTATGTAGGGAAAGAAACAACGCAAAAGGTTCTCAGAGCTGGCCTCCGGTGGCCTACTTTACATAGGGATGCTAAGGACTACTACAGAGCTTGCGACATATGCCAAAGAGTAGGGAAGCCTTCTAGAAGGGATGAAATGCCTTTAGAACCTCAGTTAACATTACATGAATTTGAGAAATGGTCTATTGAATTTGTGGGACCTATTAACCCACCAGGAAAGTGCACAGGAGCTCAATACATCATCATTGCTACAGAGTATTTGACCAGATGGGTAGAAGCAAGAGAAGTTAAGGACTGTAGTGCAGCCGCAACTACACAATTCATCTTTGAGGACATTATAACTAGATTTGTATGCCCGAAGATCCTCATGAGTGATCAAGGCACACACTTCATCAACAAAACTATTGAAGCCTTGAATCAGGAATTCGAAGTTCACCATCAGAAGAGTACTCCATACCACCCACAGGCAAATGGCATAGTCGAAGCTTTAAATAAGATCTTGGAGACAATGCTGACTAAGATTTGCAACGTTAACAGAGATGACTGGGATCTGAGAATTCCAACAGTGTTATGGGCTTATAGAACTACTTGCAAAAATTTAACTACGCAGACTCCCTTTAAGTTGGTATATGGCTTGGAAGCAGTGGTACCTATGGAATATTTGGTTCCTAGTCTAAGAATTGCAGCATTTACAAGTATGGATGACACAGGCGCTGTCCAAGACAGGCTCGTGCAGTTGATAGAACTAGAGGAAGACAAGTTTATTGCAGGATTTCATCAGCAGGTACAAAAAGAGCGAGAAAAGGCTTACCATGATAGACATATCAAGAAGAAAGCATTTAAGCAAGGAGATTTGGTACTGTTATATGACAAAAAGTTCATGAAGAATCTAGGGAAGTTCAGGACACATTGGCTTGGACCATTTGAGGTTGTCTATGTTACAGAAGCAGGAGCTGCGCAGCTGAAGACTCTTAAGGGAGAATGGAAGGATGGGCTAGTGAACGAGAGCAAGTTGAAGCTGTATTATGAAAACCAGCTACCTCGCAACTCTTAATAAAAGAAAATAAATGATCCGAATGGATCTAGGGAACATCAAAGAAGTTTCAGAAGCTTCCCAGAGTGCACAAAAGCGACCCACGATGCTCAGAATGGCTTCAACAGACAGAAAAAGGGCAAAAATCAAAGTTCCTAAAACTCCATTAAAATGACATGATCATGAAGAGCGTGTTGTAATATTTCTAACGACGCAAACGACTCGTCAAACGAAGTTACGGATCAAAAGATATAAGCGGTCAAAGTTCTAGTCAACCCAGCCCAGTCAGCAGGGATGAGTCAGCATTCGTATAGCTGACGTCAGCATCCGTACAGATGACGTCAGCGTCTGTACAACCTACATGGAAAATGCAGAGAGTGACACATGTCATGATGATGTCAGCATGCCACATGGCAACACCAGAGGCTGCCACTTGTCACTCAAATTTGGGCTTTTTAGGGCGCCATGTGGACGAGTAAAAATGTGCCACGTGGAACCCCCAAGTGATGCCACATGGCACACCCAGAAGGTGCCACGTGTCCAGCGTGACATTAGCATGTACAAGTGGGTGAATTAGAGGCTGCCACGTGGCACCCTCGAAATGCCCAATGAGGGCCCGTGAAAAAATATTTTAAAAAAATATATATTAAGGGCAGCCGCCAATTCTAGGGTGGTTCTGCCATAAATGGCATATTCCACCAAATATAGCAACAACTAACTGTCTTCTAAAAATAGATAACAGTTTCGCCAAATATAGCAGGTTCCACCAAATAGAGTATCCTCTATATTTAGCGTGCGCTAGAATCTCCGCTAACTAAGTTCTAAACTTAGCGGAGGCACGCGCCAAAACGGTTTTAACTGTTTGCCAAAATGGGAAGGTCCGTAAGATTCAACCACGGGACCTCCGCCAACTAAACCTCCTAAATTTAGCCAAGCTACCAGCGTGCCAAGCATGTCATTGATGACATAACTGCCCGAACAATATTATTTAAAGGAGGCATTCGGTTCAAGTGAGGCAGGGTGTGCATTCGGAGCCACACACCAACGCACAAAGCATGAAACTGAGTGCGCCTGTATGGACTGTACGACATGGTATGACCTGTACGAAATCCATACGGATTGTACAGATTTTGGCACACAAACCGAGGCAAGGTTGCCTCTTGGGTCTAGAAAGTGCCTGACTCGGATCGAGACGTGGAGACAGTCATTTTTAGGTAAAATGACGCCACGAACACAGTGGTGATGTTAGTTTCCTGATCTGAGAAAAAATTCAGCAGCTTAATTCCAGAATGAGTCATTTATTACAGATGCAGTGGCACGGTAATCGAGGCAGAGGTGTCTCTTGGGCCTGAAAGTGTCCGACTCAGATGGAGACAATTTGACAGTCATTTTTGGGTAATTTGACGACGCGAATTCAATGAGGATATCTGTTTTTGCAGCAGAGCTTCATATCAATGAGCTAAGTGTTGGAGAAGCCAATGTAAGCATGCTTTTCATTATGTTGTTTTGTCATTAATTGTTGCAGCATAGCATGTGTGTTATAGGTCTGAAGGAGTAGAGAGAAGTTGTAGCAAGTCAGCAAGATCAGCTTATTCCTTCTATCTATTTGTTTCTTATCTTCCTTTCACATCAAATCAATCCATTATATGCGATAGAGAAATTGTGGCACTTGCATGACAAGTGGCCAACGAAGCAGTTCTGATTCTCGTGGGTTCCGAGATCTTTTGTGTGGACTGTATATTTATGTTTTAGATTTGAGCAATATATCTAAGGCTTTTAATGTCTCCATCTTGATGGGGGCCATATTTTATTCTTCATCTTTTTATGTATTGAGTATGTGGGAATGATGTCCATGTCATCATCATGGATGCCTCATGAGTATGAGAACTTGTGAAGCTGATACATTCCTGATCACATTCCGATCTCTTGTTGCCGTCACCAAAGAGGGACTTTGGCCTTACAACTTGTAAATGAGAGACATCATTACATCGAGAAGAATAAAGAGGTCAGGCTTTGGAGCATGACCTAGAGAGGTAGCCCACTACAAGGGTGACTCTGCTATCAAGTGAAGTGTCTTATCCATTATGTGTATTATGTTCTTATGTTGTTTTTTCTATGAATTTCTGCACATAGGATGTTAAAGGAAAGCATGACATATTGCACATAAGGAAGACTAAAGAGGTTTTCATTCACTTCGAATTCAAACACATAAGACTTCAACTTTACCTTTTATTGCAAATCGCTCAAGTAAAATGATCTATTACTGACCCTTTTGAAGGAGTGACAGAACGACCAATTATTGAAAACTTATCGCCCCCGGGTTCAGATCATGTGGTATCAGAGCAAGCTTGATTATGATTGCAGGTGTTGAAGCTAAGGATGACAAGGTCACTAAATCAATCATGGTTTGATGAGCTTCAAGAGCTCAACCAAATGCTTCAAGCAGAGAATGTTGGATTGAAGACATTGTTGCATGTTGCAAAAGAAGAGAACCTAAGGTTGCAAGAGCAGTTGCAATCCATGAAGATGCAGACAGAGGAAGGATCTACAAATGAGATGGTAATAAGACCATCTTGTGACCATGGAAACTTCACCAGTTATGGGCACGAGCATGACAGTGCAAATGCATGCACACTTTTTCAAGCAAATGAAGATGGCCTGCATGCATCCATAAACCAAGGAGGATTCCTAGAAGCATCTTCCACTGAACCTTCTCACCAAGAACAACTAGACACATCTCAAGAAGCAGACCAAGAGTCCCAGTTTGAGGTAGAGGTAAATAAACCATGTATAATTCCTTTCTTGATTAATGTTGATGATTCTTTTGAAATACTTGAACAACATGCTTCTTGCATCGGCTTAAAGTTGATGAGAAAAATGGGATACGAAGGAGGAGGCCTTGGAACCAATGGCCAAGGTATTGTGGATCCCATCGAGGCAGTGGTTTGACCTCGATATGCCGGGATAGGCTATGTACCAAAAGATGTTGGAGAAAGCTCCAAAACCATTCAGGAAGAAGACCCCAGGACAATCACTGAGACTCCAGAGGTCAACAATTCATTAAGAGATGAAGTTGACTTAGTGTAGGCTGAGAGCACAACTTCTCATGATTGAGGATTCGAGACATCTCCAGGGAGAGATGAGAATCACAGTGACAGAGTTGAGACCAACTCTTCTTTCTAGTCTGACTCCAGAGGAAACTCACTGAGGTATAAGAAATCTCGAAACTCTAAAATGCCATTTGATTATAAGCATGTTAATCATATAAAACATAGCTTTTGGCATCAAAGACCATGCACTTTTTGTGGATTGAATAACCACGCAGTGTCCCAATGTTGGAAGATAAAAACCTTGTGCAGGAAGGTTATGGCAACTAGGAGAAGGATAAGGATGGCAGATTGTTTTCCACGCATCGAAAAGAGTAGGGGGAATACACCTCTTAAGGAGAAAGGCTACTGCAACCATTGTAGCAGAGATGAGCATCATGAGGGCACTTGTTGGGCCTTACATCCAGATCTACGTCCAAAGAGGGACAAGAAGACCAGACAACCATCTCCGAGGGAGACAACCAGTTAGGCAGTGTTGCAGGAAAATCCACCACGAGGAGAAGACCAACTACCAGAGAAAGGACAACTCGGAAAAGAGGACATGTTCGACAAAATGGTTGAACAAATAGGGAAATCCTTTTGAGTTAGTCAAGAGTGGCCATCTTTTGTAAATCACATGTTGTGATTCAGACCCCATGGAAGGGTATTGTGTAAAAGTGATAATTGTTGATATCACTTCTTTTCTTTTGGCACATGTTGATATTGTTAGGCCTTGTGAGGTAGTTTGGGTAATGGTTTCTTATTGTAATTCCAATGGACATGAAACTTAATGTAATGACTTTTGGGGACCAAAAGTCTTTTCAGTTGGGAGGCATGATCTAGATGGATCTAGGGAACATCAAAGAATTCATAAGCTTCCCAGAACGCACAAAAGCGACCTAGGATGCTCAGAATGGCTTCAACAGATAGAAAAAGGGCAAAAATCAAAGTTCCTAAAACTCCATTAAAACAATATGATCGCGAAGAGCGTGTCTCAAGCTTTCTAACGATGCAAACGGCTCATCAAACGGAGTTATGGATCAAAAGATATAAGTGGTCAAAGTTCTGGTCAACCCAACCCAGTGAACAGGGATGAGTCAGCATCTGTACAGATGACGTCAGCGTCCGTACAACCTACGTGGAAAATGCAGAGAGTGACACATGTCATGATGACTTCAGCATGCCACATGGCAGCACCAAAGGCTGCCATGTGTCACTCAAATTTGGGCTTTTTAGGATGCCACATGGACGAACAAAAATGTGCCATGTGGCACCCCCAAGTGATGCCACGTGGCACACCCAGAAGGTGCCACGTGTCCAACATGACTTCAGCATGTATAGGTGGGTGAATTAGAGGCTTCCACGTGGCCCAATGGGGATGCACCATGTGGCACTCCCGAAATGCCCAATGAGGGCCCGTGAAAAAATATTTTAAAAATATATATATTAAGGGCAGCCGCCAATTCTGGAGCGGTTCTGCCATAAATGGCATATTCCACCAAATATAGAAGCAACTAACTATCTTCTAAAAATAGCTAGTGATTTCACCAAATATAACAAGTTCTTCCAAATAGAGTATCTGCTATATTTAGTGTGCGCCAGAATCTCCTCTAACTAAGTTCTAAACTTAGTGGGGGCGCACACCAAAACGATTTTAACTGTTCGCCAAAATGGGAAGGTCCGTGGGATTCGACCCCGGGATCTCCGCCAACTAAACGTCCTAAATTTAGCCAAGCTACCAGCGTGCCAAGCATGTCATTGATGACATTACTTTCCGAACAATATTATTTAAAGGAGGCATCCGGTTCAAGTGAGGCAGCGTGTGCATTCAGAGCCACACACCAACGCATGAAGCACAAGACTGAGCGCACCCATATGACCTAGTACAGACCGTATGACCTGGTACGGACTGTACAGATTTTGGCATGCAAACCGAGGTAAGGTTTCCTCTTGGTTCTAGAAAGTGCCCGACTCGGATCGAGATGTGGAGATAGTCATTTTTAGGTACAATGACACCACAAACGCAGTGGTGATGTTAGTTTCTTGATCTGAGAAAAACTTCAGCAACTTAATTCCAGAATGAGGTGTCTCTTAGGCCTGAAAGTGTCCAACTTAGATGGAGACGATTTGACAGTCATTTTTGGGTAATTCAACGACGCGAATTCAATGACGATGTCTGTTTTTGTAGTAGATCTTCATATCAACAAGCTAAGTGCTGGAGAATCCAATGTAAGCATGATTTTCATTATGTTGTTTTGTCATTAATTGTTGCAGCATAGAATGCGTGTTATAGGTCTGAAGGAGCAGAGAGAAGCTGCAACAAGTCAGCAAGATCAACTTATTCCTTCTATCTATTTGTTTCTTATCTTCCTTTCACATCAAATCAATCCGTTATATGTGACAGAGAAATTGTGGCACTTGCATGACAAGTGGCCAATGAAGCAGTTCTGATTCTCGTGGGTTCCGAGATCTTTTGTATGGACTGTATATTTATGTTTTGGATCTGAGCAGCAGATATAAGGCTTTTAATGGCTCCATATTGATGGGGGTCATATTTTATTCTTCATCTTTTTATGTATTGAGTATGTGGGAATGATGTCCATGTCATCATCATGGATGCCTCATGAGTATGAGAACTTGTGAAGCTGATACATTCCTGGTCACATTCCGATCTCTTGTTGCTGTCACCGAAGAGGGACTTTGGCCTTACAACTTGTAAAGGAGAGACATCATTACATTGAGAAGAATAAAGCAATCAAGCTTTGGAGCATGACCCAAAGAGGTAGCCCACTATAAGGGTGAACTTCATTATCAAGTGAAGTGTCTTATCCATTATGTGTATTATGTTCTTATGTTGTTTTTTCTGTGAATTTACGCACATAGGATGTTAAAGGCAAGAATGACATATTGCACATAAGGAAGACTAAAGAGGTTTTCATTCACTTCGAATTCAAACACATAAGACTTCAACTTTACCTTTTATTGCAAATCGCTCAAGTAAAATAATCTATTACTGACCCTTTTGAAGGAGTGATAGAACAACCAATTATTGGAAACTTATCGCTCCTGAGTTTAGATCAATGGAGAAGGGTCTAGGTACCAGGTGCAGTTGAAACTAGGTACCAAACACAGAAAAGACAATATGCACAACATGGGGAGGCAAAAAGAAGAAATCATAGGCTGCTCTGCGCAGTCTGCAGTCGAAGTGATATAGAAGGCTCAATCTTGAAGTGACTCGGGACAAGTCACATGTGAGTGTTGGGGGCCTGTTGGCCCTTTGTTATGTAAGGAAGCGAAGATTAAGGAAGAAAGGAAAAGTATGAATTGCACGGGAAGGAAAATAAACTGAGGAAGGGTCTAAGTGGTTAAAGAAGCAGAAAAGAAGGAGCGAAGTAAAGGAAAAGCTAGCCATTGGAAGAGAAGATCAAGGAAGATAAATCATCAAAGAAGAGGGATCGTGGACAACTCAGCGAGCGGAAGAAAACACCAACGAATGCTTTGGAGCACCTCACGGAAAAGAAGGAGGAACAGGCTAGCGAAGCCCTGAAAACGTGGGTCAAGTGGACCTAGGGTTTTGGATCTAGGGTTTGTGACTCCTAGAATTCGGTATAAGGTTGTCCGAGAGTCATGTAATGTATAAATAAAGGTCTAGGAGATTCGAGAGGGTTGATCAATTGTTGGTTTTTATTCGTATCATGATCATATTGTTGTTGGTTATTGTCGATTATTGTTGTTGAGAGCAATATTGAGTCTGTATTATGGATATTCACCTGGGTGTGAAGATCAATCCTGCAGCTGGGTGCATAGGGAGGGAGGAGAAAGAGAGAAAGAGAGAATATTTGCAGCTAAGTGCGCAGATAGAACTGTATGTTTTCATCTAATATATCAAGAAACATAGTTCTATGGACGTATCCCTAGGGAGAGGGTGAACCATGTATATATCATTGTCTTTGTGGTTGATGTTGTGTTATTTGTCATCTGATATACTATTACTGCATTGTTGTGTTAGATCAGAGATATAACTTCGTGAAGTAATCTTAAGAGTGGTAAAGAATATCTAGATTGTTTTGCGTTGTGTTTTGGAATCACTTTGCATTTCCTCGGGTTGTAGACACCCGTGTCTTGCAACCCCCTCTTGCTACTTCGGGTGAGACTGCATCTACTTCGCAGGTGTTTCTGAAAGGGCTAGTAGTTAGGGTTTGTTGGTGCACTATTAGAGTTGAACCCTGGGTCATCCCCTGTGCCAACAGGTAGAACTTGGAGTTTTCATGAGACTTACTTGTGATGGAGACAGAAATTCGAGAAGAGTTAGAGACGACATATTTTGAGGATGTTTCTGAGGATGGAAATGAATTTAGGTGGGGGATGATGCAAGACCCTCAGTTAAGGAGGCGTGTGCCCAACTGAAAAAACACCTTAACAAGAGGGAAAGTTGTGAAAGTTGGGGTTAACAGACAAAATGATCAGCTATAGGCATGCTCAGATGAAACGAAGATGCGATGACATGATGTATAGGGAGTGAGTAGGAGTTCCCTGGGTGCATGATCTAGATGTGCAACCCTAGGAGACTTGATGTAATGCTACATAGGGAGCATGTAGAAGTTCCCTAGGCACACGATCTAGATGTGAGACCCAAGGAGACTTGCATCCCACACTTGTGAAACACATTATCTCGGTGAGACGAGGGTGTTTGTGAAGCAAGGAAATGTGACACATTGGCTGAGAAACTTTTCTTGAGGAAAACACCATCTCGGATCGCACAAGTCATGGATAGGTTGAATTGTCTTAGAGGAAATTGGGGCATGGATGAATTGACATACGAGACAAGT
This sequence comes from Picea engelmannii, assembly GCA_009831015.1. Lineage (NCBI taxonomy): Eukaryota > Viridiplantae > Streptophyta > Pinopsida > Pinales > Pinaceae > Picea > Picea engelmannii. The sequence continues at coordinate 523,176 of ML779425.1, forward strand.
TGGTGACACTTTGTGACTTGGGTGCATCCTTGCAATGATTTGGAAAGTCATATTGACTCTTCACTAAGCAGTGGGATGACCCATGAGATGGAGCGAACACGACCACTTGGAAAATGAAGGGTCGACTCGGCTAGACCAAAGGACGTACCCATGTGGAAGATGAAGAGTTGGCTTGGTGGATACTAATGGATATGACCTTTCATGCGACCCATGGACACATATATATGATGAGAGGTAGATAGACAAACACAATAAGGAAGAAAATAGAACTTGAGTTGGAGAAGACACAACACAAGCTGAGGTGATGAAGTGCGACAAAGATGAAGGAAAAGTGTGACGGCTTGGATTAGTGTCTTTTTAGGTGTCTTGGGAAGGGCACACGACAGAGAGGTGCGAAGGTTAGGAAGGGAAGTGCACGCGATATGGATAAGGTTGCGAGAATGAGACTCAGGTTGCGACTGTAAGATAGGCATGTGGGTTAGTAGGCAAGTCAAGTATGACTTAGTCGAATTCTTGTATCTCTTATGTATTGAGATGGAGGCTCTCCTCCTTGTAAGCATTGTAAAAAAAAATTTATATAAAGACTTATATGGGTGTTAGGTACATCTTGTGCCATCCAACTATATTTGTGTCTCTTGTGTATGAATAGTTTCATGTTCTTGGTGGTGTAATTGGCTAAGTATAAGAACTGTGTAATTGTTTAAGTAAAGAATGCAAGTGTAGCTAACATGATTGGCTTAAGGCATAGTATGGGTGCGTCTTGAGTGAGGCATAGTCTGAGTGAAGTGATTTCGGTTTGGTCAAGCTGTTGAAATGAAATGTTGCGGTGCCACACGACCCCGGGTGCTGGGCGACTCGGGTGTGCCAAGTCGAGTTGGATCCTTGAGAAGACTATGGGCATGTGACATATAATCGATTTAAAAAAATGCATTTTCTTCCATTCTTCCTAGATAAGGGAAATGTGTGATTATGATGAATATGGGCATTTAAATGATGATGATCAAGTCAAGCATTGGAAAATTCATCAAGATTGTAGAAAAAGGAAATGTTTGGTTATGATGAGGATGGGCAATTCAATGATGAAGAAGCTAGTAATGCATTCTAGTAATTTTTTAGTTGGATTTTCCACTTTCTTATCTATGTCAAGAAATATTGTCTCATATTCTTATTTGTCTTGTTTAAACTTCTTGTAACAAGATGGGATGTGAACAACATACATTTATCTTGCAACAAATACTATATGTTTGAATAACAACACATACTATATGTGTTTAAACAACTATGTGATAAATGGATTTAGTTATTAATCTAATGTTACCTTCTTATATAAAGAAGCTTGATAGTGATCTACCAAAGTCTTTAAAGGAACAATGAATCAATAAATGTTTCTCAAGTCTCATGATAAAAATTAACATTTATGGTTTATTATGGTTTATATGTCTTTTGAAATTAGTCCTAGTTGATCTTATTGAAATGTTCTTTAGATTGTAATACATGGAATGCTTGACCCTATTGAAAGGAAGATAATGTGTGTTCAACATACTAATATTCTAACTTTGTATTTTATCTATATTTAGTGGGTTATTTTGAAACTCAATGGATTTGCTAAATGAATCACATGAGAGTTGGAATGGAGAGCTATGAAATACATTTGAAACCTATAGGTTTTTTTATTTTTTAGGAATATATATTTTCTTAGATTCCTAAACCAAAATTACCCTCAATTTAGGAGCTAACACCTATAGACTCAGTCTACCCCCATACATGCACATTTAATCAGTAGTGAATGTGGAGAATCTCAAACTCTATGAGCCTTCCATGTTAGATCAAGAGGAAGAGCAGGTCCTACCTTCCATAGAGGACTTAGCACTGGATGCTTAGGTAGAGTAGGAAGAGGACACAATTTTGCAGAAGAGGTCTAGAACTACAATATAGGGGCAACATGACATTTTGCAGATTGGGTTGAAAGGAAAACTTCCAGGAAAAGCGAAGTGGTACTCTAAGGAGAAGGTAGAGGAAAATTTTCTCACCTCATTCAATAGATATTTTGGGGGAAAAAAGCCTCCCTAAATGGGGAGGTATGATCCAGATTGGATCATTATGTTATTTTTCATCTATCTCAATACTTTATGGGTGGAAAAATTGGAGGAATTATCTTGCAGGGCCATTTTGGTGGCTAGTCCAAATTTGGAAATTTGGGTCCAAAAAACCGTATGAAATATTTTGGGGCCATTTTAAGGCATCAAATGAAATTTTTTTATAGTCCAAACCTTACTATTGAGAAATATTATATATTCTACACACTGAGACCTTTATAATGGTGCAATAATCGCCTCAATCAGAGTTTGTATGCGAAAGTTAAGCCTCCTGTAATTTGACCTACTGTATTGATCACCATGGTGTGAGTGGATTCCATGTCAACCTCCATTACTTAGACATGCGGGGATAGCCACGTAGTGTATTCTATAATAAAATTATAGAAGGTACAAAACCTTATCACAATTGAGGGTTGAGGAAGTCAAAACCCTACCCCTAGATGGTTATTGGGTTATGTTAAATACTGGGCCACTAGGAGGAGAAGGGGTTCCATTCTATGTTATTGTATTTTGTTTCATAGAAGAGTAGAACAACTGGGAGTGGGAAATTAGAGAGCATAATAGAGGGGGTTAATGTTATGTAGTAGCCTAATGGGCCACATGTCTCATGTAACTCCATAGAGGGTGCCTTCTCCTTTGTACTTGCATTATTAATATACTAGAGAAAAGAGAGTAGAGTAGCCTCACCTTGTAGATGAATTTTCTCCCATAAGGGTTTCCTAGAGAAAATATTAGTGTTATTTTGTGGATGGTCTGTAATTGTATTTTATTGTTCTCTATTTTCCACATTTTTTCTATTTCATGCATAGGCATAAAATTAGTAACTAAACATTTTGGAATCTAAAAGAATATAACCTTCATAGTATAGATTTCAGTTTTATTTATCATATCTATTATGAAGAACTGTTCAAGTGTAATATCCATGACAATTTACAAATCACATTGGTATCATAACAAGTTTTCTTTTGGTTATTTGTGGGAAGTTGCAGGATCCAGGAATCGACTTAAAGAGAAGTCGCATAAACACTATCCATGGCTACCATATCGATCACCATGGTGCGAGTGGATGCCACGTTAGGATCCATTACTTAGACATTTGGGGCTCAGAATTTAGTGTATTTTCTAAGAAAATTATATAAGGTCCAATACCTTATCACAATTGACGGTTGAGGAAGTCAAAACCCTACCCCTACATGGCTATCGAGCTATGTTAAATATCAAGCCCCTAGGAGGAGAAGGGGTTCCATTCTATGTTATTGTATTTTGTTCCATAGCAGATAAAAACAACTGGGAGTGAGAAATTAGAGAGTATAACATAGGGGGATAATGATCTGTAGTAGCCTAATGGGCCATGGGTCTTAGGTAACTCCATAGAGAGTTCCTTCTCCTTTGTACTTACATTATTTCCATACCAGAGAAAAGAGAGTAGATAAAGCTCACCTTCTAGATGGGTTTTCTCCCATAAGGGTTTCCCAAATAAAATCTTTGTGTTATTTTGTGGATGGTGTGTGATTGTGTTTTACTATTCTCTATTTTCCACATTTTATCTATTTCATGCATAAGTAGAAAATTGGTAACTAAAGATTTTGGAATCTAAAGGAATTTAACCTTCATAGTGTATATTTTAGTTTTATTTATCATATATGTTGTGAAGAACGCGGAATAACCATGACAGATTACATATCACTTACTACCAAACTCTATCAATTATCTGCCAACCTCAAAATCCACTGACAACAATGTAGCAATTTGCCAACAATTACATTTCTTCATTTATTTCCAACATTTCCCCTTTATGAAGAAATAAATTCTCTATGATACCTAACATATCTCTACATATTACAAACTTTGTATTTCCCAATTACTTAGTGAATATATAATCCATATTCTTAATTTTGTTACAATACATCAAATCAATGTTCTTTCAATTGAAACTTTTCACTTACAAAATGATGTTGATTTTCAATGTGTTTTGATTTTGCATAGTAAATTGGAAATTTCATTGAACTTTTATTGTCGCACTTGATAGTTGTAAGTACTCCCTGCCCTTTTCCCATGTCTTCAAGAATTCACCTTTACCAAATTACTTCATAGGTAGCACTGCACAATGATTTGTACCCTGCTTCAATAGAGGACAATGAAATAATTGGTTGCTTCTTATTGCTCCAAGACACAATCCTGGATCCTATATTGAATGCATATCTAGTGGTTGATTTTCTATCATCTGGATAACCCAATCAACATCTAAATAACCTAGGTCAACTCAACATTCAAATAATTAGTGTATTCAATAGCAAAATCAATAGTTCCTTTTAGGTATCAAATGACTCTCTTGGTAGTTTTCTAATGACTCTCATGTGGCTTATCCATGAATTGACTAAGTATGTTGACTAAGTATGCAATATTAGGTATTGTTGTGGTTAAGTAATTTAAAATTCTCACCAACTGTCTATACCTAGTTCCATTTACTTCTTTCATTTCATCATCAATATAAATATCAAAATTTCATTTTAATGGAGTAAACATTGGTCTACAACCATTCATATTGAATATTTTGATAAGTTCCTTTGCATACTTACTTTGAGTAATCAAATTTTTATAATCTTCCCTACATACCTCAATGCCTAAATAATAATGCATCTATCCAAATATTCTTCATTTCAAATTCTTGCTATAGATGTCTCTTGATTTCATCAATCAAACTTGTAGTGCTTCACGTTATGATTAAATCGTCAACATACAATGAAATCAAGAAACATTGCAATGTTCATCTTTCTTTATGTAAAGATTTGGATCACTCTTACTTTTTATGAATACTTGCTGGAAGAAGGAGTTATCAATTTTTATATTCCTTGATCTCGAAGCTTGTTTGAGACCATATAGTGATTTCTTTAACTTGCATAAAATATTTTCTTGTCCATGCTTCAAAAAACCTTCTGGTTGAACAATATACACTTATTATTTTAATTCACCATTAAAAAATGTTGACTTGAAATCCATCTAATGTAAGTCCCAATTGTGCTTAGTAGTTAATGCAATCATAAGTCTAATGGTGTTCATTTTAGCTACAAGTCAAAATGTGTCATTATAATCTATTCCTTACTTTTGTGGATAAAGTTTCGCAACCAATATAACTTTAAAATTGTCTATACTACGATCATAATCGAACTTAGATTTGTACACCCATTTTAAGTTCAAAAGAACTTTATTTTTAGGCAATTCAGTTAGTTCCGAAGTGTCATTTTCACAATGGAATCATATTCCTCTTGCATAGCATTCATCCATTCTTTATTATCCTTCTATTTCTCAAAATTTAAATGTTCTTCAACACTCATGACTTGATACATCAAAGCATAATATTTATACCTGATTGGTGTCTTGATTTTCCTTGTTTATCTTTATAATGCCTCACTTGTTGGTGGAGTAGCTCCACTCTTTATTGGTGTACTCTTGTTGCTTGTTAGCTTCAATATCACTTTGAGATTCAACATCATCTTGTTGATCTTCACTTTCTTTTACTTTTTCACTTTCAATTCCTTCTTCGGGAAGTTTCCATACATATTGACTATCATCATTTGCATACTCATGAAATATAACATCCCTACTTGCAAAGACTTTAGGAGTAATATGATCATACATTTTGTAAGCTTTATGGTTAGCACAAAAAACAATGAAAATATATTTGACTGACTTTGCATCAAGTTTCCTTCTATTTTCCTTTGGGATGTGAGCAAATGATTTACTCCCAAAAACTCCCAAATGATTAACACCTAGTTTATATCCATTGAATGATTCATAAGGAGTTTTATTCTCTAAAAACTTGGTTGGACTTATATTTTGTAAATACACATCTATACGTACAACTTCATCCCACAAATTATTAGGGAGATTCTTACCTTTGAGCATGCCTCTAGCACACTCTACTATGGTTCTGTTTTTCCTCTCAACCACACCATTTTTTTGAGGGGAATGCGGAACCGTTCACTATTTCTAAATTATATTTTATTTGCAACACTTTATTAATTATATTGAAGTGTATTCTCCCCCTTGATCTGATCTAAGGATCTTGACATGTTTACATGTCTACTTTTCAACCAAATTTCTAAACTCTTTGAAGTATTCAAGAACATCACTTTTCTATCTTAATAAATAGATCTATGTGGACCTAGTTCTATCATCAATGAATATAAGGAAATAAGAAGCTCCCCCAAGTGATTTAGTTTGTATTGGCCCACATGCATCATTATGCATTAATTCAAGAAAATATCTTTTCCATTTATTTGTCCTCATTGGAAACTCATTCCTATGTTGTTTTCCTAATGCACAACCATCACATTCAACATGCTCATTCTTAAAAACTAGAATACTTTTCACCATATCTTTTCTTTGAAGTAAAACTAGATCTTTGAGATTTAAATGATGACCATACCTTAAGTGTCATAGTTCTTTTGTAGACATGCTTGTGGATAACAATGCTTGATGACTCTCAACAGTAACATCAATTTTGTATAGGCATCCCACTATGATTCCTTATATTATGAATTTGTAGTGATCTTGCATATCCTTCACTTGACAACTTGACTTCAAAAATTCAAATTTCAAACCTTGATCTATGATTGTTGAAACTGAGATTATTTTTTTCTTAATCCCTAGTACATACATTACATTTTTTTATTTGTTTCACATGAACAATAAATTTATAGATGCATCACCATATCCTTTTATTTCATGAAATCTATCATCACCTAGATAGATTTTAGCACCATTAATTTTCTCATTATAGGTTTTAAACTAATCTCTATTACAAGTCATATAAATAGAAGCTCTTGAATATATGAACCGTGTATTACAATAATTTGTTTCTATTGATAGGGCTACATATGAAATAAAGAAATTTATATTTTTTGATGGCATCACTTACCTCTACTTCTCTATCAACAAAGTTTCCCTCTTGTCTTCTATAATTGGACTTAGTAAAATTATTTATCCTACATTCATAAGAATGGTGTCCAAACTTACCACAATAGTTACATGTACCATTCTTCTTCACACTGGTAGTTGTCTTTGATGAAACCCCACCTTGATACATTTTCATGTCAAGTTTGCCTCCTTTATTAGTTACCCACGGCTTTCCTTTGTATGGTTTCTTTCCTTTAGCCATTAAATCTTGATACGCATTTTGAAATATGTTGTCGACACTCTTCCTCCTTTCCTCTTCTTCCATAAAGATCCCTATCGAGTCATCAAATGAATGTGATTTCTCTCTTGCTGCAAGATTGGTGATAAATACTTGATATTCATGCAACACACCATTTAACGTTACAGTAACTAGATCACTACTTGATGCTTGCTCACCAATATCACCCAACTTATCTTTTAAATCTTTAATTCTAGATATATAATCAACGATGCTTTAATTTTCTTCCATTTTATTTGAACGAAGCTTATTCTTCAAAAATATTGCTCTATTTGAATTTACTATTTCATACGAACATTTTAATGCCTCCCATGTCTCACTTGATGTCTTGCATTCCCTTATATGAGGAATGATAATGTATTTCACAAACAGTCTCAAGATAACATTTTCTTTGGTTTTTCTTTTCTTCCAATCTTGAACCAAGGCTACAAGAGCACCTGGTTTAGTTTCAGTTCCACTCACAATTTCCCATACATTGTATCCTTCCATTAAATTCTACATCTTAATCTTTCAAGCTATATAATTCAATCCCTCTAACTTATTTTCTTCATTTAAATATGAATCTATTCGATTTGACATGGCTAAGTACAAAAATAAATAAGAGGAATTTATTTGCAATATCGATTTTACTAGCACACAACAATTTTCACAATGTTGTTACAAACACACCATTTAACATAGTGAATGCACAATGTGGCTTTATCTCATGTGTCTACACTTTCACAAATGGAAACTCAATTTCTTAGTAATTCATCCTCTTGCTAGAAGCTCCATCTGGTAGTTGTGGATCCTCTAGACAACACGTACCTCCTCACATTAACCAATGACTCTATCACTCCATGGTAGCATCTATCACTCTCACGAATGTTGTGTACTTTTCTCATAGAGCACATCTTCCTTACACCCTCTCATGCCAAGATCTAATAGAAAAACACAAATTAAACACACACAACAAATGGATTTGTATGCAAAAAAGCAATGGTTCTCTATTTCATATGTTGAATAGGGAAATATACATGCCTATATATAGGATTTATAGATATTGGCATATCCCTTAAAAATTGAATCTAAATTGAAAACATACATATCTAAGTATTCTTATTGATAAACTCTATCAATTATTTGCCTACACTCTATTCTTATTTCTAGACTCTATCAATTATCTATCAACCTCAAAATTTGTTGACATCACCGTAGCAATTTTCCAACAATTACATTTCTTCATTTATTTCTAGTAAAACTATCATATCACTCAAGGTTGCATGGAAATGGAGTTGATTCATGAATTTGACTTAATACTTTCACTTGTTTCTTAAACCTGGCTTATTTTTCACCTCAAATATTGAGACCTATCCTTCATTTGAACCCCCAAAAATCACTTCCATATCTAGGTTTTTATCCACAAACCCACTTCCCCATAACAAATTTGTCTCATCCTCCCTTCTATTAGACTCAAGAATAGTGTTTGGATATCAATAAATCATGACAATAAATCCAACCACCATAGATGATATGGATGATAAGATTGATAGAGAAATATAAGAAATAGAAATAGGGACAACATAAGAGAGCAATACACATGTGGAGAAATGACCATTCATCAAGATGTGTACAATGGAAAGTGTGTTTACTTTATGCTAGTTTCGAGGGCTTATCACAAGTGGATAGCTAAAGGTGCTTCCATATTATCAAAAACTAATCCAGGTGGATATCGGTGGCTTCCCACCTCTTCCACTAACTCAATAGTTATCTATCTTCTTGGTATTTTTTCTACGGTTTTTCGGGTACCAAACTTCCAGGGCTGTTTTGAGGCCCTAAATGGTGTTTTTTGGACATTTGGGGGACCAAGAGTTTCCTTAGCATGCACTAGCCCCAACCAAAAGTTGTAATCCTTAGACATTTATTTCCAATGAGCTATCATGTGCCCCAAACAAAGATCGTATTCAAAATTTGTGCCCTTGAGGAGATGACGTATAAACTAACAACCTCAGGGCCCACAATACTTTTGGTGTTTCATCTTCTAGGGTTAGGGTTTTGATGTTTAGGTTTTTTTCCTCTTTGTTTTTTAGGCTTCATGATAAAAGGACCTTTCGACCTCTTTGTAATTATTTTTTTGCGAATGCACATAGAGAACATCTCTTTCCCTTAAGAGATAAGCTACCACCATTCTATCTAGTTTGTGTTCTACAATATTCTGTAATTTATTCATTAGTAGAAGTTGGGTTTCAATGTATTTCTTTGTTCTCTGCTATATTTTTGAACTTGTATCTATTTTTTTTCTCAAAATAATCCAGATCAGTAGTATTAGAGTAGTCTACTCCTTGTTTTTTCTTAGTGCATGTCCCCGATGAGGTCAAGGTATAAAGAGTTGGGTCTCCATATAATTTCACTTGGGAACGACCACTCTCACTGGCCCAGGAAACCTCCCATGATGGAAGAAAAGAGAGATGAAGGAGCAATATTTCCTTTCAAATTTTTTCTTGAGGAAGCTCTCACATTACAATGAAACAAGATGATGGACAACTTCACATAGACCCTTTGACAACTGTCAAAGAGAGGTGAGGCACCTTCAACAAGTAGCCATTACAGAGGCATGACACCCTTCAAGGTGAAATTCAACTTTGATATCCCCTTATTTGAAGGCCATATAGATGTATATGCTTTGGAGAAATGTATGAATCTATTAGAAGGGTATTACTTTGTTCAAAAAAAATTTGACACTGAAAAGATCACCTTCACTCTCCTTGAATCCCTCCCCCATGTCAAAGATTGGTGGGCATGTTACTAAGAGAGACATAATGAAGATGATTCTAATGCATTCGGGACATGACCCACTTGGACGACCTTTGTTGATGACCTCAAGGAGGAATTATATCTTGTCAAAAACTATGATGACTAGTACACGAAATGGACACCTCTATATTAGGAAAGAGACCAGATGGTGCTAGAGTACACTAAGAGCTTCCATACCTTACACTCAAATTTGGGTATTAGAGACTCTGAGTGGAACATGGTTCTAAAGTACCGCAATAGCCTACACAAGTACATACAAACAAAGATGGATTTCTTGGACATCTCCTCACTAGAGCTGCTTATCGATACACTGTCAAAATCAAGCATAAATTTAAGTAGTGAAATAAGCAAGAGGTCGGGTCTACAAATATACAACAACAAAAGCATGAACAAGGCGTCCTGAACTCACAAACAAGGGATAGAGAAAGGAAGGAAAACGTTAAGGGAGCCAGTCCAAGCCATGGGGAAAGAACAATAACGTGAAGATGAAGAAGGACATTGGAAAGTGGTGTGAGTTCCACAAAATCCCCTGGCACAACACTGATGGATGTCGTTCAAAAAAAATATTGTTGGCTAAGCTTCAAAAAAAAGAGTTGGACCCTGAATCAAACTTTGATTTGTAGCAAGATAAGACAATGAGGATAATCGATGTGAAACCTAGTGCTACCATTGCAACCAAAAAGATCCAACTAGACAAGTCATAGGAGCTTGAGGAAGGGGAGCACCTCTTTCATTCACAAATGTGGGTGAAGGGAAACCCACTGCATTTCATTTTTGATAGAGAGAACCATAAAAAATTGATCTCGACCAAGGTCATCAAGAGATTGAAGTTGTTAATGATGCCATAACCCCAACCATACACCATTGGTTGATTTATCTAAGGATGCGACTTTTTTTTCAACCAACGTTGTCACCTGTTATACTGCATCAATCCCTTCAAATATGAGGTACTGTGTGATGTTTCCGCACTCAAAGTTTGTGATTTTCTTATAGTACAACCTTATATAGGGAAATTTCATGTTGTTTATGAGTCCCGACCCCATAGTTTCATTATCACTTTGGGGGTTCAACCCTACCAGGTACCTGAGGTAGTTTTGACTACTGCGATTTCATTGATCTTAGCAAAATAGTGCCGTAAAGTAATCTCACATACTGCAAAGTTTGTTCTCTTCATGGTTTGGTCAGAAGGGGAATGAAAGGTCACTGTGACCACCACAAATTCAATACATGGTCTCTCTACACAACAAAAATAGGTGGATAATATTGCAGAGGAATACAAATACCTCTT